>BLXT01005772.1:556767-574262 GCA_019648995.1 Plakobranchus ocellatus
CTTGATAACGGCTTTACAAAGTAGTTGTATTATGAACTAGGTTGTTCGATGGTTTTTCTCCAATCGCTCCTAAGTGAGGCTCTTTAGATGATTTTAATAACTAGTCGTTTTGTTTTTTGTTTAAACAAATTGGCTAAAAAAAAAGCATTTACCTCATATAAAACGGGTTGGCTTGCATACCTCCTTTTCCGTGGGCCGCTTAACAAATATTAAAAAAAAAAATCGCCGTTGACAAATCATATGGAACATGAATTCATGTTATCTGTGAATCATGTCTGTATTTGCCAAGCAGTTTGAACACTCTTTAAAAAGTTTAAGGGACCTTTATATTTATTTATTTCAAAGTATTCTGAGAAGACGGATAGAAGTTTTCTCAACGTTTCAGGTCGTAAACTTTATTTCATTCATTCACTATTTAACTCTTTACAAAAGAAGTCGGTAATTTATAACACAAAAAGCCTTGTTATGTAGGGAACTGAGAAGTAATGTTTCACAGAAACCATTTTTGTTACTATCAATAATTTTAAACGAGTAACGTGGGCATGTATGTCCTGGAAATTTGGTCATTTTCGCCTTTCTGAGTCGGCTTTTCATAAAATATAAAATTTATTCGGTTTTTCGGTCCATGAAAGTTTTTAATAATCAATATTATTCCTTAGAAAGCTCATTTCCTCTACCTGCGGTTGTCATTCTATTTCTTTGTGGTTGTCGAACTCACTATTAACTAATATGAAGGGTTTTTACGGCCCTCAATTTTGTTGACAATTGAAGCTTTAAAAACTCCTAAATATTTCTACCTCTATATCTAATTTTAACAGGAATTTACTTTGCAGAAATCATCATTAAAAACATGAGGCATAAGAACTAATTGTTCTATTCTGGGTTCTGTGTATCCAATGTGCCTGTAAAACTTGTATTGATTTTTTTTTTAAGTTCTAAAGTTATTGAGCACTTTAAAATTGGACGCAGTCTCGCTTTTATCGTCGCATGTCACTGGTAGGAAACAAATTATAAAAAACTCTCTAAAGACAAAATCCGCCACGTTGTTTGGGAATAAGTGACTAAGTCATGCAGTGCTAGGTCTTTAGTATGCGGACACGTGTCAGTCATATGGCCGTGTGCATGATGTAATTGTAATGACAAACGTGACAAATATAAAGCTGGTTGGGCTGAAACCACAAGATGTTCTCCCTTGTTTTTTTGCATACATGTGAATCTTCTTTCAGATGATAACATCGTTTATTTCTAAGGATACCATTAGTCTTTCGGTTATTTAGAGTAGCACTTACATTCGGGTAGAGACCACCCTACAGGTAAATACTTTCTTTCACATCGCTTGTATACGAAAATTTGTTTCATCAAGAGTTTAAAAGGAAGGTAAAAGGGGCGTATTTTTATTTCATTAAAGCAGTGGTAAGGCAATGTTACAGCCGAGGCCGTTATATATGGAGTTGATTCTATAATGCAGTTTTACGAGATCTAGATCTCATTTTCACAGTCCGAGATTATTGTAACCATGGCCATTTGTGACTTTGAGAGATAACGCAATAATTCTCCAAAACTACGAAATCTCAGTCACTAGAACATACTACGATTGAATGCTTTACCACCGGTCGTTTAGATTGAAATGAAATTGACCCAACTCATAGACTTGTAGTGCACACAAATTTATATGCATAACTTTTCCAAATGAGAGAAGATGTAATTAATCTATTAATAGACTTAGAACAATCAGCCTACTTTTAAACTTTTAAGACAGTGATTTGCAGGTACACAAAACTTATCGTTAGAAAAAGATGATACTGAATGGACGATATGTCAAGAATTATGTTGATTGCCTATTGTAAATAGTTTTCGAAAAAAATGTAAAAGGAAATACAAATAATTTTTTAAAGAGCCGCAAGATTATTTTCAAAAACCTAGATTTAAAAACTAAAAATTGTCTCTAAAAATGCAGTCTTCCTTGCGTGTTCCATAAAACTTGAAGCTATGAGTGTATCTCGGCTGAGCTTTGTACGGAAATGGACGCGCAGCTGTTGCCTCGCCCTTGCCTTCGTGTCCATATGCTTATTATTGATGTCTAGCCGTTTTACTGATCATCTGTTTGGCCAATCTGCGGCTTTTCTTAGCCAAAAGCAAGCAGATGTTACAACACGCAGCCAATCCTTGAACACAATAAATATGTCTCTAAATGAAAACGACATCGGAGATGGTGTGTTTTTGCCAGTGTATGTATTTGAAGAACATCATGAAGCCATACAGTACTGGTTTAGTGCAGTTCAGTCTGGATTATTACCTCGACGATCAAAAAATACCTTGGTGAGCAATCGGAACTCTGCTAAATTGACTTTTAAATTTTTTCCCCTCTCTTTTATCCACTTAAATTGAAATTAAGCAAAATCTAAAATTGAAACTGGACTCTTACGCTGAAGACAAAACGGTTAATTAAGACAAGCATTTTGTGTTAGGATATTTGGTACCTCAATTTGATATAAATTTGTATTTTGATGGCATCAAGGATTTCAAAGCATTGAAAGACGCTAATAAACGATTGAAACAGCGTTTTGTTGTCAAGGAGAGACTTAAAACCTATGGAGTCAGAATGCTGACTCCTTTCATAGTACATAATCTTTACCTTTACTCCTTGCTAAACTCAATAATATTGCATAATAAATTTGCGATGTCTGTTCAACTACTGTTTTATGTTATTCTTCTTCTTCTTTTTTTTTATTAAGTACAAGCCGTGGTAATTGCTCAATTAAAACTTTTGTTCATATCAATGACAAATGCGCCAATTTTAACCGAATACATTCTGGTCTCTTCTTATTTTTTTAATCACATAGCTGAATAATGATTATACTAATAAGGCTGCTAGTTTATTCAAGCTTTGATAACGCCTTATATAATGTGAATGATTTGTAAGCCGCCATCTCTATTACTGCAGAATAAAGTGCGTCTCCATCATGGCCTCTTAAAAAGGCGGTACACATTTTTTAAATGTTGAGTGTAAATCTGCAGGGAAAAACATTTAGCGTTAACCTTTGTTTATCTGCAATGATTTATTTTGGGGGTAAAGAAGTTTGTTCCCAACGATTAATGTGCACTAACTTGTATCTTCACGTCTGTTGCAGATTCACATAGATGCACATGCCGATTTAGTATCACCAAATTTCATGGAAGGCTTTCCGCTTTATAAATGGCCACGGTTTTATGAAATCAGCCGCCTGATGACCGCAAATGACAGATTTATATTGGTTACACAATTTGTTTATGCTATTATTACAGGACAATCTTATCACTTACTTATTTTTTTTATAAGATAAAGATTTCATTGTCAATTTTACCCAGAAAGTTGTGAATAGGAGACGGCACACACACACATATACACACACAGCCTCACTCAAACTCTTAATACGTCCTCAAGAAACACAATGATCTTTCCATATAAAATATGTTGAACAATACTAATTGGCTAAATGAACAAAAAACATATGATAATCATTGACATGAACGAAAGAGTTATAAGGTTAGTTTCTTTTTATTCTATTTGACAGTCTCACGTGTAAATAAACTCAATTATTACATTATTATTTATATCATTATTTTCTCTTTCCCACATCCTCTTCATATCTTTTTTTATTCTACTGAAATTTCATTAAAGGCAGCCACTGCAACTGGTCTTTTTTCCCGCATCGTATGGATCTGGCCCAGCTGGGATCGGACTAGCATCCTCAAGGAAGTGCACGGAGAGTCTTTTGCCTTGAATGTTACTATAGGATTTTTGCGCCGGCCGCAGGTGTTACCGACGGGAAAAGGCATTGGGCAACGAGGGTATAAAAGCAAGTTCACTGCGCATTACCAAATAAGTGACCTGTGTTATTGTATCGTAGCGCTGAATCCGACCAGCCATTGGAAAAAGATGACGAGGGGCAAACCATGTTTTATGTGAGCACACAACTTATTTCGAGTAAACTTTCGGTAAAGCTATTTGTAGATGCAACCGCCATGAATTCAGAGCTTGTACATTTTTCAGGCCCAGAGGTGCGGCTCAAAATGTGAGACTTTATTGACAGCATCACACTATCCATGTACCTATCAAACTATCAACAAGTTTATTTCGCTCTCCGAAAAAAAAAATCTGAAAACGTCCCTGATTTATCGTGCTCTGCAAATCTGCTATAGAATTCTCAAAAAGGGACTTTGAAGGGCCTGTCAAGTCATTCTAGTTGAAGAATTTCCTAGTAAGCTCTATCAATTCAGTCACATAAAATAGACAGGGAAGATGGAACAAAAAAAGAAATCTGTTCATCGCAAAAAGCCCCTCGAGAGTTCAGTACTTAATCATTTTTCATAAAGATGTTAACTCTTTAGAACTCCTGCATTATTTATGAAACATGTTTTAAGGGAAATGTAGCATAAAATAGGTGTAGCATTTTGGGTGGGCTTTGGCCTCTTCGTCATATAAAAAAATGTTCATAGTCATTATATTATCATTTCTTGTTTGTTTGGCTGTTGTTCTTTTATCTATGTGTTCGATTTTTTTTTCTATTGTTATATAACATCTCTTTCTTTTTCACTAATCTCTAAATATTTTAAATCCTAACAAATTTCGAAAAATTATTGTGCTGAAAGATTAGCAGTCCTTTTTAATCCTTCTTTAATTTACTTTTGCTTGCACAGATATAGCACCTCTCTACTTCAAGGTAATCCAACAAAAACAGAATGTACCGAAAAGACCAGCCTTCTTGTTGACGTCTACAGCGAAGATGAGATTCTCAGAGCCAGCAAACCTGAAGGTCACTTTAAACCAATTTCAGCCAACCATGGATTTATTTTGGACATTGACGAGGATTTCTTTGGCTGCGAGGCGGCGGTGCAACCTCTTTATGATGTCGGGCTCAATGAAACGTTCATCAGAAGGATAAGCTTTTGGGTAGAGAAACTTTTCTGCGGTAGAACTGCTGAGCATGAATTGGCATCCGACTTTTTCTTTTACAATGTCATTCAATACATTAAGAACAACAGAAACATTTGCTCTAACTTGAAAAAAACAACGGATCCCCACAAGATTTTGGTGAACCATTGTTTCGTCAATATGTACCATAACCTACACAAGATCTTGCGATCAAAATTAGCATCCATGGATACAGAATTTGTCGATAGTATATTTTGCAAGTCAAGCAATGACGCTTTCTACAAATCGATTCTTTATCAGCTTTTGGTTCTCTTAACTTCTCTGGAGAGCAACCAGTTGACCGCTTTAGAAAACGTCGGTATTTGTTTTGAATCCAGCCAAAACACATATGGCGATTCCAGGGTTGGCCACTTCCATCTCTGTGATGGATATAATCGACCAAATGACACCGTGGTGACCTTCTTTACTCCAAGTGACAAAGAGATCAAGTATAGGATGAATAATCTACAAACATTCCTGGGTCAGCTTGCCAGAAGCCCTAACCTTGTGACTTTATGTCGCTCGGTACGAGATGGATACACTCCACGGTCGCGTTTTCGCCAAATAGAGGATATGGTTATAGAGATTATTCGAAATCGATATAATAAAAGCAGATATTATGTCCATGAGTTTTATGACAGAGATTTACTTGGTGGCAAGGAGGGTTGGTGGCAAAGGAATAGGGAATAAATTCGACAGGCTTTTGAAAAGAGAATTTAGAACTATAACCTCTTGATGTGAATAAACTAACATAAAATTTAAACTAACATGATTCATCGTATTCCATGATATTTGTTCTAAACAGTCAGTATTTCCATAATAATATTTCTATGGGCTCTTCATTTATTCTTTGGGAATAATAATGATGTGAATTATTTGTTTTACAAATTTTGTTACATTATTATCGGGCTGAGTGATGGCGTTGTTGGATAACACATGACTTCTATACTAGAGTTTATTGATTCGATTCACTGGCCGCACCAATTAATCTTATCTTTTCTTCCTGCATCACACTCGAACCAATGAAAAATAAAAAAATAGATCCGTACTGCTAGGTCCCCTTCGCTAACTCCGAGAGTATCGGACACCTTTCGCTTTTAAAAGACCATTAAATTTAAAAACTGGCTCTTATTTGGATTCAACTTGTAGTTTATTTAAGAAGTTGCATGTGACAAATTGCGTGCAACACAATGAGTTTGAAACTTGTCATTACCTAAGTTGGTAAAGACGTGCCGAATGAAATCTGGTCCTGGTTGACAAAATTTAATTATAATCCCTAGCGTCTCGAGTAAATTTTCATTTAAAGAAAACGCTTGCTTCTTTGCTTAGTTCTGAAATATATCTTGGTTTCTCTTTTATTTACCATTTTTATTGTTTCTTTATTTAGTAGTTTGTCCGTTGTACAGGTCGCATAAACATCTTCTTCGTCTTGTTTTTTAGGTTTGTCCTAAATTAATGGCTAAAGTGATTGTTTTCAAGATGAAAAAATCAGATGTTTCCAATGCTGATTTTAAATTTAATTTAAACCAATAAAATCTGCTCTCTTAAATTCAATATTTGAATTATTCATGTTTTGGCAACGACAAAAAATAAAAATGCGCTGATTCTTTGAGGTAATTTTTCCAGTAAATCCTCCATTCATAGGTGCGATGTCGGTGGCACAGTAGATTCCGTCCTGAGATCTGCTGCAATCCTTTTTTCGCTGTTTCGAGCCCCGCCACCCGCGCCCTGGCCTGACGGAAAGCCGGAAAACCTGAGGTCATCTTGTTGTGGAGTGGACTCATAGAAAAACCAAACCATACCGAAGATCTTAAAAGTAAGGTATAACCTGAAGTCAAAAATGAGTTAGAAAGTATAGTTTAAACGAGGTTTAAACAAAATGAGAAAAATGTTGATGACTAAGGCCCAAATAAGTTTGATTATTATTAATAAAATTTTGGGTGCATGATAAAAAAGATAAAATGAAAGCATAAAGAACGTAACAACTTCCTAAATGCGTCACTTTCACCCCACAACGTCAATGATTTAAAGTAAGGTCAACTACACAGAAAATACACACCATTTAACAAAGATATAGCTACCGTTGCTAATAAACAGTTTCTCTTTTTTTTAAGGTGTTTTTGTCTAAAATCATATTCCTCAACTCAAACCCGTTCACAGGAAACCTTATTAGGCAGTAGTTGATACCCTTACCTATTGCCCGTGAGTTAAGACGTTCAATAAAAGTTATTCTCCGTCTTCCTATACTGCGTTTGCTTTCAATCTTTCCAGTAATTGTCAAATCTTATAAAACTTCTTGGAAAGTGTTTTTGGCCATGGCTATCTTTTTTCTTATTTCACTATAGTATACATCTGATGTTATCAGGTAGCCATGAAATGTGAATTTTTTTAACTTCCTCGAAATTTTTGTTTTCTGGTAACGAAATTGGTTTTGGGTTTGAGCATGATAAAAACATGCGTGTGGTCAGTACTATTATAATGAAAGTGAGTATTAACAATAAAGGAGGAGACAGAGATAAAATTTGAAATCAAACAAAGCATCAACCATGTTTCACCTGAAAGACTGCCGTTGCTGCCGTAACTTATTGCCCATACCTCAAGGCTTTTAAAACGTTATTCTCTGTCTACCTCTACTACATTGCCTTCAATGTTTCCAGTAATTGCTAAATGGTCTGAAGCCTTGGATCGGCAAATATGTCTCAAATAGTAGTTATTTGATTATTGCTAAAGTTTAACATCTTTCATTACTGACACGTTGGAATTTTTGTGTCATGATATTTTCATCATTCTTCTGATAAAACACATACAGTGTTTTCTCTGTTTTCTTTGGGCAACAATCTCTGTTCCTTTATTTATTGTTACTCTCACTTCCATATAAAGTCTTCGTCTTCGGTTGCCTGATACGGAAGAAACAACTTGCGATAATGTGTCTCCAATCAAACGTGTTCTCAACTAACTTTATACAGTTGTTGTTGCCATGATAAGTTAAGACTTTTGACAAAAGTTTTTTTATCTACCTCTACTTCGATTGGATTCAATCTTTCAATGATTCTAGGTGTTCAAAACCCTTGCGTTGACAAATATGTTCTAAAACTTGTAGTTACCTTCGCCATATGGTTTTAATTAATGATCGCTCAAGATAGTTTCTGTCAAGCATCTATTCGCTGGACTTTTTCACGCTCATGATATCCTCCTTACTCTTCAGATAAACCACATCTTTAATGTTCCCAGTTTTATTGATTGACAGAGATTAGTTTCTTTTAGTACTGATCGATTGGACGTTTTTCCGCCCATGACAGGCGCCCCCGAAAATCGCGGTATTGCGCCCGCAAATACGGCTACTTTATTTGCCTAGAACCGAAAGAAAATGCAATTTTTGCGATTTTCTACAATGTCCTACAAGTGTAAAGAAAAACAAAGATAATCAAGTTTTTCAAACGTCACATAACAGAAAATATTTTGCGTGATAGACAGTCACTTCTACTGAAAGTAACCAGCTTCATTATTTTGTTTAGTGAAGTAGCTGTAGGGGAAGAGAAATCATTCTAGGCTAATCCAAGTGTTTTATTCTAGTAGGCTGCTCAAGTACACGATCGATATTCGTTCATTGTTTAGTGTTCAGTTCGCTTGTAGGCTGACAGTAGACCTTCTATCAAACATTTGTCATGAACAAATTCATACAGAAGACTTTAAACCGAAACATGGCGTTTAGACCACGGCAATGGATCGTCACCGAGAGTATGTCACAGACACCTTTGTGTCGAGCGATAAACAGATACTGCACTGTAGATAGTGCTACATTGTTTTGGACCCCCATCAAAAGTCCAGTATTTCAGCACACTTCTCAACTTATAAGCATAAGAAGAAAAAATTAAAGTAAAATTGTGAGAATTAGTTCACCCCAGATAAACTGTAGACCGTTGTGGGGTCCAGCATGCTCTTCAATTGTCAGTGTCATCATCAGTAGTAAACTCTATCTCTTCTAGTAAGACGAAGCCTGAATCAAGAGAATATGAAGCGTTTTTTGTTTTCTTGTTTACAACTAGTCTGTTAGCCTGCAATTGTGGATCTAACGAAACTGTGTGTGTTTTATGGTTGTTTGTTCTTTACATTGTAACATACGACATTGCAATTGTGTATTTGTTTTATTAAATACACTTTATGCATAAACTGGAAAAAATGTTTCGATGTTATGTAGGATGCTTGTTGGTATGCACCTAGAGAAGTTGCAAGTTTTTTGGAATTGTTAGGTTGATAATATTGCACTTTCGAATTGCATGTTTCTTCCTTTAAAAATGCATTTTAATTTTCGGCGGGGCCAGCCATGATATCCTCATCATTCTCCTGATAATGCCACATCTCTATTGTTTTCAGATTTAATGATCACTCAAGATTAGCTTATTTTAGTACTGATCTATTAGACTTTTTCCCGCTCATGATAACCTCATCATTCTTCTGATATACCACACATCTACTGTTTCCAGTTTTCTCTCTGTGTCCTTGATTTTTTTTGTCCAACACTCATTATAATAGTAATGACCATATTAATAATTTTATCACTCTTTTTCTTGGTTTCCATACTTCTGTTTCGATTTGCCAATGTTGGTATCTTTGTTTTTGAAGTTATCTTTTGAACCTGAGTTGTCGATTTCAAACATGGTGTTTTTGTGATAGGCCTGTCACCACAGCTACAAAAGACCTACAGACCCCAGGCGCTAACGAACCATCGTTCTCACTAATAATTGCGTTGATAACCTAGCTTTGCGGTTTGTCTGGCTCTTACTCTTTCTAACCAATCCTATCTCATGGCGTCGCATCAAGAATATCGCAGGTGGAGGCTAAGACGGGAATGGTTACTATGATTGGGTCAGGACTGAGATCAGAATGCATAGGGTGGAGCTCCGGTGCAAGCTTTGCATTTGTGACTTAGTCGCCATAGTGATTGCATAGTAAACAGCTTGAAACTCAAAACGTGAAAATAAAAGCCCTTTGTAGATCTGTCGGCAGAAAGTTTTTAGAACGCATTAAATGCGTGTGGTGGTGTCGACTTCCTTACGACACAATTCGCACCACTTTAAAGATAAGCAGTGAGCTCTGTCTTAGCTGGTTCGAACTGCTGAAGTATAAGTGGTAAATATTTTTGAAATTTATGAATTTGCAAAAATTTCTATTCAATCTTTTTTTGGTTCAAAAAGTTAGGGCGTTTCAAAAATGTTTAAAGAATAGTGTGATTTCAGTAATCCTGCCGGCCAAGATGACTACAACTCCGTTGTGTTAATACATAATTGCCATATGGTGGAGGAATGGCATTCAAACTTATTTTGTCGGGCCTTGTGAATACATGTATATATCGTGTGGGAATCATTTCAAAATTTCATCTCTTACGCTTTTGACGCTCAAAACTTTGATTTCATGTCGCCTGAGACTGAAAATTCAAGGCAGATTCCTTGGTACAGGAAAAGTATATATAAACTCCTTGGCTTGGGGTTTTGCTAGAATTTTAACATTCCCGTTTGAAATTTTAAAACAAACTGACAATGAGATGTGCCAAATTGTTAAATTACAATGCTGTCTGAAAAAGTTTACACCCTCCTGATTAGTTCTTGCATTTAGAAACCCTCTGTCTGTCTGTCTGTCTATCTGTCTGTCTCTGTCTCTGTCTCTCTCTCTCTCTCTCTCTCTCTCTCTCTCTCTATCTTTCTATCTATCTTTCTCTTTCTATCTCCCTCTTTCCCTCAAGTCTCTGCCTATGTGTATGTCTATCTTTACTCTTTATACAGTATCTGGGTCTGCTATTTATCTTTATTTTAATTGAATATACTCAACTGCTGCGTTTTCTATTCCTATTCCTTTTCTTATACACCAGAATTCAGTATAAAATAGCAAGGCTGTTAGAAATGGCCAGATTTTTTTTTTATTTGCATAACATAAAAGGAAAATTGACCCATTAAAAAAAAAGAAATAATTTCTAAGACGATTATTTCATCCCTTATTTGGCAGGCACACGGTCATTTAAAAAGTTCAGCTTAAGTTTACTCCATTGGACAAAAATAAATCCAAAAACTTCAAACGTCGAATTTGCAAATTGCAAAAAGGACACTCTAAAATGTTTCTACAGCAAAACATAATAAATATTACCAGTGGCGATAACCCAATTAGCAGCTCAATATAGAATTGGCGGACAGAATGACAGAATATTCCTTGTTAATGTAATATTAAATGAGGTGATGGTAAGTCATACTCACCTACCTTTGTATATATTTCAAAACTTACGTGGCAAATACAAAAAAATGTCAGCTATGGGATTAAAACCCTTAAATAATTGCAATATAATAAAAATTCACAAAAGCGCATTTCTGTTCTAAATGTCCTCAAATGGTTATGCATTGCCACATAACTACGTCAAAAATTCGTGTTGAGCGTTTGATCCTTATTTTCTTTGACTTTGTTTCAAAGCTGCGGATGGCTTCTTTGACATTATAGAAACGTGTAATATACAGAAAGGGAAAGGTCACTTTAAACTTTCTCTACAAGAAAACAAAATGTTACACATCGATCGAACAATCAAACTGACAGTTCTAAGTCACAAAATTATTAGCTAATACCTATCAAAAATCTCGATTAGTATTGCACAGTCCTATTTTATGATTCTTTCATCTGTATTCTTTAGACATATTTATTTACGTCTAAAATGCTTGGTTTCTCTATACTCTTATTCTTGTTTTGGTTATATACGGTATTTTTAAAAACAAAATTAATTCGAGATTTTCTTGTTATAAACCACTTGCTTCTCTTTTTCAAGAGCCAGGTTTTGACAAACATTGGCGACCGTGGCTCTTTATTTAATCTTGTTTTCAGATAAACTCAGAAAATGACATTGCTCCAGTTTTCAACAAATAAAAAGTCACACGCTGTATGCATTTATCTTACCGTTTCTTATCCTCCCCGTTCAAGATAGGTATCTTATGTTTTATAACGACGAGTATATCCTGGGAATTTGGTGATTTTGCCTGAAATTTTTCTTTTATAAAAGACCTTTTTAAGTCGGCTTTTCATAACATATATCCATTCGGTTTTTCTGTCCATGAAAGTCTTAACAAATTAATGTTATTTCTGAGAAAGCTCACTTCCTCTACCTTCGGTTGTGATATTTCTTTGTGGTTGTCGTACTCACTATTAACTAATATGTGGGATTTTCACGGCCCTCGATTTTGTTGACAATTGAAGCTTTAAGAAATCCTAAATCCTAAATTTCTATCTCTATATCTAATTTTAACGGGGTTCTGTCTTACAGAAATCATTATTTAAAATATGATGCATTCCTAAAACATCGTAGCGCTGAACATGTGCTTAAGAAAAAAAAATTATGTTTTATTCCGGGTTCTGCTTATTCCATGTGCTTGTAAATGTTATACATTTGCCGCAGAACATCCCTCAGCTGCCAAAAACTCGATAACAGAGCGCTGTTTGATGAGAAGGTCATTGGACGTCGCCATTGTCTCATAAACATGGCTACCACATCACGTGTTGCGCGTCACTGCATTATGAGTACAATACTACAAATGACGTCAAACAAACTTGTTGTTCTAGTTAAGCCTAGAAAAATGGTTCGAGAGTATATTATGTATGAAATTTTTAGGTCGATGTGACGAAAATCGACTGAGTTATTAGCAAACGGAACTTAATTATCAGCCTGCCCTCGTATAATCCATAATGTAGATGTAGAGACTTGCTAGGTAGCCATAGTCATTGGCATTAATTTGTTCTATTAATTTTCATATGTGAAATTGAAGTGTGCCTTGTCAAAACCAATGCCGAATGTTCAATAATGCTACATAATCTATTATGTGTTTACTTTCTATCCTACAAACTTCTACTTTATACGAAACGAAAGTCGTCCTCTGATTTGTCTAGTTGTGTTGTTTTATAGCCAGTATGTAGAACGAAGTATTTCAAAGGTCGGTTGAGAAAGTTGTATGAAAATGTTGATAAAATTTCTAGCGTTAAGCGCATGATTTGCTTGAAAATGGCCTGTTTATGTGGGCGTGTAGTTTTGCCCTATAGCAGCAATAAAATCATAGAGACATTGTTGTAAAGGAAAAATGTTGCCAATTTTAATGGTATATAAAACAAGACAAACAAACAACACGGGAACGCACCGGCGCGAAATTAAAATTGACTATTTTCAGGCAAATGCTACTGTTTTCTACCCCTGCTGGCAGAGTGAGTAATCCTACTGTGCAATATACACTGTACTTAATGATTATTATCTGCTGTGACAAAATAATATACATGTATTCATTCTGTAGCTCTCTCTCTATTTTTTTTTTCTTTATGCTACAAGCCTTACCATAATACCATACTTTTAAGAAAATGATCCAGCACGCAAGCCATTTTTTTTTTGTTTGAATTTATTAACTTGAATATTTATTTACAGTGATTACAGTAAAATCAAAACAACATTTTACGAATATAGACAGACAAAGTAAGGTGAGATATACGGATTATTTGCATTCGTTGATAAAAGACCTGCGTAGGCTATTTCATTATAGAAAACATTGATTAGAAGACCACAAAAAAGGCTAAAATTTTTGACAATTGCACTCATGATAGTAGGTTGGTGTTAAAATTCTGTAATGCCTGCACAAACAAAACGTGGGGTGTCGACAGCTTAAAGCCTGAGATCACTTTGTTTTGGATTGCTATGTATACAAAAACCAAATCATCAAAACGCAGGCCCTTACAACCCACGGATGTAAATACATGTAATCAGAATCTTGTAATTTTAGGATGTGGCCTGTATGCGTCCAGGTAGTAAAAATTATAAAATTGAAAATGCATTGCAAAATAATGTTTTAGTTCCATCTTCATTATATCAATAATTATACAGACTAACTTTAAAAACATTGATACGTGTTTAAAAAAAAATTAGCTCTCATGCTTTGATACAAAATGCTTACATTCACTATTTTAACTGATAAGAATAACATTTCATTAAAAACTTAATTAAAACTTAACGCACTTTGAGTCTGGCTCCAGTTAAGAATAAAAACTTCAATAAATTCTATTCATTATTATTCTCAAATATTATATAATTAAGATAATACAGAGACTAGCCATTATTACAGGACAGGGATAATTAAGAGATTAGTTAAAAAAATAAATCAGTAGATGTAATAATGCTCCAATGAACTGAACAGCACACCTATCGCATTGAGAGGTGTCCTTAATTCCTACCAGAGATAATGAATAGATTCTTGATCTGGAAGGATTTCAGCACTATGGAACCACCGCTAATTACAGAGGGTAATTTTTAGATGACTGATATGGTATTAAAGAATCTTCCCTCTATTGAAGCTGAAAAATATGACTGTATCCTCCAAGATGTGACTACTAGACGGAATGAAGGCAAATTTCGAAGGATTGTTGAAATAATTAACTAGTGGTTCCCCTGGCTGGAAATTCTCCCTTTGATCGAGCCCGATCTGCAATATCTGAATTTTAACTGGATCTAGACTTTTGGTCTGTCAAAACATAACCCTATCAAGATGATAATTCTATGCCTAAATCTAGTACTATAAACATAATAGTCTACTTCCGCTAGAGAAGTCCACACCGTTTGTCTTTAAAAGAGGCAACTGACGGTACCTGTGTACATGATAACATGTTTTTTGTTTTTGATTTATTTTTCCACTTCATTAGATCTAGTCTTTAAGTTTTGCCTATGCTAAGGGGATCGAACCGGTAGATGAACTTCCATCAACGTATGTAAGCCCCTACTTGTTCCATTAGTTCTGCATGTTTTTTTTTTTTTCTTCTTAGAGTTGGGCTTTATTATAAAGTTAATTTTATTAAGGTAAAAACCCTTAACAAAATATAGATATTTGGCAAAAGTTCTTCATTTAAAATGTGGATTGTTCCACTAAGTCTTTAAGACTCATCACACACACAAAAAAAAAAAATTAAAAATCTTTATCTTTTCTTTCAAATCAGATCAGTATCTTCACAAATTTGAGGAAAAATCGGTTAGCTTCCGATTAAATTGGTAGATTTGGCAGGTCTTAATTACAATATGCAGATCCTAACATGGAACATAAAAATGCAAGAAATTTAGTACACCTTATTAGATAAATTAAAATTATAACATGCTAGACTGTAGATCCCTCTCCCGTCTCCTTCCATACACCTTAGCAAAGATTGCAACAATGAAATACTAAATCAGTTAAATAATAAGATTCCAGTAAAGTTCTATAACTGCCAAAGGCAATTGAAAGGTGTTTATTCAATGTTTAGTTTCAGTCAACAAAAACAGACTGTTTTGGATTATAATGAGCAATAAAACTGAAGCCTCAGGGCTCAGTATTCTTATTCTAAGATTGGTTATTTTTACAGCTTCATTCATTTCTAAAGAGACTTTTTGGAAGAAAAAAAAGTTTTAAAATTTGATACAATGCCTGACTGAGTGCAAAAAATCTCAGGCATAATCAAACCATTAAAATTAAAAGGTATAATATCATGAGATAATATCTTTATCACTCTTTTTCCTGATGAACTCTAAAAAGCAATTTCTTACGAGCTTAGTATCAGTAATACTGACTTTTGTTCACATCAGTTGTTCTTTTTGCTGTCATTTGGTTGATTCAATAGCTGCTATCATAGGCACTGAAAAAAGGTAAACAAAGCACATAGATAAAGCACTAAAGACAAACAAATAAAAAAGCATCAGAGACAGGAAGACATAATCCAATTGTGGCTCACTAGAATCTGCCAGGGCTCAAGTTATGGCTACCTGAATCTTTTATTTCATCCAGAAACTTAATTTCTTCTGCCTTTTCTAACAATTTATTTTCATCCGTCAATGTTTTCTTGACTTTTTGGGTTTGCTGTTGCCTGTCATTCTCAATTTTTTAAAATTTAATTGACTCTGTCTTTAGTTGTACTGTCTCCTTTATGTTCTATGACTTCAAAATGCCGTCATTCGAAAAGAGTGTGCATTTGTGGTCTTGTGTAATATTTGAGTTATGTCAATTAGAAGATTATGATTAAAAAATAAGAGTTGACTCATTTATTAACAAACCATGCAAGACCTAAAACTGTTTCATTCTCTTAAATGTCCACCGTCAAGTTAGCGTAGGCCCACACTGGAAGCGACGCGACATGTCATGGCTAACTTGACAGACTGATATCGCAGTTACTGTGCGCTACCCACCGACAAGTTAGCCTGATAATTTGCGTAACAAGACTGGCCTCGTGGTTCGCGCGGCAACGGTCAATAGAATTATGCGTGGTCACGTAATGGCACCCCCCTTTCCCTTATCCGACAGAGCCAGTGACGTAAGACCAGGCTGTAAAACACAAAGGATAGCTCCGACGCTCCGACAAGTTACCGACTTGATGTGCGCTTGCACCAAAGAAAGAGAGTAATTCAAAACATGTATTGCTGGACACGTGAACTGCTGCCTCCAGTGTGCGCCTACGCTTAGCCTGATAATTTGCGTAACAAGACTGGCCTCCTGATTCGCGCGGCAACGGTCAGTAGAATTATGCGTGGTCACGTAATAGCACGAAAGAGCCACTGACGTAAGACCAGGCTGTAAAACACAAAGGATAGCTCCGACGCTCCGACAAGTAGCCGACTTGGTGTGCGCTCGCACCACAGAAAGAGAGTATTTCAAAACATGTATTGTTGGACACGTGAACTGCTGCCTCCAGTGTGTGCCTATGCTAATGTTTACAAAAACCAGTGAGATGGTTGAAGGGTGGCCTCGAAAACAGAAAGGTACTCGATGACAGCGCTGAAGGTTTGCTTGAGAGAGAGAGAGAGAGAGAGAGAGAGAGAGAGGATTGAAAATGTGATTTTTCACATCCTTGTGTTGTAATAATGCCTGCTGGTGTTTGGCTTGTATTATTAGGTCAAAATTGGGCTCATTTGTTACACACTACCGAGCTGTGTTGGTCCCTCAATGGCTGGCAAAACAATGGCCAACCTGAACCCATTAATTTGGAATAATTTTTTTTTTCCAAACACAATCTCAGAAATAACGATTAACCTGTCTTTGTTTTTGAAAATCTGAATGTGAGCCTCTTCTTTTATATTTTTAGTTATGGTTATTTTAAATTTATATTCTAATGAGATTGAACACTAATGTATATATGCACATATAGATAGAGAAGTCTAGATCCAGGCAAGAACATTATTATTATATCTAAATTATTCAGAAAAATTTATTCAAGAATTCTTATAAAATTTCGGTGAAATCTCGCTGTCCGTTTAGAAATTTGTGTGTCTTTTGTAAAATCTTTAATTCTTATTAAAAATTAAGCCCATATCACGGCCAAATGAGTGTATATATGTGTGCGATACAACTGCAGTGTGTGCGTGGTTTTTCACAAACCTGTGCTGTGGTATGGCGGATAATCAATACCTTACATGATACAATGATTTTACACTTGTACTTGTCGGAAGCCCACGAGGAGCTTTGAATTTTCGAAATTCTAGGAAAGGAGAAAAACCTTGAAAAGACTGTTGGATGTGTGTGTG
>BLXT01005772.1:614759-626261 GCA_019648995.1 Plakobranchus ocellatus
GAATAGGCTACGAGTTCTAATGTTCGCGCAGACTAAAGATTGATTATATAAGATAAGTTAAAAGACATTTATTATTTTCTATATCAGTTATATTGGGGCTTTCGAAAACAAAATTTGCCGCGTAAGATAGGTACTGAGTAAATAATATCATTCATCGACGAAGAAGTACTTATGGCATGAAGTTGGTTTTAGAAAATTTAGAGTATACATGCGATATCCTGATGATGAAAAGTAGCTCGTCCACACAAAATGAGTCCTACCATTCGTGGCCTGAATCCACTGAACTAAAAATAGATGTAAGGAACAGACTGCCGCAGGAGTGGTTCTGGGAATATGGCGGCCGCTTCAACATTTAGAGCTGACAGTTATCGGCTGGCGCTAAGTGGAGCGTTAAGTGAAGCCCTAAATCGCCTTGTTGCCGCGAAACGTCACTACCGGCCATCACCTGGTTTCCGGGCTCTGGACCACAAAGACGTTACTGCATTTTTCTGTCTAAACACTAGACCGGCGTGTCAACGATTTAGCCCATCTTTTCGAAAACAGCTTAGTAAAAAAATCGGAGTCTATTGCATTTCAACCTGAGATACCCTTGGGTAGATTTAGAAACTTGAAGAAAGGCGTAGGGTGAGTTTTTTTATTGCTTAATTTGATCCGTTTGAACTGTATTATCGAAAATGGATCAAGTCGGCCTAGCAAGCAGCCGTAGATCTAACTTCAAAACTTTAAAATCGGATCATACATTATGGAAAAAACTTTAAAGTCAATAAGCAACCATAAAGGACGAATCAATCTGTGCAATAATAAATCTAATTTGTATAGCTGTTAATGTTCTATTTAGTCTGAATTTTTTTTATATAGATCTAATAGAAATCCCTCAGTAGCCTTAACCGGGCAACAGTTAGTAGTGGCTAGCGTCACTATTCTAGTTCGGAAAAAAACTTAAAAATAGTATTGTGCAACAAGGCAATACGAGTGCATTTGTGTGCTAAGATCTGTTTGCGAATGCACTTTTGCCTGTACAAATTATTATATTGCACTTGCCTTATTTTGAATATTCTGTCATTTTATATGATTGATATTTACATTATTTTAAAAAATTTCCATACTTTTTCGCTTATTTCTTGCTTCTTCTCAGTCATTCTTGCTCTCTCCCTCTCTCTATCTGTTTTTTTTTTTTGTTGAGTCTCTCTCTCTCTTTCTCTCTCTCTCTCTGTCTCTCTCTCTCGCTCTCTCTCTCTCTCTCTCTCTCTCTCTCTCTCTCTCTTCAATTATTTTTTTTTATGTATAAGAATAGCCTTTAACTGAATGATTTTCAAAATTGCTTATTTTTTTCCATATTACTCATTAATTTTTTTTCTGCACTTCTAAAAAGTATGTTAAAGAAAGTGTTCAACTGCTTAGTTTGACTCACCTGTTGGTTTTTGCTTCATATGAAAAAAATGGAAAGTGAGGTCTTTTGACGTTGGTTTTAATTTGTGCATTACTTCAATTATGTATTATTAACGGCCAAATGAAAAGGGCCGTGTGCCTATTTTGTAACTGTTATAAAACAAAAGTCAATCAATCAATCAATCTCTCTCTCTCTCTCTCTCTCTCTCTCTCTTTCTCTCTCTCCCTTTATCTCAAATCTCTCTCCTTGGGGCGTAATCAGCCCCTACTGCAGAGACCCTTCTGCCGCAGGTTCGAGCCCCACCACCGGCGTCCTAGCTTGATGGAGGGCCTGAAAGCCCGATATCACCTTGTTATAGACTGGCTATATACAAAAACCAAATCTCTCTCTCTTTCCGGCCCTCGCTCTTTCTCTCTCTCTCTCTCTGACTGATTTGCAGTTCAATATTATTGTGTTAGTGGGCGTTAGAATGCGATGGCGGTGATGTGTAGTGACAGTTACTTATGAAAAAATCCATGTGATGCGCTGAAAACTATACAGAAAACAGTACAGCTGTTGGTGGCTAGCTGTTGTTTGTCGGCTCCAATGCTAGAATAATGGCCGCCGCTGGCGGGGCACGCTATAACCAGCGCTGACAGGCTGAGCCAGCAGAGGTTGTTCCGTTATCTATTTTTAGTTCAGGGCTTGAATCTCATGCAAGACATCAACCAAACACATATATACAAAAAATATAGATCTATAATAAAATCAGTCTTTCAAACATATTTTAATGGATTCTACTTCTCTTCTTTTCATTAAATGATTTTAATTATGATGTCGTTCTTCTCTTCAATGAGAAAGATTTAGATCTCAAACTGACTGTTGAGACTGTTTGGTCACTAAGCTTTGTTGGCAATATGTAAACATGACGGTCACCCAAAGCATGTAATGCGTGCATAAGCAACCTTCAAACCACAATTGAGATCTGGATCTAGCCTAGATCTAGATCTAAGTAAGCAACTTATTACTTAGGGCAGGATCTATATCACAGCTAACGTACATAAAATCTAAAAGTAATCTAGAATCAAGATCTTACTTTTCACCGCACCGGTGTCTAAAGTAAATCTGGAAACTTTGACGATCTTTTCTTTTTCGCAGGTAAGTGAAAGACCGTTTAAATTTTAATTAAGAGGATTTTTTTTTTGGAGATTTCGGCATCGTGAAACATGTTCCGAGTATTTTAGAGGATATCTTTTAGATTGGAAAAAAGGCCGACTTTATCACTCTAATTTTCCCGTACGCTCGGATAAATAGATCTAAGTCCGACGGCTATCCAGTTCGACCTTATTTTTCTGAACGCTTTATTTTATAAAGAAAAAGATAGAGATAGTTGAGTTACACCGGCATACTAGTATTCATACTTAGCTGATGAAGTTAGATCTAGAAGCACGGGTCCCCTTTTAAAGTAAGTATAGTGCCATTGTGTTCAGGGAAAATAATGACTAAAACAAGAACTATTTTTTGCAGAGTTCGGGGTAGAAATGAACACGTTCTTTGAAAGAAGCTGGGACAAAACTTCTGAGATGTGCACTTTATCCGTGAAAGCTTGATCTAGACTGCTAACGAACCTATAAAAACCATTTAAAAATGTGGAAACAATATCACAATCTCAACGAATTGCTGAAAATAAAATATACCAGATCAGCAAAAACTCGGCCACCGTCCCCATTGTTCAAGATGGTGATCTGAGGTGATAATTTTTTTTTTCAAAAAAGTTAAAAGATATGGAGTGATTATTCTATTGACTGCTCACTAAGTCATTCACAGGGCTGCTAGGTCACATTTACACAATGTGCTGCAAGAAGTCATGGGGCCCATTACTCCCATTTACTATAAAGAGCTCTATTGGATTCAGTGTGTAAGTTTGTCTGCTCATCTGTTTGTCTGGTTCTACTTGTGTAACTAGTTTTGGCATCCGAACAATGGACTGATTTATAGGCATAGACTCCTGAAAAAAAAAAAATCTTTAAATCGGTTTGTCAATATCATGGAAGAGGTTTGAAATTCAGCAATTTCCATCAAGTGGCTGATTTGTTTGTCACAGTAATCATGTACCAGAACATAGTGTCTTTAAAATAAAATGCATCAAGACATAATATTAAAATGCAACCCAAAATTGGAATGATAACTCTGCCTGGTCTTTGCAAGTCAGGATATGCACTTGCACCTTAGATATATATTACATGTATAATCTCATCTCAAGAGCTTAAAACTAAGGGAAGGTTTTATGTTGAAGGATTCAATCCAAAATCCGTTTGGCACAAATTAATAGGGAGCCTGTTTTAAAAAAGTATAGACACTGATTATTAAAAAATTTTGTAAAAAATTTAAAACACAGTCTTCATGAAATGCAATGTTTTTCTTAGTCTCAACAAATATACTGCTTATTGCTAATATTGTGGTACTTACCCTGGCATGGCAAAGGAGAGCCTTGGGCCAAAGTAGTAACTTCTGCTTTGTACTGTTAGGTGGTTGGATCAAGACTGCACCTTCCCAACTTAGTCATGCCAGATATGATGTCATTGTCATGACCTGGATGGTCCTGACCTCTGATGGGGATCATCCACACCCCCTACCCCACCTCTTCTCCCATTCTAAACGTTCAGTCCCCAGTGGGGAGGAGAAAACACAAAAGACTCCTCAGTCCAAAGGCCAATCTCCTGATGGCCATTGCTACCCAGCCTTCAAAATTTTCCTAATGGCACTCATCAGGTCGGGGAAACTGCTCACTATAGCCAGTTCATCTCCTGACGACCACATACATTCCTTCTCAGCTCTTGTCAGGCTAGGAGAACCCTCTCCACTCTACTACATCCCCATCCCTTCCCCCTACTCAAAGGAGCCTTCAGTTAAAACAGGCATCAAAGGTTGAGTTGAACACCTGTCACAGAGGCTACTGTCTCACCTGAAACGTGTGGCCACCTTGCCCATGTGGTGTGGAGTGTTAACCCACCCCTTAACATACGGCTTTGGGGACTAGTAGGGCGAGTCGGTCTCCAGTAGGAGACGATCGCGAAGCACAGCCTGGAGGCCCCACTTCTGGTATTCATTAAATGAATCCACCAAGCCCAAAAAACTCATGTGTGTGTTTGGGATCCAGTGCTGCCACCTGGCAACAATTTCGGCATCTCCCAAGAAGCAATGGAGCTGAATGGGCTGCTCCTGAGGAAGGCAAGCACTTGCTAGACGAAGTCCATGATTGTAGACCTCATCTTCATGGCCCTTGCGCGCCCTCACGTGAAGGATAATAGGCTTGGCTGTATCTGCCAGGCCTCAGAGAAGGCATTGCAGTACCTCTTCCTGCTTCTTGACCCCAAGCTTTTTTTGTTTGTAACTGCACATGAAGCATTTGAAAGCCTCCATCTGTGGTGTGCTCAAGCCCAGGACACGTCTGGGATGCACACCAATTGGGGCAATAAGCCACGGCATATCCACCATCTGGAGGGTATTTTATTGATATTTAGCTTAGTTGCAGAATACTACAACCTCACCCAACAACTTCACCTGGGTGCTTGGGGCCCGACAGAGAGGCATCGGAACCATTTCCGACACGTTAGCTGTCCTCCCCATCATCCCATCCCAGTGAAAATGGATGTCCAGAGCTTTTAAGACCTTGGGCCTGATGTCGGGCTTGGCTTCCTCGGTGGACTTTTGGCTACAACAGTTGCATAGGTAACACTTCAGGGTTGTTGAAGAGCTCTCCTCCCCTGTGATGGTAGCAGGAGTGGAGAGGTACCTGTCTAGGTCCCTGACAATAGAGTCTATGGCTTCTGGTGAGGCCTCTGCCACAGTATCATGCCTGGCTCCTGCCATTGTGATGTTAGGAGTCGATTCCTGTCGGGTATCTGTCCATCTCACAAAGGATGTCTGTTGGTTCACTGACATCCTGCAAATTAACAGCATCAGTGCTCGCCAGAATAGCAAAAGTGCTGGCTAAATCCTCAATACCCAATGCTTTCTGAACCGGGCAACTCCTATCCCATGTACTGGGAAAAGCTTTGCATGCTCCTGAGCAGTTGCACTGGAAGAGTCAAATGTTTCTGTGCTGCCATCTCAACTAAGCGTACAATGTATCACACCCCAGCAGGACTCTCAGAGCCTGCCTTTGCTCCTCCTGAAACTCGTGTGACGCAGAGCCAGTATTGCGGTAATTACCCTGGTACCGCAAAGGTGAGCCTTGGGCCAATGTAGGAACTTATGTTGTGTGCTTTTCGGTGGCTGGATCAAGACTGAGGGTTCGTGCCTTCCTGACCTAGTAATGCTAGATGTGATGTCATGGTCACAATCTGCATGGTCCTGACCGTTGACCCAGGGGATCATTCTTATAATTGCACTAATGTTATGGTTTATGTGACATATTTCCGATTGAGAAATGTGAAAACAAAAAACTCACGAATATTATCCTCATTGGTTACCCCTATATCAGTTTTCACAAATAAAAAAAAACAAAAAAAAAACCAGAAACACATCTGCAACCATACAGTTTATGATATTAAAAAAAAAAGAATTAGTACATCGTATCGCATATGATTTTATTTATGTAGCTCAACCTAAAGTAAGACAAAAAAAAAAAAGGAAAATCATATGCATGCTCTGAAAATACACCTACTTTTCATCGCCTTAGCATACATTTAAAAGAATCATTGGGTCCATTTTCACATTTTGAAAGCAATCGAGGACAAAAATTTGCAATTTCAAGATCAGGCCAATGGGACTATTGAGAGTATTCTGAACAAATATGAGCATACTCTGCACTTAAAAGAGCGCTTTCCTTAATTCAACAAGGTATGCAAAGTTAATTCTTTTATCAATCCAAGAGGGAAATTGGACTATTCATGTATAGTTTTTAAATGCAATAGCACTTCGAGATTCAGGCATTTGAAATTGAGGAAAAACACTGTGAATAATTCCTGCCTAAATAGTCCTTATATCTACAGACATATAAATTTTGGCTGCAAAAATCCCTTCTCTTTCCCTGAAGCAAGACCTGAATGGCAAGTTCTGTGGAGATAGAGCTAGCCTTGAAAAAAAAACGATAGATAGACCTAGCCTTGAAAAAATATCAAAGTCTATTGTGAGGCAAACTAAGTTAGATTTAGGAAAATTTTTTTGAAATCTGCAGGAGTCTGTTTTTATTATTTTATTAGATCTATCAGCATCGTAGAAAGTGAAACCAATTGGCTTGAGCTACAGTAGATAGAGCTGAAAAATTTGATAGCTGACCCATGCCAGCAAATCAACGTGTATTATTGTAGTTTTAAAATTGTATTGCTTTTAATTTTCTATCTCATGTGAATTTTTTATGATCTAACAGTATCATCTATATAAAAATATATTTGAGTGGACACTTGAAGTGGCAGGCCTCAAACTTCAAGTTCATAAAAATCTAAAGATAGATTGTGTAAATAGTGACAGTAAGGATTTCGCAGTGTGGAAATTCTCCCATGAATTTACCTATATTATTTTTTATTAAATAAATGTACACACCTAGACTTCTCGATCATAATTATATCTAGAGTAGCTCTTAACGCCTTTCCTATAGATTAAATCAACAAAAGGCAACTATCCTTTGAAGAAAAGACAGAAAAACTTTTTCGTAAATATAGACATCACTATTTACTCAGATTATATTTCTATCAAGACCTAGACCTGCATTCCTGTGCAAGATGACCATTTTTTGGCTATTGTATTGCTGCCCAGGAATAATACAGTCGTAAGTCTACATTTAATACTTTTCAGGAGAAGCAAGGAACGGTTTATTTGAGTTTTTTATGGCCAAATTTTTATAAAAAATTTTTTCTGAATGATCAGAATATGATTTGGAATTAGAATAGAATTCTTGGTTTTATGTATTGAATTATTTTTTTTTATTGAATAAATAAAAGCCGTTCCAAATTCTGTGGCCCTATGCATGAGCCTGATAACATTTTTCTCAAAAGTGGGATAACCTCATAAATTGATTCGCCCTTACAGATTTTATTTTGAGTAATTAAAGGGAAGTAATATGATGAGTTTTAGGTAACCATAAGAAAAATTTTCGTTTCCTTACCTCACATGAATTCAAATTTCTATGCATGAACCTGATAAGCCCAATGTGTTGAGTTTAGTCCCTTTTAGTTCCATGCATAAACCTGATAACCCACACTTCCAAAATGGTGGCGCCCACAGAAATATACTCTAAATGTGCCCGCAAATTGTCGCTTAAAGCAGCTGAAGCCTTCTTGACCAAAGGTAAGTCCCTTTTGTTCAGTTTTTTTTTTAATTTATAAACTAGTGTTTGTAAAATAACAGAAAAAAACATGACAAAAGTCTAGATGAGCTTGGAAAACTAAATCTCTATGTCTAAATTGCTAGATGTAGTTCTAGAAGCTAACCTGCACTTTAAAATCTAGATCGAAATAGAGCCCATACATAGCTTACATCTAGACCTAGATCTGCACCTGGGCATTATAGGTTTAGTTTTCTGCATGCCTTCCATGTAGAAAAAACTCTGTTACATAAATTTTTAGATAATGGCCAAAGTTTAAGTTTGAAAATTGAATTTATGATTTATGCACTCCTAATCATAGGACTTTGTGCAATTTTCTTATAAGTCCGTTGGAGCTTATCAAAGTTGATAAATCCATACTGTACATTTCTCGCTTTAAATTAATTTTTTAATCAGGGTCATCTTTTGATATGATCCGCCTACATTTTCCTGATTAAATATTCTGTCTTTGTTTATATTTCAGCTCTAGAGGATGATGACAACTCGAGTGGAGATGACAGTTTTCCTGTAACAGATTTAGATTCAGAAGACAGCTAAAGACCAGATTCAAAATCTGATAGTGATGAGAGTTTTGTAATTCCACCATCTCCAACCAATAATAAAGTTCCTAATATTCCCTGTGCTTCCATCATCAACGCTTCTGCATGTACTCCATCTGCTGTGGTCAACAATGCTGCTAATGCTGTTCCAGTGGCTCCAGTTATCAATGATGCTTCTTGTGCTCCACTAGCTCAAGTTGATATTACTGCTTCTGATACTCCACCAGTTCAAGTAGTTAACACTGATGCTTGTACTCCATCAGCGTCAGTAAAGAATGCTGCTCTTTATGTTCCAGGCGCTCCAGCAAACAATGCAGCCACCAATATGGAGAATTGAAGTTGTTATGAGAGGCCGCAGGCGAAAACAAAATCCATCTTCATGGAAGCGCAATATCATGGCCTCAAAAAGACTGCGTAGAGAAGAGTATATTGGGCACTGAAAAAAAATCCATAGTGCTGCAAGTGAAGGTCCAGCATGTAATTGCAACAAAAAATGTTTCCAAAAGGTAGATTTAGCTTGTAGACAGCAAATTCAAGAGAGCTTTTACAAGTTGCCTGACACATCTTCACAGAGACTGTACATGTATATTTCCAACTGTATCAAGAGTTTTCAACCAAAAAGACGATATGCTGCCAGTAATAGTAATCGACAAGTGACCTATGAATATTCAGTTACTGCCGACTCGGTCAGCATTTCTATCTGCAAAGAGGCTCTTGCTAGCATTTTAGGTATCAAAATAGCCAAAATTAACTATGTGTGTGACCTTATCAAGAAACGCAATTGTCCACCTGAGGATAAACGAGGAAAGAACCAAAGCCGAACTAAAAAGCTATCAGAAGAAAAGAAACAAGAAGTTATGGACTTTCTGGACAGCATTCCAAAATACCGCAGCCATTATACTTGGCGTCATAATCCTCACAGGCACATTTTACTCAAGACAGATATGGACCTACAATCTGGGCATTCATGATATCTGCAATGGGACCATGCACATGTGGTCAGAGGATGTTGCCGGGAGGAGTTCAAACGAAGTTCTGTCAAGTCTAAACAAGTACTTCTCCAATAAAGCTCTAGATGCAAGTAATCTCATTGCCTGGTCTGATTCGTGTGGTGGTCAGAATAAAAATAAGAACATCATAAGCTTTTGGTATTATCTTGTTCATGTCAAACAGATATTCAAATCAGTAGAACATTAATTCCTGATACCTGGCCACACATGTCTACCATGTGACAGAGATTTTGGTGTGATTGAAAAGAAAAAAAGGAAAACACCTGCAGTGTACAATCCCGAGGGGTGGTATAGCCTCGTGGAAAAAGCTAAAACCAACAATCCCTTTCAAGTTGTCCGTATGAGAAGACAGAATTTCATTGAAATCGCACCAATGAAGCAACAACTGATATTCAGAAACACTGCTGCAGATGGGTCTAAAGCGAAACTGCAGAAAGCCACTCGTATTAAAGTGAGCCAAGATATTCCTGGGTATTATTTTATTGCTTATAGCCACAATGTAGATGAAGCTTGGCAACAAGTACGCATTGGAAGACCAGGAGTGGAGAAACCCGTCCAACCTCAATCACTCTACTGAGGAAGAGGAGAAATCCCCCTGCAAAGTTAAAGGATTTGAAAGCTCTCTGTGCTTTCATACATGTATAGTTTAGAAAATTCTACACAAGTCTTCAAGCTGTAACACCTTCGCCTCGCAAGCTTCGCACTGGTCTTATCATGAAAAATACCCCCACAGTGTCCTCAGAAGATGAGCAAGACCTCAGCGATGAAATGTTTTCTTCTGATTCTGATTGAGTTTTGCCCAAAATGTTTTTGCAATTTCATAGGCTCACTTTAAATAGTGTAAGAAACAAAAAGTTTGCTTTCACAAAATAACAATAAAAAATTATTCTTTTTTTTTTCATTTTAATCTTACTTACATTAAATGATCTTTGCCATTTAACAAAATAAACTTGCAAAAATTCAGAATATTGTTTCACTGCATTTGACTATGGACAATAAAAGTGTAATTATAGCTTAAAACTGTATGTAATGATGATGATTCTGCGAATTGGTTTATGAGGTCATCCACTTCTAGATGTTTACAAATAATTCCATTGAAGGTTTTGTTGTTCTTTAGTAAATTCTTATGATGGATTTGCGCACAAAAATATTCTTAGTAATAAATAAGTGTTCTTTTAGTTCAATTTATGATGTTTAATAATTCATAAAACTTTTCGGTATTTTTAATTGTTTGTTAAGGGCTTAAATGTTGAGCTAAAGATTTCAGTTGCTTTGCTTATGTGAGCACAAAACGATTGCTAATGCCTCTTTGTATTTGCCTTAGTCTTGCGCATAAACCTGATAATCCACACATGTGCGGATTATCAGGTTCATGCATGGAAACTCTGGAGAACTTGTTTGGTATCTTTTCATTTTTTTTTCATGTAGTATCGTTAAATCTTAATGTTTTTTGTTTAATTAATTACAATAGCTGGCCATTGCAGTTACTTTCTTATTTTTTTCTTTTCCGGACAATTTTGATTAAATGTTTTCATGTTATCAAACTGAACCATGAACTTTGGATGTCATTTTCTCAGTTTCGTCTCAATGTGGGTTATCAGGTTCATGCATGGGGCCACAGAATTTAGCTACGAACTCTGGGAATAAAACAGTGTCAGTCAAGATAAGACTATTAGACCAACAATTTATCAAAAATAATACAGTCGTAACACAACGTACAACATTTCTAGAGAAAATGTATGAAAATAATTGCATAGTTCTGATACACAACAGTTTAAACTGAAAACTTTCCTTTATTAATCTAAGAAGTTTTGCTTGTTTCAACTTGTCACTGAAAATTGTCATTATCGAAATATTTGTAATGATTTATCAACATACGAATAATTTATTTTTATGGCAAATGTATTTAAAATTTCCTGGAAAGTGACACTCATAATTTTTAAGTTGTGCTTTGAGCTTTGACAGATCTTGTATAAAGTTTTTGTCACTTTATAATCCATTTTGGTTTTTCACAAATTGCAAACACATCACCAATCTTTGTTTCCCTGCTTTCATTAGATATTGTACCCTGTTACTTCGCCTTTGTATTTTACTCGGTAAGCTTTCTATTTTCACCCCAGATACTATTAGCTCCTTTCATTTTTTATATCGTTTTGCCGCTTCTTTCTTCTCCTTTTCCTGCTCCTCCTCCTCTGCGTCTGTATTTGTCCCTCTTGCTTCTTGCTAATTCTCATTCTTTACTTTCCCCCTGCCCCC
>BLXT01005777.1:30642-42202 GCA_019648995.1 Plakobranchus ocellatus
AAAAAAAAAAAAAGCAACATGAACTTTCCAGATCTTATTTTTAAGTTAAAAGGTATCATTATAATTTTGATTGGATTATAAGATCTAAAATTATACTTAGCGTAAGCTTTTATTATACTCACACATTTACTGAAGTATATACAATCACCAAAAATATAAATCTTGTTGCATCCACAGCCCATAAATTATGAAAACTATGTACAATTTTCAATATCACAGTTTATGTTGAAATTGAAGACTCGTTCATGTACAAACAAAAAATATACAGAATAATATTACATGTAGAATCACATTTTTTCTGCAAATACAACATTATGTATTCAAAAGGTTTTCTTTCTTGCACATGCAACAAAATGAAACACTAAATAAGTAATCTTTTCTCAGTGACAGTAAAAAAAAAAAAAAGAAAAAATTAGAGAGCAATTGAAGATCATTGATAGCATTCATAGGCGTTTCATTACAAAAATGTTAAAAATTTATCAAAAAGGAAGACTTTGCAACTGGGTTAATTAAAGGTAGAATAATTAACCAATTCGTCCTAATATGTAATCACAAAATAGAAAAATCCAGTTTCAAGTACAAAATATCTCAATATCTTTCATATCTATCTAAAAGACTCCTTTATATATTTGTAAATCACTAATATCATAAAAAAAGAAAAGATAGTATTTTTACAAAGCCTGACATATTAACTTAATTTCCTATCATTTCATCTATAATTCAGATCTCATGGGGAAAAAAAACATGATCATCAAATTACTATTTTCAACCTGAAGTTTTTCATCTGTAATGTCACTCCAATGAGCATGGAATCCTAAAACATGGATTTCTTGAACTCTGATGTTTTTTTTTTCATTTAGGTAAATAGTAGACCCATGCAGGAAATATCACTGTCAAACTGTTTTACCTTCATTCCTAAATTTTGATTCTTAAATCAGACTTTGAAAGCTAAGTCTAATGATTCAGATTAGTTCTTCCCAATTCTGAGCCAGGTCGAAGCCCAGTCAGTAGACTGAGGAGTCTCTATCTTAAAAGTAATAAACTATCTACACTAAAGAAAGCAAATACGGCGATATTTTTTTTTTTTATTTTAAACACTTTAAAGGAATCCACATAGCATTCTGCATTCTACTAAATAGCAATACCATAATGAACACAAATTGGAAAATATCAACTTATTCAAGCAAGCAAAATGAAGTCACCAAATCTCTTTTGAGAGGTTTCAAAAATAAGATTAATATTTACATAAATAGCCTATTACTGCCACCATGAAATCCATCCTCTTCCCTTTATGAAAAGCACCAATCACCACAACAAATGTTTACCTCTAAAAAATGTTGCATTTATGTTTGTGATGCTTACAGGAGTTATTTTCAGTTATGAATGACTTTCCTAAGTGACTCTAACAGTTTTCTAAAGCACAGATTTTTTTTTCAGACAAATTTAAGGAACCCATACTAAACTGTAGTCCATGTAAATCAACTTTTGAATATGGTATTTTATTGGAGATCTATCAAGTATGTACACATGACTTAAAGAAAACTTCATGCAGAAATCCCTGAAAAAAAAAATACAGAAAGATGTTCAAGGATCCTGAAGGAACACAGGCAGTTGTCCAGCGTTTCCCAAGGGTTATGACTAATTTGTCAAAATTTAATTACTGAAGAAGCCAATAGGCATTATGTTTAAATACTAGTCCATCTCATTTGTCAATGTATTGTGACCTAATGCGTGATCACAAAGATCATTTATGGATTTAGAGAGACATTGCGTAAGATGATTACAGAAAGTGTATAAAATTTGTGCTACCTATGCTTTTACAGAAATTAAATCAATCTAGGTCTGCGCACCATCCAATTTTACTAATGAGAGGCAAAATTCATTCCTTATAAAAACGAGCCTTTTTTTCAAAATAGTGAATGTGACCCACCCAAACAAAATGAATCATCTTTTTTTGGAATTGTCCAACAGAGATATAAATCCAATACATGAAAGTAGTTAGAGATGCTGAAGGACAAAAAGTTGTGGATCCGAAAAGATGACAATTTCTGATTTAAAAAAGAAAACTGGTTTTCTTTTATATCTTAAAGTACCTCCCTTTACCAAAGAAGGAATTTTATATTTTAAAAAATTATATTTTTAAGTATTTGAAATTGATTTCAAATATCCAGAATTATGTTTACATAAAGAATAATATCCTTGACGGTTTTCATTCAAATTAAAAATCTAATGTCTTCAGCACTAGAATTTTAAAATGTGTATTCTTCTAGATGTAAAGAAGCAAAGCCTTCTTAAGATATTGTCTCAGGGTCTATTAATTTATTTTTAAAAAACTAATTGTATTATAGAGCTAAATCTTCACATAAAAGTCATGAGAAACGAAGGGGATTTACAAAATTAGAATTCTTCTAAGCTGAGAAAATACTCAGCACATCAAAGACTGAACAAAGGGAAAAAGTGTAGCTGTGTCAATATGTTCCAATTTTTGTAATTTGAGCCACATTGCCTAAAATCAAAACATTTTCAAGTAATGGAAACCTGTATGAAAGGAAAATACAGGGAAGAAAGACATGTATTCTGCTAAGGCCCAAAAAAAAGCTCTGATATAACCAAAAAGACAGTGTGCCAACAAAGCTGAAAAAGTGACATACCTAAAACATTTATGATCTTCAAATAACTTGTTCTTACATCCCAAATTCTAGAAAAATAACTAATTTCATGTAAACAGGTAATAATTATTAAATGCAAAGGGCAATCCACAGAAAAAAAAATCTTAAGGACAAAAAATCAAAACAATGCTAAAATGGTATGCTTGAAATCTATCTATAATCATTGGCAGCTTTGAGATGAGGAATGTGATTTTTAATAATAACAATAACATGCTTTTCCTACAAATGAAAGAAGCAATTTCTACCTGGTTTTTGTTTTTGTTTTTCACTATCACACTGAATGTGCTAAAAAAAAAGTATTATAATTGCACATAACCCTATGGTTTACAAATATGAACCCGTGAGGTGACATGAGAAAATCCATAATAACTTGCTAGGCTTTGTTTCATGCTTGACTTACTTAAAAATTAATTCACGTTGATGATCAATTTCAAGTTTTTAGTTAATTCAAGATCAGCACATATTTACCTTTATTTTCACCAAGTGACCGATATTACTTTCTTGATGGTATATTTGGGCTTTATAAAAATTCTAAGGCAAATCGACATCTAAACATCTTCTAGCTCTTCACTTTACACACGTTTTTTCTTTCAAAATCAAACATCAAGACCTAGCATACTAAAATATTACTCAATGTAAGAGCTTCAAATAAATAACACAAAGTTTGGAACGAAAGGAAGAAGCAAAGCAAAGAGTCTGAATTCATATTTTGATACCTTAATGGGGATTTTCTTATGCTTGCTCACATACAAGACATAACTGTAAAAGAAACTGGTTGGAGCTTCCCTGTTCAAAGGTAGATAAACACCACTGCTATGTTAAAATTGATCTTATTCTGTTTACTGTAAGATATTTACAATAAATGATTGATCTACACTTCACTCAATTACTGAGTTAATTAAAAGAACAATCCCATTCAATCCAAAACTAGGGATAGGTTATTATCCTTACAATAGACTTTTTTTTTCACAAAATAGTTGAAAGTAAATGTGTTTTTCCCCAAGAACAAAATAAGAATTCTTCAAAGAAACAGCCTCTATTTATACAAACCAAATTAGATTCAACACAAACACACACAAAAAAAATTTATGTCACAACTTTTCTAAAACATTGTTTAGCATATCTCACTCATCATCAGAATTATTATAGCAATAAAGATTCAAGAAAAACAACTTGACAATCTGGCTAAATATCCAAAAATTGCTAAGACTAACATAGCAATTTCACACAAGATAATATATTTTGAACTAAGAAATTGTACAGAATAAAACATCAAAAACAAAAGAAAAAATAACGTAATAAATAATTTAAAATACTTGAGAAGAAATGACATCAAATATTATGATAGCGGCTCCAAGGAACATAAAATTTGCTTACTACAATATTAGTATATACATATACAAAAGCCTGTCCATATAAACTATCAACAAGCTATATATACATGAAAAAAGGAAAATAAATTAGGAAATAACAGTCACAGAGACTTGTGATTCACAGTATTAATCTACAATTGAACATTATACTTAAGAATATCTGTCAATGAACATGAATTTTCCTCACTCTAGTTGGCAGCTCTACAGCACTGACAGTAAGAGGCCACATACCACCCAAGATCCCAGCTTGAACACTCACACCAGTCACCACTGCCAACTCTGGGTCTATGTTAGTGTTTGGTTTCTTTTTCATATGGTCTGCTATAAGGGAGATGACTTTTGGTATCCTTGTTGATCCTCCAACAAGCACAATTTCATCCACTTCATCGGGAGTCAATTCAGTTGCTTGCAAGACAGTAACTATAGGTTCTAAAACTTTGAGAAACAAATCAGAATTTATCTTCTCAAACACTTCACGACTTATAAGTTCCTTAAGATCTATATCACCGAAAGAATGAAGCTGCATGGATATCATGGCACTTCTGTCGTAGGTGAGATTAATTTTTGCCTCCTCAACTTGCATTCTCAAAACTTGCAGGTCTTCTTTATCCACCAATGTCTTTTTAAATTTTTCTTTAATTCTGCTCCGAATATAATCCAACAGCCGCTGATTGAAGTCCTGGCCACCCAAACGATTGTTGCCTGAAATAACAAGTGATACAGATTTCATTGCACTGATATACTCAATGAAAAAGCTATTTGTGTCATGATGGAAAAGAATAATTATAATCATTAATTTTATTTTTGCACAATACACATAGAAAAAAGCCCTGGGTTTGATATTTTTTAGTAGAAATTTAGCTGTGACATGAATTAGCCATGCATTGCATGCAATATTCTAATTTTGATTCAGCAGTATATTGCTGTCTTTATAAAGAACACATCACTCATCATTTTAATTTTGATATTTTAAATTATACAAGGAATAATGAATGATCAGATAAGGTGGACAAAATTCAAATAATGGGAATGTTTTTCATCCTTTAAATGCTCCTTTTTAGATTACCTGCCATAGCTTGTGTTAGAAACATTCCACCTTGAACATTCAACAGTGAAACATCAAGGGTCCCTCCACCTAAGTCTACAACAAGCACATTGTGAATATCAGATTTAGTGTGAAGACCATAAGCCATGGCTGCTGCAGTTGGCTCATTAATAACCCTCAAAATTTCCAGTCCTGTTGAGATGATACAGCAATAAAAAGAATACAAGTTTTGGAAAATGTAAAAAACCGTCCTTTTAGTTTAAGTGTATTGAATAAATTTACCCAAAAACTATCCAAAAATGTACAAAAAATAAACAAATTATGATTAGAAAACATCAATAAGATACTATGTAAGCACTATTTATGTCAAACAAACAATCTAAGATCAATTTTTAAAAACATGGGCTTATGAAAAGTAGAGATTTCTTAAAGTGACAAAATGTGAAAATAATAAATTTGGTAAACCTTTAGTTTTTAAAACATTAAAACTATGTGTCATTTTTTTTTTATTTCTTTTTCAAAGTATAAGTTTCAAAATGTTACTCAAATTTCAGTATATGAGAGGAAATCTTAAAAATAAATCTACAAGGATTTTTTTTTACTTCCTCAGATGTAAAAAATAGCAGCTAAACCACTGAAAAAATCCACAGTTTTCCTCTTTTTATTGATGCAATGTGTTGCTCAGACAGAATTAAAGTAAAAATGTTTTGTATATAGAACAACGTACCAGTCAAAGCCCCAGCCTTTATGGTAAAATTACGTTGCTTGTCATCAAACTCTGCTGGTACTGACATGACAGCCCTATTGACTGGGGCTGACAGATTTCTCTCAGCTGTTTGTTTAAGTTCTCTTATGATGATTGAGCCCACCTCTTGTGGAGTTATTAATCTCTCAGATCCATTGACAACAACAGAAAAGCTGACCATGCCAAACTTGTCAGATTTTAGCTGAAAGGCAAAAAAATTTTGGTTTGTATTTAAAAAGCTACAATTTATAATACAATAAACCCCAAAATGAAAATTTTACTCAACCTTGCTACAAAGTAGACTTCAATTTTACAAAGTCCAGAAAAAAGCTCAGAATTTTGCAAATCAGTTGCACTTCATACAAACTCTCTTCATCTGTTTTTATCAACAGAACAAAATTTGACTGCTTTAAAGTCCCTTAATTGATTAGCCATAGATCAATAAATTAATTTAAAATTGTGCTGGTGAGAGCAGAAATCTTTTACTTCCTTAAATGTTAACAGGGATATTCATTAGAGCTAAGTTCAAAGATTTTGCTTCAAAAGATGCAATATACAAAACTAAGCCCTTAATATTGTTAGTTTAGTTGCATAGCTCCAATGTAAGGCTCAAAACAGATGACTGAGTAAAGAATGGTTATACCTTGAATGAATATTGCTTTTGTGCCTTCTCAATTTCTTCTTTGCTGAAAGTCCTCCCAATAAACCTCTTCGCATCATACAAAGTGTTTGATGGATTATGCTCTGCTTGAGCTAAAGCTTCATAGCCCACCAAGATCCTGTCATTTCTAGAGGAATAAAAGATTTTGTAAGTTTTCAGTTTTTTAATGATTTAAGAAAATTATATCAAAATGGAAATATCACAATTTATGGTAAGTTTAAAAAAATCTCAGTACAGTTTATTAGCATTTCACCTATTTCATGAATTTTTAGGATTTTTTACTAACATATATATGAATATTTCTGAAGCAATCGCAAGATAGTGTAAATCAAGAATATTTGGCCTTCTGCAGTGGTTTGGGCATTCTTAGATTTAGCTGGCTCTACGATGACAAGGCATAGCGATAGTTGATAGTTAGAAAAAGAGAGATGAAAAGAAGGGTTGGAGTGCAATGCAAAAAAGATGTTAACAAATAAAAAGAGGAAGGGAAAGGGGTGGCGATCATAAGGGAGACTGGGAGAGAGAAAAATGTCAACAAAAAAAAGAGAGAAGGGAAAGGGGGAAAGGGTGGGGATCATAGGGGGAGACTGGGGGAAAAAAATATTGAGAAAATTAGAAGAGGAGGAAAAGGCATTTGAAGGGGATAAGGGGGCTTATAGTGACAGTAGACTAAATCTACATAGACATGATGGTGCTAAAATTACATGTTAACATTGTCTCGGGCCCCAATGTTTTTGTTCTCTGAACTGTTTCCGATTCATACACATCCTATCTTTGACCATTTGTGTGTATATAATTTTTTTTCTTTTTTGATGATTTTAGGATAACCTTTTGAACAAGACCTTGGATTCAATACGAGCAAAATGCTAAACTAGAATCCAGAGCATCTCATTGTATCCAAGGTTCATTGAATAGATGATATTAGGCAAGACCTCTAGGTTTGATCAGATGTTTCCTTGCGCTTTTGGTGGCAAATACATCTACAGCAGATGATTAAACAAAACAAAAATAATAGTAAGTGCTGGCTGTAAGATCTCAGGTCATAAAAATAATCAATGCCACAGCTCCTTGTATTTGAATATGAACGAAGTATATCTGTGACTAAAACTCTAGTGCTGTTGGTAATTAAGGCAAGCACCTATGCACATAAGCTGTAATCATTGCACACTTTTGGAGCTATAAATTTTTTATTATACAGTCTTAAAAAAAAAAAAAAAATAGATTACAGGAGGGCAAATGAACCCTATTATAAAAACATGATTAGTTTTCAAGCTCATTTCTAACAAAGATCTGAGAACTTACAAAATTGCAACAACGCTTGGAATGCATTTGTGGCCATCTTGTGTGGTAAGAACAGACACATTTCCTGTCACAGCATGATACATTCCTACACATGAAAATGTTGTACCTGAAAATGAGGAAATTTATGATCCAACTAATGCAAACAAACTTATTTATTAAAGGAAGAGGCACATAGACTTGGTGGCTAGGTAGGCCTACTCTCCAGTACCTGTTTCGCTTATACTCAAACTTGGAGAAATTTTAGCATCATGTAGCTTTGAAGACTGGCCATCCTTCATGCCAAATAGATCTGGTTAAACTAAAACAACACCAGTAAAACAGATGATCATAACAGTCTCAAGTTGTGAAAAAAAAAAAAAAGCAAACCCAGTTCATCTCTTATTGCTGCTAAGATTTGATTTAAACTAGATCAAGAATACTTTAAAGCTTGATAATCTACAATTAGGCTAGATGTAATACTAAAAAAAATTAATCTAGATTTTAAATCCTGTGCATCTGGGCTTGACAGTAATGTAATCTAGCTCTATATCTACGAATAGATATAAATCCTAAATCTACATATATATTTATGAGCAAGATACACATCTGAGGTGATGTTTATGAGTCAAAAGGGTGTTTTAAATCTGCTCCTAATAAAGTCTTCCTGACTGACCAGCTTGCTTTTTTGGGTTTTGTTTTCTGAATGTGTTTTATAAAAGGATTTTTCAGCAAGTGGGTGCTAATTGATGTTTGGATTACAAAAATATTATTGTACAGTGCACTCCACTTAATTCGACATCTCACAATTCGACATTTCCCATAATTCGACGCATTGCAAAAAGTCTCAAATAAATCACTCTTAATCCTTAATAACAAAACTTTGCCCAAATCGACATGTTTCTTGGCTCATTTCTCTTAATTCGACAAATCCCGCCCGGTTTTCAGATCAAACTAACCCAAAATGCTTTGGCATGGCCACCACCTGCAGCAAAATTAATGTATCTGATAACACAGATCATCTTTGTGATTGAGCCATTGCAGGGGTGGTGAGGTTTGGAAAAAAGGGTGGGGGTGAGCAGGAAAGGAGGAAAAATGTGACATTTGGCTGGGCCTAGGCCTGTGCTCTCTGGTCTAGTCCCAACAATTCAATATGCGTGAACGGCAGTGACAGGCAACCCCCCCGAGGTACCACTCATGTGCATGAGTGTGTGTGTGTGTGTATGCATAGCTGGCGACAAGGGAGAAGACCGTGTTAGCGCGATGTTATATTAAATAATTGATAATTGACGCCCCCCGGCCGCCTTTTTTTTTTTTCTCTTGAACTTGTCTTTCTCACAATTCGACATTCTTTTAATTCGACATGTGTGGCCTGGTCCCTTTGATGTCGAATTATCAGGTGTGCACTGTACAATGTTAGAAAATCAACAGTCCATAAAGCATTAAGCACCCGTAAAACGCTAACACAGCAAAGACCTAAGCAGTCTGTGGATCTTCTTGTACAAATATCAATGAGCATCTGTAATAATGATTATCTTACTGCTCATGTGAGAGATTCAGATGCTGATGGATTTTGTTTGAATTGGAATATAAATATTTTATCCAATCATAAAAGTTCAGTCTGCATTACAATGATTAATGCACCAGCAGATTTTTTTTTTAAATCAGCAAAGTTGATAAATGTCCTGAATAAGCCAACAGTGCTGGTAATTTGACAGCTGCTCTCTCAGTTAAATTTTCTGCTAAAATTGAGCTAAATTTTCTTAGAGAAATATGAATCAACTTGGTAATCAAATTACATGATGTTCTTAGAATATATAATAAAGAAAAGCATAAAGTTATTAAGGTACTTACCTAAATCAATTCCAACAACTTTAGGCTTAGGGGGAGGCAGGTAAATCTGTGCAAAGTAACCTGCTAAAAGGACAGCTAATACTGAAGAACCTGTGGAAAATTAAAAGTTACTATAGCAAAAAAAAAAAAAAAAAACTTGTGAGTGAATGAAAGCTCTACATTTCAAAACTCTTTGGTGCAGAAGTCACTCTTTCAAGAAACATCTCAAGATCTCTTGGCATATAACGAATATGAATTTTTTCTTCCAATTCAAGCTACTTTTTTATTTCAAGAGTTTCAAATCGTACAAATAGATACCTTGATTCATAATATGGATCATTTCAATGTAACAAAAAAGATCTTATTTTGTTTGCCCAAAAATAATAGCTTGCAACTGTGGCTGCTTAGCTATCACACTATGTCATAATATGTACCAGATAAACCTGCCCTCGCTATCTGTATTGCAAGATAACCACACAGAAAACATTTACTACAAGATCAAGATGTAAGTAGGACTTGTAAACACTTTCTTTAGTGAACCATATTTTGGAATTTGTCCCTGAAGAGATACTTTGAAACAACGGATTAAACAACAGTTACAACTCAGTTATACTTTCAGACATGTGAGGGCTGACCGATCATCGCTTCTCACAATGCTAATGGTTTATGTTAGTGAGGCTTGATATATTGTCATATTTGGTCTGTCCTAGTAAATGCTTCCAATTATGCACACACCTGAACAAAAAGACTACATGAAAGCAATTTTGGTCATCTGTTGACAATTTATAGATTTACCATCAATTGTCAATAATAACATATAATTTTGTCAAAAAAATAAAGATATCATTTAACATTTTTGGAATAAAATATAATCACTAAGAGGCACTTTTGACTTGACGCAAACTGACTGTGGTGTTTTTAAAGTAATAAAAAAAATACCAAATTTCTGCCATAGGATGTTATTTTTATTTTCTCACGTGATATGAAAGTTTCACTGTCTGTTAGTGTTATCCTAACATTGATACCAATAACTTATGATTCTTTGATTCTTAAAACATAGACATAGGTAAGGGTAATGTTAATTTGTTACAGAACCCACGATTAGATCTAGTAAGGTCAGTAGTACCCATATTTTTAGTTTATAATATAGGCCTTGGCTTGATGTAAATCTCGTTGAAATGGGCATTAGCAGGCTCTTACTATTAGTCACATAATTAGTGTCTTACCCAAAATGATATAAAGAGAGCTCATAGTGCAACTGAAATTCTCAAAGCAAATGGTTTGGACGCTTCAATCGGCTAAATCCTTGTGATAACACAGTTTTGTTGCAGAAAATCTAATATAAAGAGAGATTAACGCTCGACAAGCTAATGAAAAGACCGTAACTAGCTTCGATCCTCCGAGCTGACGTGTTGTTTACAATTTACATGCACACGATTGACTCGAGTTGTTAAGAGTAGCTGCCCCTCTGGGAATTTTTTTTTTCTTCTTCCTCCTCCCAAATAGTTTCGGACATTAAAAAATTCGCATGCGTAAAAAATCAACGCATTTTTAAACACTTATTGATGAAGATAAAGAGAAAAAGAAAAACTTGATATGTAAATTGATATATTAATTTATGGATATGATGAGACGGACAAAACAAAGGTTGGTCATTATCTTAATTATCTAAAAAAGACTTGGCAATTTGGACTAAAAAGATAATGATGTACCACAGATGTACACACACATAGATATATACACGTTATATCTATGTACAATTTTATATTTATAAATATAATATTATATATGCACACATAAACACACATATATATGTATAATTTTATTTATAGATATAATATAGTATATACGCATACAGACACACATAAATATACAGGGTCGGATCAAGATCCTTTGAAAGGAGGGTTCCCCCAATAAGGTTACAGAGGGCAACGTCTCCGTCTGGGGAGGGGGGGG
>BLXT01005777.1:44546-58286 GCA_019648995.1 Plakobranchus ocellatus
CCCTCCTCCCCCCCACCCTTTTTCTTACACCTCTCTTAAATTTGTCCCCACCTCCCCCGCAATATTATTTCATTGTTGATCTGTAAGAATTATAATAACAACCATAATAATAATAATAATCTTTGATGGCGCGCTAACTTATTAGATCTAAGCATTAACTGTAGTTTAAGCATCGCCTTTTTCAAAATATTGAATGACCATGACAAGATGAAATTTTGCATGCATACATATGGTTGTTGTTCTGGCTTGTTGTGCTACGCCTCCGTTCATGAAAACTTACCTCCTATACAAGGCTTTAGCGAACATAAATGCTAAGAATGCATTCTTCTTGAGTTGCAGGTTAGAAAGCAGCCGAGAGAAGTTTCACGGAGTATATAATGCATACTGTTGCTACAAAACCACAGTTATTCAATTATTTTTCTTTTAAATGCATATTCCTGCGCAATGGTTGAGAAAGAAAATACCTTGCAACTGGCTAAAAGAATTTGAACCACAGACTCTTTATTAAGACTCTCTCAAGGACTAGCGGACATTGTGGTATATACTTAGTTGCTTTTTTAAACAACTGTCAATAATTCAGTAAGTGGAGAATAGATTTTGTTGTATCCTAAGGGCCTGGAACTCTTCGTTATCGAGTCTGTAAATTGGTAAATATCCGGATGACGAAAGAATTTGAATAAATTTCCAAAGCAATGACTTATTGTCTAAGTAAATAGTAATAAACCTTATATTTGAGGCTTACTAATACTACTTTGTGACAAGATGAACATTCAACATTCGATTATCTTGTGGATTAAAATAGAGCTGGCTGTAAATGAATAACTGTTGTTAAACTTATTTCTTTTATGAGTATAATGGTCAAACTTCTTTTGTAAATCTCTCATGACAATAATAAAATATGACATTTTATCATGCAAATCCAGCTAAGTACAATCACAGCTCTATGTACTTTACATACCTATTCATGAAAAACATTCATTATGTACATATATGCAATTCTACATTTATACAGAGTAATCAAGTTTACAAAGTAAATCATTCGAACTGGCAAAAATGGAAAATCAAGATTCTAATATAATTTTAAGGGATGAAATAGACTGATTCATTCATTGATTGTATGTTAAAACCTCTTTCCTTTGTGTTATTTGTTATGTTGCCATTTTTTCCTTTTTAGTTTTTCCCTCACGAAAGTGTAATAAAAAATATTACATTAGTTCAAGCCCCCCCTTCTTACGCTTTTCTTACAGGGGAAGACCCCCCCCCCCCCCCCCTTCCAAGGCGTAAGATTATATTTATAATTTGAACGGCCCCTTAACAGAAATGTCATTACATCAAGATGCTTTGAATTTGATGCAAGCCTAGATTTTGAATAATATGAACATTCTTCATATAAACCTTTAACTTATAATATATGTTCAATCACAACTATAGCATCATTTTTTTTAAGGAGTAAAAGTAACTGAATGTATTGGTATGATGGCATTATGATGTTCGCATAATATTACTTCTAAATCATTCTTTGACTGTGAGTGTTCATCATCTTATTTGCCTTTACAAGATAATTTTAAAAAAAGTTTCTTTTTTTCCCTTTAATTATCAGTAACTTATGTGAGCCATGACCTCTAAAGAATGTGAAACAGCTGTTACTAGTGCTAGGCAGTCTGATCAGGGCGAGAATACTACTTTGAGTAAACTCCAAGACTCTGACTCATCTAACTCCTTAAAAAGCAGTTCCCAAGCATACGATAAACTTTGGATCGCAACTGAGAAAGCTGTGAGAAGATTAACATCTAAAACCAAGTAAGTTTGTATTTTGATTAAGTGGAGGTGAATATATTATTAAAAATGCGAATGCTATATAAATTTAAATATGATCAGATTTATTTGAATTTTTTAATATATGTTTCTGTCTGAAGATCAATTTAAGTAAATTATCAATGCATCAAGAAACTTTATTTCATGTCATTTGCAAATTTTAAAAACTTTAGTGATGTAGTGATTCTATGCCAAGTCACTAGCTTCTCACCTTTTTGAAAAACAAAATCTCAAAACTCAAATGGGTTACATAAAATATGACATCCCAAATCACTAGGACTGGCCTGAGGACACATTATCATATGATTATTTAAATATGATAATGAAAAACTGTATTTGTACTTATACACCTAGTACTAAAAGTAATATATATATATATATATATATATATTTATATACATATGTTTGCTCTTATTTTGATTACGGCACGTAAATTAAAAAAAAAAATCTTTGTGGTGCCTTGTATATTTATACATTAATATGTATCGTGTTGTTAAAGAAACTCATATTGGGCCATTCTACTTAAACTAAAGATTAGTAGTGTTTAGTTATGTAGGAGGACTAAGGAATAGATTGAGTGGAGTTTTTAAGGGCATATCTTATGCTTGAATAGTGGACTAAAAACAAAAAAGAGAATTATCTAGAAGACATCTAAATCTGCACAATTAATTAGGACAACTGACATACTCATGATGATATATGATTTGATGGTGGACAAACTGCTTGTTCATTAATTATTATAAATGAGTTACATCTGCCAAAACGGAGTTCTACTATCTTTTAGAGTTACCAAGGAAATTGAAAAAAAAAGGGATTTGTTCAAGCTAATTCAATGTGTATTTTTTACTACAGTTACAATTTTTGTTGCAGCACAGCAAATTTAAGAAATATTTCAATGAATAAAAAAAGAATTATAATGTCAATATTGTTTTGGCTCATATTCATTTCAGTGCATTCTAATGATATTTTGATCAATTTTGTTTCAAAATGTTAGAAGATACCATAAGGTTCCATTTTATGAGAAGAAAAAATTGTTTCACAGAATTTTGCCATATATCAAGGAGCACTTTCAAAAAGACTACAAGACAGACAGCAAGTATGTTCTTGAGGTCTACAAGTCTATGATGGACCAGCTTGAGATGATGATTAAGGTAATCAACTTGCTTTTAAATTGATATTTTCATTTTGTATGAAACTTTTTTTTTCTTAATTAAGTCTTTGGTATGTAATATGTACTTTTAAATAAGTTTGTCTTATTATAAGACAAAATAATGTGAGGTAGTTCTCTCAGCTTTTTAAACTGATAATTTGTTCCTTCCTTTTAATTGATGGAATAATTCATTACAAAATACTAACTGTAATAAAATGACTTGAGATCTGCCATTTGGTGTTTGATAGTGCCACTACATTGATAGGAAAAAAAAAAATTAAAAAATAATGGATGAATGTCTGCTTTATAAAAAAAATCTTGTGAAAAAATTGTTCATAGCTCTCATCTCGCATTTAAAACTTTAAACTCATTTTTTGAGTAGAGATTTTAAGCTGATACATCCTGCAAAGGAGAAGAAATTATATTGAGCTTGAACGTTAAAATAAATAAATGAATTAATATGACTATTCTTCAGATAACAATATTGATGTCATGTGTTACTGTATATTTTTAAGAATCAAATCAACTGATTCGCTTGAAACAATACATAATGGAGGAATGATGTTGCAATAAAGAGGCTTTAATTTTTAAAGAGATCCTGCTAAGCAAATAGTAAATATTTTCATTTTTGTTTACCAATCAGACTTGAGCTTGGGCAGTAGACTTTTGATGTTTGTTAAAATCATATCAGTTTACAAAATAATAATTGCAAGTTAAAGGGAAGCTTTCTTGTATCACTTACATTCGAAAAATATTGGTGAAGATATTCTTTTTCTTATTTAAGGATGAACTTCGACTGCAATTAGAGGCAAATGATGTTCAGCAGCTCCTGGTTGATCTGGATAAGACAGTACAAGAACATGCACCTACTGATAAGAAATGGTATAATTTTTTGTTTCGCCTGGGAGGAATCAATAAATTTTTTATATTCAATGCTAGCAACATTACAATTATTTTTTTTATTAAATTTGAAACAAAGATGTGCCTCTTTAGATGCATTTTGCATATAAAGCTACAGTACATAGCAATTGAAAACATCATTATCTCTTACTCATTATTGTTTCACGCTTCATTGCACATCCACTAGAAATATTAGAGGTTCATCGCAAAAGTAAGTTTCCCTTATAGATAACTCATGAGCTAAATGGACTAGAATAACGAGACTCACCATGCCTCTAGATATATTTGTTGGAAAACCCCATGAAAAAAGTGCGCACAAGTGATGAACGTTTATAAATGCACTTCCTTTTTCTATCTTCTGTTGAAGATCAATGGCTGACTGTATAATTGCTCAGGAAATCAAGGAATCATTCTCAAGATATGATATTTGTATTGTAATAAAATTTTCAATTCATGTAAGTAAGTCAGCCAATGAAATACAAAATGATCAAGTAACTGCTCTTGGAGACCATGCACCTTCCATTCAAACGTCCAGAAAGTGGATGAGAACCATTTCAGAAGGACAATTTGATGTGAGTGACAACAGCTGGCTTGGGAGACCTCTCACAGCTTGCGGGGATGCAGAGATCACTGCTGTTCAGCAGTCTTTAGCTGAAGATAGATGAAATTCATGTGAAGAGATTGTTGAAGATTTGCTGATATCCAAGTCTTCAGTTAACAGGGTTTTTGTGGACAAACTTGATAAAAAGAAAATGTTCTCCAAATGGATTCCTCACCTGCTAACACCAGACCAAAAAGATTGCAGGGTCAAATTCTCAAGACGATTCATTCAAAGATTCCAGAGAGAGCAAAACAGATTTTTGGATCAATTGTCACTGGAGATGAAACATAGGTTTACTCATGGGATCTGGAGAAAAAAGACAGTCTGGTGAGTGGAGAGATAGGAATAAATCTTGACCAGAGAAAGCATGTCAAAAGCAGGGTTCTTTGAAGGTCATGCACATTGTCTTTTATGATACATCCAGGATTATTTTGCTATGGCGTTCTTTCGGGCAATACAGTCAATGTTCAGTATCACAAAGTGGTACAAGACAAATTGAGACCAGCATCAAGAAAAAGCGACCAGGGCTCTTGTAATCTGGGGGTCATCTTCCATCACAATAACTTGCCAGAATGGTCACCCACCTGCTGGACGAATATGATGGTCAGTGCTTGAGCATTCATATTTTCTTCCGATCTTGCTCTGTGAGACTTCAAGATGAAAGAACACCTTCCTGGTCACAGATTTGAGTCCGAGAAAGACATTATTTTTGCAATGCGTTGTTTAATTTCTTCTTATAAATTTAAGTTGGTGGTTATAGTCTTTTACTATAGGATGAAGAAAATTTTTTTTTTGTTTTATTTTGTTCGTGCATTATGTGATCAGCATAAAATTTGGTGGGTTTTTTTTTTAATTAGAAGACTGCAGTTCTCTACATTGGAATTTCTATGCATACATATTTTTTCTTTATTTTGGCATTCTTTCTCTGTTTGCCTACAAGGCGGCCAAGTGGACATCCAGAGAATGATATCAAAGCCCACCTCCAAAAATCCACATCAGAAGAAGTGCAGCAACTTGAAAAAATTCTGACCTTTTTAGAATGTCAGAATAAACTTCTCAATGATCATGTAGTAAAAACAGACCAAAAAATGCAGCAGTCAATAAAAAGGTTGCAGAGCCATCATAAATCTTGGGAGAAGGTAATAGATGTAAATGATTATAACACTGTTATGCTAACATTCAGAATTGATAAAACATGATTAAGAGTTTAATATTAAAATTATGCTCACATGATCAGACAATATTGTATTTTAAGACAATCTATATCCACTGATAATGATATTTATAGTTCTAGATGATGCAGCAATTGGTTGCTGTGAATTGAGTCTTGATCTAGACTCAGAACAGCTGATATTTTTTTATTAAGCTTTGTTTACTTCAATATTTAGCTAACCTTGATCACATAAGATACTTGCTTCTGGAGTGAAATATTTGTGTAATATTGGCTAATTAGCCTATGTATTGCACAACTAGTATTGTCGAGAAGCTGCGGGTATAAAAGATTGATTGTGAGATTTTGGAGAGATTACTGATGTTTGTGGTTTAGATCTATCTATGGGGAGATACCTTGCTGTTCTGAAATAGGTCTTTATTTAAATTTGTAAAATTTTCGTCCAATTTTCACCAAGACTTGGGCTGATTTCTCTTCTTAGTCTATTTAAAAGAACTTGTCACAGGCTATATTCAGCTAGACCTATATCTGAATAGCACAAAGCCATTCGTGACAGATGGATTCATTGAAGTCAGTTAATTTAGTTAGTGTTTCACAGATATGATGATTTTTTCTATCATTTGTGATTTTAGAATAGGTAAATGGAAAAAATTATTTCAAACCAGCAGACTAAGGCCATGCTTAAGTTAGATGTTGTACTATGCTTGAATATATGTATGTATAAGACATTGAGACCAGTATTGTAGACTTTGGAAATATCTGTTGATTTGAATGAAATATTGAATACATATTATGATTACCAGTAATGAAAAATTTTCTGGGTTCCAAGGAAATTACTAGGGAAAAGCATTTTATCTCGCTTGACTTATTAAACTGTTCAAGTGTTTTAGGTTCTCTCTCTGCATCTCTCTCTTTCTCGCTCTTCTCAATCGCCTCTCATAATCATGGCATTAATTGACATTTATTTCCCTCCTTAATTATAGCTATCAGAGCTTCCATCCTTTTCTGCTTTCAAGCCATCTATTAATGTTTTATTTGGCTTCCGAACTTCTGAATTCCCAGAAGTATTATTTTTGTTATCTGATTTTGTGTGTTTTTTTGCCTCTTGTTTAATTAAGTGCTAAAGAATTAGGATTTTGTACGTATTGATAATAATAAGTTTTTACAAAGAGATCAATTATAAGTACAAATTTCTATACATAAGTGATTTTCTAAAATTTGGTATTTCAGGTTCTTTTGTAACAAATAAGTTTGTTTAAAATTTAGTTAATTCCACCCCCATCTTTTAATCAAAACCGTAAAGTTTATAATATAATCATAAGTGTCATTGATACATGAGAAAGGTTTTTAAATAATTAAAGTCTCTTTAGCTTTCTTGACTTAACATGTTTGAGAGTCATAACTTTAAAGTTACTAAAGTAGAATTACCAATTGGAAAACTATTCTTCAATATATTTTGCATGGGATTAATCGCTTTGTAATAGGCTTGTTTATTATACTTTGTTATCCACAGGATGCATAGCCTAGAATTAATCGCTTTGTAATAGGCTGGTTTTTTTTTTTTATACTTTGTTATCCACAGGATGCATAGCATTCTTTTTGTTGGTTTCAGTATCTTTTTTATCTGTTCAATTAAAGTCTGCATCCATTAATTCAATGTGGCTCTGAAGTGCTCTCATCTTTTCTTGGTCTTTACTGGCAGCAATCCATTTTTTTAGAGTGTATTTTTTTCCTCTGAGAATTCACTTTTGTTGACCCTTTTCTTGTAAGGTTAGCCCCATATTTCTGACATATTCATTTTGTTTTTTCAGTCCAAAAAGAAATAAATAGTCTGTGTCTAAGCCCCCGTCATTATTTTCTACAACCATTCAAACCTTTTTCTTATTTCAGGCTGCTTCAATGATGACTGAAGAAACTCGGCAAGCCTTAATTGAGAGTGATATTACTTTAAATAGAGGAATTACACTGAACATGACTAGCTCTAAATGCGATGAACTGTGAAAAGTTACCTGATTTCAAACATAATGTACTTACAATGCCAAAATGAAAGCTGTCTTTTGTTTTGCCTGATCTGTTCTAACCTAAACCTACCAACAATGAAGTAAGCAGTTACAGAAAGCCACAAATGTGATAGAGAATGCTTAATTCAAGGGCATTGAAAGTCAAAATTAGTTTGAATAATAGTGGACTTAGATATAACAAATCCAATGGTACACGGGTTTACCAAGGTTTTGCAAAGGTGGGGTTATTGTCTTAAAGGCCATCTCAAAACTCAAATGATATTTGATGTAGTAATGTACATAATGCGCATATAGTTCACCAGTTGTCCTAAGTTTTGTTGCTTTGTTTTGTACATTTCATGATTAAAGAAAGAGGGCCAGAGTCCCTTTTAACTGTTGGTACATTCCATATACCTGTATGTATGTATCTCTCCTCTCTGTCCCAAAATTTTGGTCTGTCTTGTAAATACTCATCTCTATGTTATTGTTAAAAAAAAAAATTTTCAATATTCATCACCCCTATTAGAAGCAATATAAGCCCTCGTGCGTGTTGATGGTTGTTGGGTTTCTGCAGCCTTGTTTTATTATAAGGGTTAAATATACTAGTTGGATGTCAATTTTTGAGAAATTTTCACCTTGGCCGAAATTAGCCATCAAATCTACTACTTGTAATCGGGTAAGTCCCCACAGATGCATACATCACCATTTTTCTTCAGGGCAGGTGCTATTGGCTTAGCCCATTCAGATTTATCAGTTTTTCTGATTATTCCTTCACTTTCTAATTTGTCGAATTCCTTTTCTAGCATTTTCTAGTTTTAAGGTATAGGTACAGTGTGGGTTTTTAGAAATTTTGGGTTGGACCCATATTTTATTTTGACGTTAGCTTCGAAGTTCTTTATTTCCTTGATGCCTTGGGCAAATATGTCTGCTAATTATGGAGTCGACAGAAGGCTTTTTAAGGTGTGGTTGATGCTGCTCCAGTTCAGTTTCAGAACTGATAACCAATCTGGTCCGAGTATTGTTCAAGATAAGAAGGGGTAAGGTTTTCTTTTGTTTGTTTACGTCGACCGTCACAGGTAATCTACGGAGAGGTTGGATGAGTTCATTGGTGTAAGTTCTAAGGCGAACTTTGGAAGATTCCATTTTTGGAAAATTTCCAAACATTTCTTTGTGCCCATCTATTGTCATGACTGAGATGGCTGAATCTGTGTCTAGCTCCATTTGAGTTTTGACGTGGTTGATTTTGAGATTGAACATCATTTTGGGTAGGCTGGTGCTTTTTTAGGCATAGAACGCATCATTGTATGCTATAAGTATAAATAGATGCAAATCTGTTTTCACCGTTTTGAATATGTATAGATCTATTAAAGGGTTCTATGACTAGTCGTCATTGTAATATATTTGGATATAGATGATGGGTTACAGAATAAACAAGGAGGCAGCAATCTTGAAATGATACTGAAAATGAAATCGTAACTGTTTATTCCTCTTGGGTATCGAATTATCAAAACAATATAACTGTAATTATTGATACCATATCACATAAACTTAGGTTTTTTCCTTTCATCCTTTTTTTAAAATTTTATGCACAGTCCATGCACACAAAATTTTGGAGCTCTTTTCGCCATTGCCATTCACAATAATAATTTTGGCCTTTGTCAAGCAGGGCACTAGCAACAGAAGATAACTGCAGATTTCAAGAAAAACTGGCTTTTACAAAAGCTTCTGCACATTGCAATCATTATTTTAGATAATTTTTAAATTTTCTTAAAAACTGTTCAGCTAATTGTAGTGAGATATTTTCACTGCAAAGTGAATACATATATATCTATTTTTCACACAACAAAAACATGGAAATCAGGATCATCGGTGGATTTCATCGACCTTTGACATTCCTGGGATGAAATTTGCAGATAATTATTCACTTGGAATTATCTAAAATTCAGTACCAAATATTTGGGAAAAAGTAGAAAAACCTGAAATTGATCTCAGGATTACGGTACAACAATTTGTATTCTCCTTTTGAAAATAAGAAAAGAAATTTGTCAAGTGCCATAAGAATGACTGATGAGATATTGATCTAATTACACTTTATACAGGTCTGTGGCATTTCATCTAAAACCTTCATTATTTCACTCCACACTTCATGAGCTTGCTACCTCTTTCAATATTACAAGATAGATGTAAAATTCTACTTCTGATACAGAGGCAAAGTCCAATACTGTAATTTGATATATATATGAACAACATCAACCTTCTCCGTATACTGTGTGCCAAAAAACAGCAATGACTTCAAATGTTTCAAATTTTTTTCCAACGAGCTCACTCTATATTAGGCAGTTTAGTGAGACCACGGTCAGCAGTTTAAAAATTGTGCTGTGCAGCCTGTAGAGTTTTGTGACCCAAAAAGGCGTATTGCTATTTTGGTAGTGTCAAAGAGAGGGTCATAACAGTTTTGTTTCCTTGCAAGTTTGTAAATTTTTGTTCTTTTATTCATACATTTCTCCCCTTTCTCATGGAGCTGAGTTTGTGAAAATTGAGCATCAAAAGCCAGAGATATCTCCAGTTGAAATTGAAGCAAAGCATTCTCATTAAATATTTTTTGAACTACCTGTTGATCCATTTTGATACTTTCTGAACCTTTTTGGTATGTATTGAGCTTGCTTTGTGCCAAAGGACAACATGCAACTGTCTCAAATACAGAAGTTAAATGCCAAATACCTTTGGGTCTCTCTGTAATTTCACCTTTTTCGCCGTGCTCAAGAAAGAAGAAATATTGGGTTTAGATTTAGATCTAGCCCGATCTGCCTAGGTCTAGATCTAGATCTAAATCTACCAGTATTTTTTTTTCTTTTTAGCAGGTCTAGAAGCTTTAGACCTAAGCAGAAGCCATTTTAGGAAAAATTGCTTTTCTGTAAAAATGATGTATGTTTGGCTACGCTTTGAGTAAGATCTTCATCATTAGTAAATTCCACCTGGTTTCCATCCATTTAAATTGATTAAAAAATGTATTTTATTTATCCCAGGCTATGTTTTTCTCAAAACATATGAGAAGTAAACTTTGAAACATAAAAATTCGTAATGTAAAAGGTTTGAAGTCGACCAAATTATGTTTTTGTTAAAATTTGAGTAAATTTGGCATTAAAAAAATCCTAGACCTAGGTCTTTATCTGTGGAAATAAAATGTTGTTAAATATTTTACTTAATCGTGAGTGATAATTTCTCTGAAAGCAGATAAATTTACAAAAAAAATTGCTGTTTAAATTTTTAAAATATCTCTTTGTTGCAGAGTTATGGCAATTTCACATATATTTCAGGGTAAAAACACAAAAATTTGATCACAAAATCGCGGGTCAAAGTAGTGGTAATTTTAGGGATCAAAACGAGACGCAAAAATTGCCATAACTTGGCAACCAATATATTTCAGGGTAAAAACACAAAAATTTGATCACAAAATCACGGGTCAAAGTAGTGGTAATTTTTGGGGTCAAAATGAGACGCAAAAATTGCCATAACTTGGCAACCAATACATGTATCTTAAAAATTAAAACTTTTTTGTAATGTGCATGCCAAGAGCTTTAATTCGATTTAAGTATGGACTCAATTGGAAAAGTTTGAAATTTTCACTAAACTGGCTAATATAATGAGGGTGTGTCAAATTAGAAGCAAAGAAAAATTAAATCTGGATTGATTTTTAGAAGGGCACCAAAGTATGCTTATTGCTTGCTTTTTGATTCATCTCAATTCTGTGTTTTATTACAAGACTACAGTATTAGAAAATGGCTGCCAGTAGCCGCTGCTACATTTCTTTTTCTTCCTCATCATTAACTTCTTCTTCATCATCAGACACTTCTTGTGCCTGTGTTTTTCTCTTCTTCTGAGGAGGTTGAGTTATGTCATGATCAAATCCCAAATTATTACACAGACTTGTATATAATATCCATAGATTGCCTGTCAGCCGTAGATCTGTTGAGCTCATATAATATTTCCGGTACCTCATCTCAACCTTCAGCTTTTGGAGAGGTTGTGGCCCAGCCATTAGTTTGTCCAGATCATCTTTTGTGTGCCATAAACCACCTTGACCCAAGTCTGTTAAAAGAGCTGCTTGTCTATCTTTGTCTTGAACTGAAGTTCTTTTTCTTTTTTCTTCTGCTCATTTTCTTGAATCTTTCTTTTTATTACGTCTCGTGTTTCTTTCACTGATGCTTTGTGCTTTAATTTTAGTTTCTTTCCATTTTTCTTGACAGAATCTATCAATTTTTTGCGCGCAGTTGGACTTTTTGTGCTGAGGAAATTTGATGTTCGATTGTGCTTCCACATATTGATAGTACTGTGGAAAAATGTAGAGGCTGTCCTGCGCTTGATCATGCTGTAATCTAAATCACCAAAAAGTCTCTCGCCTGTAAGGTTTGTTAGGGGGCAAGTGTCAAGTAGGTCCCTTACATGTTCAGGTACATCTCCTCCATACACTCCACCAGGTAAAAAATCAGCTAGCTGCCTTTGCAATGCTTCCAGACGTTTGATGCAGATAGCTTTAAATGTTGACATTGTAAGGTCTTTCTGGCATGACTGTGAATTCCAAAATGAAAAGGCCTCCTGTGACTGGGATGCAAAATCTTGTCCAAAAAGTGGTCTTTTTTTCAGGAGACAGTCTATTTCGAACTCATCTTTGGACCATCTTTTTAATGCCGCATCCATGGCCTTGACATAGATTGGGAACTCTCCATAATTTGTTTTGCTATTCATGAGGTTCCAATAGGGTGTTGTCATGGAGAAAAGGACAACAGCTGCAATGAGTGAGAGAAGTTTCTGGGGGTCTTGAAGATCACAATAAATACTTTGAACTTTTAGTTTTAAATTAGAATGTGCAATACAATTTTGAAGAAAATGGAGACATTCCTCTTTATGGGTTAGTATTGCCACAGCATTCTCAAAAACATTGTTGAATCTATTACTTCGGTAAGAAGTAAATAGCGATTTGGTGTTATTTAAGTTGCAATGGGCCAGCCATTCTTCCCTGCAACTGCAACAATTTTTTTATCCCCTCTGGGAGCAAGCACATCTGAAGAAGTTCTTTTCAGTCTGGGGCCTAACAAACTCTCCTGGTTCTTTATAGCAACATCTGTTGAATCTGCAAGGGCAATTAAAAAGTGAGCATTACAATGTAAAAACTGTATAGCAGCATCTGAGTATAAAATCTCTTTCTTATGCTCCAACATCTTGTTGGACAGCTTCATGTTTGCTGCTCTATCACTCATCAAACACATCATTTTGGATAGAATTTCTCTAAACACAACATCTTTGTTTGCTTTATCCTAGGCCTCACAGTATGCCTCAGTCAGCTCTTCTATTAACTTTTAAACTTTTCTTTAGTAGGGTGTCTGCCTTATCATCAGGCACTTCAGAAAATCCTATTGGCAAAGTGCCACCTAAGTTGAGAATCAATCAAATGGTGCTCCATGCAGTGTCTCTTTTGTCGACTTGTCCCATTGCTTGCAAAAGTATAATCCTAGAACCAGTACGACTAGAACTGCCATTGGGCCGAATTGTGTCCGCGTTTCGAAAACGAGGCTGGCTCATCTGCGCGCGGGCAAATATAAACAAACCTCTTAGTGGCCAAGCCTACAAGACAAGCTTTCATCTTACAGAAGGCTGTTCAAATGTAATCTACAGCTTTTTTGGGAGAAGGAAGGAGGAGGAAGAAGGAGAAAGAAGAAGAAGAAAAAGAAGAAGGAGGAGGAGGAAGAAGAAGAAGGAGGAGGAGGAGAAGAAGATCAAGAAGAAGAAGGAGGAGGAGGAGGAGGAGGAAGAAGAAGAAGAAAAAGAAGAAGAAGAAGGAGGAGGAGGAGGAGAAGAAGAAGAAGAGTACATGTAATAATAAAAATAATAATAATCGCCGATGACGTGTTAACTTACTAAACATTAATTGTAGTTTGTGAAATGTCTTTTTCAAAATGTTTAATGAGCATGACATAATTAAATTTTGTATGCTCGCATGGGCGTTGATCTGGCCTATTGAGCTAGGCCTCCGCTTATGAAAACTTACCTCCTAGTCCTATATAAGTAAGGGGATGTAAAACACATTAGAAAGCAGCCGAGAGAA
>BLXT01005777.1:83143-94827 GCA_019648995.1 Plakobranchus ocellatus
CGAGGAAATTCCTCCTCCGATCCAAAACCGAGGATTTCCGCGGATCCGCGGAAAACCATCATCACTGCTCCAGGGTGTGAGATTATATTTGAACGTCCCCGATGGAGCATCCTTATCTGTGCTCAACAGCTTCCCCTCCACCCCAAATGGCACCGCCTTATCACAAGATCGGGGGACACTGTATGATCTTGATGCCTAACAGTCAACACAAAGTATGCACCACACACAGCTCCCTGGCCAACATGCTGGGTTATCATAGGCTATGCTTTAGTCTGTGAAGTGGTTAAGCTTAGCATGATGCAATGTGGGGGGCTATGGGGGAAAGGGACACAGCACAGTACTCAGAATCATTAACTTTGATAGTGCTGGTAAAATCAGACAATGCACATAGATAGAAGCCTATTTTATGGCAAAATTCAGTTTCGTGTTTAAGATCGTTGGGCAGGGGAAATTTTACATTTTTTAAAAAAAAATAATTTGAAGATTTTGTTACTGTTATTAGGGAAGCAATTTAATTATATGGCTTACATAAAGATAAAAACAGGACTTTTCGAATTTCTCATAGCAATTTTTGTCGTTATTCAAGATGTTGTTAAGAAATGGGTTCACTGTACATTAGTGAAAACTTACACTTTAGTAAAATTGCTGACATTTTTTCGTGGTGTGAGATGGCTTAGCTTCTCTGGTGATTTCACTGATGGTATTTTATCCCATATATCATCCCTTGATGGGAGTTTGAAGGCTGGTTTAGATCTCTTTGACATAAGCCTTGAAGAGTGCCTTTTAGCGTCAGTTTGAGGGCCATCCTTAAAAAAATAAAAAAGTTCATTTATCATCTTATGTGATCAGCAAAGAAGCAAACATGGTCTTATTCTTAATACTTCATGCACTGCCTGATTTGTGACATCGAGTCATAAAATTATATCTGGAAAAATAAACTATACTAATTTATGAGACACAGCCATAGTTAAAAGCCTCACTGAAATTATCAATATCAATATTAGTAAAAGGTGTCAAAAACAAAACAAAGCAAATATCAAAATTATACATATGTAAATGATGTGCAATTTCAATTTTAAAAATTTATTTAAACATGTTTTGGACAGCCCAGTAATAATATGGGTCTCAAAATTCATTATGTGTGAATCATCTCTTGCATAGATTTATCATTAAAGCTTCTTTCAATCCAACCATGGTAGAAAAGTTGCAGAAATCCTACAACTGTATTGCATTTTTAGAAGAGCTGCTAACAGAACTGAAAAAAGATGGCCTCAGTTAGTGAACTGTTAATACGCAATAATATAATGTGTAAGAAATATTTATAACACACACTCACATGGTTTTAATGGATTGACAAGTTTATAATGTAAGCAAGCAAACTGATGTTCTCACATTCCTGCTGAGATTCAATTTTTTTTCCCTGCACGGTACCATAAAGCCTAAAAACAAAGATTCTAAGCTAAAGGCTACCTATATCAGTCATAATCAATTTTGACACTAAATGGAATGCCTATGGATGCTTCACAATAAGCATCAATGCAGATGATAATGAAAAAGAAAATTAAAACCATCATTTGGGTGATATAAGAAAAATGCAGATTAATAATTACAAACAGCGATCTTGGCAAAAAAAGACAGTTAAAAAAGGACAAAGGACTTGGCTGCCACACTCTAAACTTAAATTCACCTACCACATAACTAGATGAAAGAAGTAAAGCAATTTTAAAGACCACCTTTTTGTGTTGCTCATAATTGTATGGTGAATTTTATAAAATAATTATTACATGTTTATATGTATTCATACATATTAGCCTCCATTTTGTCTAAGAATCATTACAGTGGCAGAGAAAGATTGGACAGTAGATAATTAAAAATAATAATTTTTGTCTTTACAAAAAGTAATATGTATACATACTTATAATTTATGAAATGAGGGTTTGCCAAAACGTGGGCTGTCATCATAGTTATGTTTGAAAGATTTTCTACAAGACCTATTGGAAAAATTTGAACTCATCAATATATAAATTTTGATTTTATAAGTGTAATGGCATACAAAGTATTGCTTTAAGTTTAAAATATATCAGTTTTGGATACATCCTTGCTGTCTAAATTAAGCAGATAAGATTAGTACATAAATATATGACAAAATCAACAAAAAAGTGGTCACACATCAATAAATTAAGCTCAATCACCTCCAAGTGAAGAGACAAAGACCTATCTTTTTTTAACAGAACTACAACTGCTATCCAACTCTGCATGAATATTATCTCACTGATACTCAATTGGACTTTTCCATTTTGTGATTGGAGATTCTTTTTTTCAAAGTGACACAATTTTGGGGTCTACCTTTTGGCAATTGCTCAAATAGCTGTTTTAGAATGAAATTACCTTCACCTTTGAAAAATCCTGGAATGAATTCTCTGACTCTTGCTCTGAACCAGATGATGAGACATATGATTTTGGATGAACCCTCTTTTGTCTGTTTTTTTTATTTCGTGAAACAGGTCTCATTCTTCTTGATACCAATAAGTTTCAAGATTAGCCTGATTTTCCAGACTGATTTTTTTAGATCATTAGTTTTTTCAAAACTGATTGTGGCTTTATCAGTCGACACACTTTCTGGAGTTTCCTGAAAAGTATCATCAGTACACGTACAGATGTGAGATACAAGACAAAATTTGAGTTGCTAGAGAAAAAATAAAGAGTAGTAGAGAAGACAAAGAGCGAAAAAGAAAGAAAGAGAGAGAGAGAGGAGGAAGAAAAACGAAGAAGAGAAGAGAAGAAGGAGAGAGTATAAAAATAATTTGGTGAATTTTTACTAGCACACCAACTTTATGACAATATGAAATCATGGCATGCTGATTTTAGCCCCTTTCACAAAAGAACAGATTATAATACCTCAACTCTATGACTAAATATCTTGTGAACCGTTTGTTTGCGCCAAATAGGAGTGTCATATTTGCACAGGTGCAAGCAAGCAAAGTTGAACTGGCCTGCAACAACTGATAAAAATCTTTTATATAGGCCTGAAAAAGGGTCTACTTCTACTATTGTGTATAGTCACTACTGCTGCTATAAAAACCATATATTTTTATACCACCCAAAAACAATGCAAACTAAATGTATTTTACCATGACTTTCAGCTTCATCTAGTAAAACTAAATGTTATAAAAATCTATGAAAGAAGTTAACTTAATCTAAACCTTAAGTTATAAAAGGCTAAAGACCAGATCTAGTTAGTGAAATATGAATTTGGATAACTAATTTTACACCGAAGGCTGTTTCTAGTCTGAACAAAGCATTTTTAAAATCTTTTTCAGATGCGAATGACCATAGTGTTAATGATCTTCCTTAAGAAAAGCACCAGTTTTAGTGTCAAGATATCTGAATTTTATGTTGTATCCTCATACAGTCATAGGTTTTAGATCTACTGGGTTAATCCATCGAATATCATCGCTATAGCCTTTATAAATGCACTTTGTGAGCAGGATTTGGATGTATAAAGCATGTCTGTAAAAAGTGACCTCAGGCTTTTAGGCCCCTTGTCAAGCCAGGGCACCAGAGGTGATGCTCAAATGGAATAAGAAGAGCATCCATAGATGCTTATCAGTGGCCTCTGCATCTCTTCCATCAGATTGTTGCAAGTAGAAAGGTCAAACTCTAGATCTGAGGCTGGATCAGTCCTTTCAAGCTGCATTTACTTTTTTTTTTGCAAGTGAGAGCTACATGCACATCCCTATGAGTTGACCGTAAACATAGATCTAATTGGCATTGAGTCATGTTCATAACTGCAAGAATATGATCTCCATGACATATATATCGATAAAGGAAGGGTTATTCGGTTCCATTGTACAGCAGGTTGAATATAATTATGAAACATCGACAGATTATTAGTTCATATTGATGATGAATAGATTGAAGATGATGTTTAATACCATTTCATTCAGCAAATAGTATAAAAGTGTTGTTGATATCAGACTGACCCCAAAAAAATAAAACAAAAGAGAATGTCTCTTCCTCTTGTCCATCGTGTCCATTATATAACAACGGAATTTCAGCAATAGCCATCAGGTGGCGGAATTTATGGTCGTTCAACAAAATTTTTCCTGGGTAAAGTAGAAATAATGGCAGGTCTGCTTTTTATGTCAAAATAAACTTCTATCATGTGACCTTTATTTTTCACTCTCAAGATAGCCCACTTTTCACAATGAAGGCCTAGCTCCCAATCTCCGGTGGTTGGCATTGACTAACAAGAAAATGTGATCTGCCAACATGCAGGCCACAGCCTGTGAACTTGCAACCATGTATTTGTCTTAAGCATCCTTGAAAACATGGACAAGCATCCTTTTAAAAACGATGTAAAAACAAAAATGATTATTGTATTTAAATTTAAAAAATCCAATATTTTAACCATTTTACCTATGCCCTTTTTTCTTTCAAATTTTAAACACACTTTACGGTTCTGAGTCAGTCACAACAAAAGGTCTATGTCCATTAGAAAACTTTACACAATGAACCTCAAGAACTTTTTTTTTGATTGTCTGTGCAGTTTAGATTTTCATGTCCTGAAATTCAAGAATGATAAAACAAGCCTTCTTTGTTTGTGGAAAAATAAAAGACTAAAAAATTTTGCTTTTTTCTTTACTTCAACAGCACCATCACTTTGGGTTTTAAATCATTGCTTATTACATGGTTTCAAGGAATTTGAACATAAAGGCTCTCATTTGGTGCAAACAAGTGTTCACTAGACATTTAGCTCAGTAGTTAATAAGGCAAGAGGTAAGTCCTTGCTTAGACCAAAAGGATTGCTCTGCCTGCTTTATATAAGATGTCCGAGTGTTCTCAGATGGCTGTAAAAGATACTCTGAAGCCCTTGGAATAATCTAAAGATCAGCAAGCAATGGGTGACACCTGAAGAAGTTTACATTACCAAAGAGCAAAATTAATCAGTTCTGACCAATCTCATGCTCAATGTAGAAGGGAAAATCTTCTTCTTAGTCACGGCATCACGCCTGACAAAATACCTCATTGAGAATAGCTATGTAAATGTCTCTGTGCAAAAAGGAGTCTTCCAGGAGTTTCGGGTTGTCTTGAAAATGCCACAGTGATTTGGGGAAGCTATTCAAAGAGCTAAATTGGGAAGTCACAACCTGGATGTTGTCTGGCTGGATCTTGCTAAAGTATTTACCTCTGCACTACACCAAATAATCCAGCAAGCACTAAGATTGTACCATATTTCACAGGATATTCAAGTAATCTTGAAGACTACTTCAATAGATTTAAGATGAGGTTTTCAACTGAGAAATACACAACTGACTGGATAAACTTGGAGGTTGGCATTTCTATGGGTTGTACAATATCCCAATTCTTATTCATCTTAGCAATGGAGGTTACACTGAGAGCAGCACAGGGGAGTGAGAGTCCAGGAGACCATGGTGGTAGATGTTACATGCCGCCCCTGAAGGTTTTTGTGGGTAACATTATAATCCTATGCTCAAATGAAAAAGAGACCTGCAAAATGCTAGTTTGGTTAGATGCTCTAATGAATTGGAGCAGAATGAAGTTCAAGCCAAAGAGGTCTCGAAGCCTCTCCATAAGAGAAGGCCAGTTAGATGAAGATGCCTGCTTCAAAGAAGCCACTCTAGATATACCAAGGCTCAAGAGGCCGTCAAGAGCCTTGGAAGATGTACGATTCTGGAAACAACAAGCTTGGATCTGAAGCTTTAGAGCAAGCTTCAGTGGATCTGCAAGCTATAGACAAGTGTGGGTTGCCATGAAAGTACAAAGTGTGGTGTCTCCAGTTTATGCTTATCCCAAGGCTTTTGTGACCACTTCTAGTATATGAGATTTAAGCTCCTCTACTGTGGAACCAATAGAAGCCAAAATAAACAGAGTTACACAAAAATGGCTAGGGGCTCCACCTGGGCTAACGTATCTTGCTATGTACTGCCACAAAGTAAAGGTGAGACTCCCCCTGAAGTCAGTAGTCAAATAATACAAGTGTGGAAAAGCTAGACTGATGACAATTCTCAAAGATTCAGAGCACCCAGCAGTGAGATCTATTCAGGCCCAGTTAAGAACTGGCAGAAAATGGAAAGTTGATAAGGCAGTTAAACATGAAAAAGAGGGCCTGAAAATCAAAGAGGTAGAGTGGAAACCTCATATTTCGAAGTACGTGGGAATGGACCAAAACTTCGGATTATAAGACTTCGAATTATTAAAATTCAAGGGGTCTTAAACACCACTATTTATTACCGGGTTACTTCCCTTTGATTAAAAATTTAACGAAAAGAACGGCTCTCTCCTGCTTTAATACTCATGGACCTCAAACCCATTTCCCCTTTTTGTTTGTTTATTTTTTGGCCCTGAAAAGAGCCATGGTTGTATCGACTATTTAGCTTAGTTGGCAGCTTTATTCTTAAAGTGTCATCACTGACAGTCTGCCTGGCTCTCCTCACAACATGGTCTTCAAATGAAAATTCAAATGAAAAAAATATAAGGCGGGCATGTCATCAGTGCCTTGCGCAATGACAAACTTTTAACTCTCAGTGATGCCAATTTCTATTGGAGAAAATACGAAGCTGTTCAAAGTTTAATTCAAAATCTATTCAAAAACGAGGAGAGATTTGTAATGTGTCAATACCACATGAGTAGCAATGCAACAAGTGATAGATCTAATAAATACACATGTGTCGGGATGCTGTGACGCTGACCGGCGTACGTGTGTGTGTGTGTTTGATCAATTGATGTAATGGTGGGTCCAGACGGTGGATGCAGTGCTAGCCTCTAGGCGCCCACGTTACTGGTACCAGTATCAAAACGAATTAAAAACAAAACAAAAAAAGGCACAGTGCCTCTCACTCCAGTCACGCCTAGCATACCTTGTCTCACCCCGAGCTTACAGTGCCTACACCATCTCCCCTTTCCTGTGCTTGCAGCTGACTGTGCGTGAAATTATTATTCATTTATTGCTTTTACAAGTAGGTCTAGATGATCTAGCGTGACCGCAGCGAGATGTTCCTCAGCCAGTGGCAATGTGTGGCACTGGCAGATCGCGTGCCCACTCTAGGCCTACATTCGGCACCCCACTTCCCCCCTCTCAAGCTAGTTTGAGCCCTCCCCTATCTCACTTGTTGTTAATGGCACTCCCTGGAGTAGGCCCGCTTTGTTGAAATGGAGATTGGCATTGTTTTGGGGATGGTGAAAGGGAAACATTTTTTTTCTTTTTGCGGTTTGTGGCAGTGTGGGCTTTGAATTATTAGAATCGACTTTCTTTGACTTCGAATAATGAGTTCGAACTTTACAGAGCAAAAGAATAAAAAAAAAAAACCTCAGAGAGCAAATACTTCGGTTTATGAGAAATTCGAATAGTAGGACTTTGGCTTTTGAGGTTTCGACTGTAATTGTCTCACTCAGACTGGAAGAAAAGGAGTGGGATCAGGAGGAGTAAAGTAGTTGTTAAAAACAAAAGGTAAAGAGAATTGACAAGATCAGACTCAAAGAATACTCGAAGCAAATGCAGAAAGCAGTTCAGCAATCCCAACATGGATATTTTATTATTAGACAAGCTCTTACATGGAATGAGATCTGGCACATGACACCACTCAGAATCAGCTTCCTTATCCAACTGTTTATGACCCTCTGCCCTCAAATGCAAATCAGGTACGGCGGAGAATGAAAGATAATCCCACATACCCGTATGCCAAGGCAAGCAGACTACAGAACATGTTCTCAGTTCCTGCAAAGAGCTCTAAGCCAAGGCAGGTACACTCAGCAACACAACAGTGTTACAAGGACTTGCAATAGCAATAGGTGATGCAAAAGGCCTGCTTGTCAAACCCAAGGCAAGGCACTAGTATACATTGGAAGGTGGAACAAAATCCTGGTGTGGGAGTGCTGCTGGCATGCACACTCAGAGAATGAGCCTGCTGGATGGGTGCGTTGACTGGGAATTTTCAGCTGATCCCTCCAAATGAATTATACATCCTAAAGTCAAGCAAGGCACAGGGATTATGCTTGACATTGTATTCTATTCAAGTGCTCCTCGACAAATCATCTTGGTCAAACTCACAGTACCATACAAAAGTAGAATGGAAGAGGCAAATGCATATAAAATAGAAAAATATGCAATGATTTTGTTTACAAATCTTCACAGTTGAAAAGATGATTTGCGTTGTGTCATCTAAGGTCAACTGGTAGGCTTCTGCTGTCTTCTACAGTCTCGATTTTCATCCTCTTAAACTAAATAAAGCAGAGAATTATCACGAGCAACAAACTTATTGGTTTTGGAATTCAAAATGATAATGTAAAAGGTTTTTTTTTTTGTAAATGAAACCATACAAAGACGCTTTTTAAAAAAAAAAAAAAGACCGGCATATTTTGAAGCTCGGCAAGAAACGATGTGTGTAGGAAGTAATCAAGGCCCCGAGTGAAGTCCGAGATCTCTTGTAAGCAAAAACAGGGGAAGAAAATAGAAAAAAATAATAGGCGAACAAATCAAGGGAAAAAAACATTTATAATCGATCTTTTTTCAACTGTATTTTCTATAAGTTCAAGATATAAGTCTAGATCTAGATCTAGAGTAGATTTTACTTTTGTGAAAGTTAGGGTGAAAACCTAGCTATTCCCAGGCACGGTGTCTCACTTGAATACAACTTACCACGTACAATTTAGCTAAGTTTTGACTTGACCTCAAATTGTCATAAACAGTTGCATACCACCCCTGAAGTCCTCCACTTTTACAATTTAATCATTGCCCAAGTTTTCTGGCACTGAAGTCCTCAACAAGAGAGAAGGAATGGGCGGGTGTGTGCAGTAGACCTAGCCAGACATCGCGCCCGGTCATCTGTAGTGTGAAGTGCCGGTAACAGTATTCTTTAATACAAGAAAGAAAAAGAAGGGGAAGGTGTGTAAAAAAACGATTTTTTTTGGGTCTCAATCTGGCAGTGATGGGCTTTCATGGTTGTTTTTATTTCGCATTAGCCATAGTAAAGCAACCAATGGTTTCAGCTTACTGCATGTTAAATGAAAAAGAATAGAGGAAAAACAGAAAGCTCTGCAATTTTCTTTTTGGTTAAGCTGTTTTTTCGGTTCAGCCATTTTCGGTTTAGATGTGGTCTACTGTATTTCATAAGAAATTGGTTTCCTTCAACTATCGGAAGCATTCTTGACACAATCCTTAGAGCGTTTGAAAAAAAGTTAAAAGCACAGTTCAGAAAGAAAGGGGGGGGGGGGGCTTCTCTGAAGACTCTCTGCTGCCTTTCTCTCACGTGAGTATCTACCTTAGTTTGAAAGTTAATGTATCTTACTTTGCTCTTTTCTTAACTCACTTGCGACTGACCCCTTTTCCTCTTGCTATTCCCTCCGGACTGAGGTTTTTTGGCCTTCTTTAAAAAATTGTAAAAAAAAAAGTAATAAAGTGATCATTCTAAAACTTTGGACACATAAAATTTATCTTTAGATCTGTTAATTGTAACACTTTTTATTCAGCTACCTTGATATGTTGATTTTGTATGTTTTTTACAAAGCGGGTAAGAATTTGAAATTTCGGAAAATTTTCTGAAGCCAATGAAAGATGCAGCAAACAGGTAAGAACACACAAAAGTAAGGAAAGATGCTTTTGACTTCAATGGATTTTATTTAGATCTAGATATCTAGACTGAAAATCATCTGGTTGTGCTCGTTTTTTCGTTTGGGTCTTGATTGAGTGTTCCTGGATCTAATACTCTGAGCGTTTCTTAGATCTACACTTTATCTGGATCTAGATCTAGATCTAGGTCATCACTGGAATCATTGTGACTTTCTACTGGCAAAAACTCCACATCATTATCTGAAAATTCTTCCCCAGATCCGTCTGCCCGAAAAAAAAAAAAGAAACAGACTAAGTCTATTCAAGACCATAACCGCATTAGACCTAGATCCACATCTCCATCCACCTCTCAGATTTCACTAATTCTAGACTGACTTTCGGTTCTGCAACACGCGTTTTAAATTATTTTATAAAAAAACGAGTTCCGCAATGATAAAAATGCGATTTGGAATACTGACGAAGAAATAGTTCAGGAACGGTAATGTATAGGCGGCGAGTTGTTTGTGCGGTTATTATAGGTGTTATAGAGCGATAAAAGTAAAAACCGCAAGGGTTGCGGGCGCCGTCCACAGGGAATTTTTGGGTTGCCTGCAACAGGTGCGGGCCGCGTGGCAAGTGAGTTAAAGAGACTTAACCCAACATGCCACGCCTTCATTTCATCAGAAAGGTGGTGTGATAGTAAAAATTTACCTGAAAAATGTCTAGATCTAGGATGACCCTGGGCAAAAAACTGTTTAGATAGATATCCTGAATGGTTCTGGGGGCACCTCCTGCGCGCTTTGAAGGCATAGCATCATTTTCTTGCTGCCATTCGTATGGTATGGATCTCTGTAATTTTTATGAATTCGATTATTTCAGTTTCATTGCTAAATTTCATTCTTTCAACTAGGACTCTATTAAATTTTTTGTGTATCATGATGTTTTACCATCAGTCGTTTTGTGCCATAGGTGCAATAAAGTGCGGGTCGATATCAGCAACAAACAGGGTTCACTTCTTCCTAAAAGAAGCAGCCTGCCTATATCCACCACAGGGTGGGAGGAGGAGGAGTTAACCCAGAGGCGAAGATGATGTCATCTGAACCTGACAACTAACTTGAACTTGTATTTATAAGGTAAGACTGAAACTAGTTAAGTAGATACGTTTTGTGTTTACAAGATGGATGTTACTGTTTTTTTATGCGTATTTTGGTGCGACTCACACGAATTTGACCTTTTTCTTAAAACACAAATGAGGCTCTATTGGGTGTTTCGGAGGGGGAATACTCAACATTTTCAAAGATATATTTTTTATTGATGAAGGGCCTCTTTTGCGAAATAAAAAAAAAAAAAAAACATGGTCAAATTCGTTTAAATGTCACCAAAATACATTAAAAAACACCAACTTGTTAGAAAGGGTTAGAAAAAAAAATTATGACCGTAAGTAAACATTTACTCATTTCTAGGACCTAGATTAAATAAAATTATATAGATCTAGACTTCTAGTCTAGATTGAACAGAAGATTATTGAAGTCAAGATCCAGAAGCTTTATACATTCTTTCAGGCCCTTACGAATATAAATCACCATTTAAAATCTAATACATAGATTAAATCGAAAAACATCTTTCCAAAAATAGATCTAGAGGTTTTTAGGTACGATGCAAACCTATATGAATCGACTAATAGAATCTAGATCTAGATCTAGATTGATCTACACTTCGTCTAGCGACATTTTTGCCACATTTTTAAGGATGACCAGGAAATTGTTTGTTATTGTTACATATTTTGCGTTTCGACAAATATCCCTTACAGTTTTTACATTCTTTATTTTTTTGGCGCGCCACCACAGAGTTATCAATGTTTATAAAAAATATGGAAGTTTTTACTAAAATGGCTGCCATTTTTTCTCCCTTGAATTGTACATAAAATGGGGGCAAAGTATCACCAAAGGGTCAATCGATTATTGTTGTTGCTGATGCTGTTTTTTGTTGTTTTGTTTTATTATTATTATTATTATTATTATTAATAATAATAATAATAATAATAATAATAATAATAATAATAATAATAATAATAATAATGGCATGGCGGTGGTGGTGGTGGTGGTGATGATAATAA
>BLXT01005777.1:102406-115677 GCA_019648995.1 Plakobranchus ocellatus
GCACATCTATTTCTCTCTTTGTCAAACTCAAATTTTTAGATATGTATTAACAGCATTTGATAGTGGTCTTAGATCAACTTGGTGCACAACACTTTTTGCTATTAGAAAAAAAAACAAAAAACCCAGTAATACAGTAACACAATCTAATTAATTGAAGTACAAAAAGGGAAACAACCCAAGCTGAAATATCAGCATTAATTTTTAAATAGGGCAACCTTAAATTTTACTGAAAATTTTCCGTTTTCTTGTTTTTAACTAGAGAATTTAGTTTGTGTGCTTGTGGATAGGGATATTGCCCTGCAAATAAAGTATGAAGTCAGTTTAGCTAGGCCCAGTCTTCATAGAATTGGTTACAAGCTCTTAAAAAGCAATTTAAATATGTAGTATATTGTGGAAACAAACAACATTCATTTTAATTCAAGTGTTAGGAATACATGTAGCTAGTTCACTGATTATTTAAATGCAAATCCTGCCAAATATCATGGATTTCGTCTTTACTGCCATATATATAGGAACATTGAACAAAAACAAAAAACAAAATATATATATATGTATATAACTGGTTCTGACCATTACGAGGGTTGCATTAGATGCCGCCCCCGCCCTCCTTTCGGAAAAGTCCATGAATTACCCTGAGCTAGTCCAAAATACTCTTAATAGGTGTATGGATTACTCTCAGGTACAATTTGGGGTTGGCAGGTCTGATATACGTATATATATATATATATATATATATATATATATATGTATTTATATATATCTAAAAAAATAAAATCCTCTTCCCCAGAACAAAAGTATAGTTTAATACTGTTCAAGATCTGCATATAAACCATTTAAATAGTTAAGTTTTAAGATAAAAAAAACCAATATCAAATGAAAAATAGAAAAACTACATCTTCTTTTGATGGAGAAATGAAACATTTAGACCTTTCATTTGGCAAAATTTGTCATAATTTTTAGAACCCATAGAATAAGTATTTTTAGAGAAAAACAATGTTAAAAGGTTTCAGGCCGGACTCAACTGGCAGGGGTGCATAGCTCTATTTTACTAATATTATTATTATTTTTAATGAAATTGTCCATTCATCATTCAGAGTTCACATTCTTACATTCAATTTTTCAATAGTTGCTTAAATTGAGCAAAGCAAGTAATACTATGGTATTTAAATTAGCTTAGCTGTGATATAGCTAATTTTAACCTAGAAAAATTAACAAATGCAACATAGGCAACTCATATTAAAAAATAATGTCTCTTGTTTAATGATATTTTTTAACTAAATTTCCAATGACAATACTTTTTAAAGCCATCCTGCTACCCTTTTCTCTTCTTCTTTTAGACTACTAATTTAGAATGTATGCATAAGTAATATCTTTTAAGTCATTATATTTCAAAATATATATCATTGAAAAACTGGCATCTTTTCTTTTCCATTTGCAGGTGTGGTAAAATATTGGGAGCTAAGCTGTTTGTCGGGAATCTTCCGAAAAGCATAGGAAATGTAAGGTTTTACTAATCCACCATCAGTTGCTGGCCAATCTATTTAGCCGGCCTGCCATTTTAGCAATGATGCGACTGTTTGTGGGTTATCTCCACTGTTTGGCATTTAAAAAAAATTTTTTTTTTTTTTTAAGTTCTTCCTTCCCGTATATATGTATTAAATTATTTACTTTAAAACTGACTTAAAAAAAAACAAACATCTGAGCAGTGATCTAGATAATTGTAAAAAAAAAAAAACAACAACTTGTTACTGGACTTAACATAATGTTACAACCCAGACTTATGCCATGATGTGATTTTTGAATCATTGCATTTCTGAGTCTTAAGACATATCAGATGATGTGCCTATTTTTCTTAAAATATGCATCAATCAAGTGGATATTGGCATCCTCAGAGTTTCTTTGATGGATGAAAAAACACAAAATGAATTGTGCCGTTGATGAACTGATATACAGTGTTGAAAAAAGGTGGTTACTGAAAGAAAATAGAATTGAAAGCTTTTATTGCATTTAGATATAAGAAAGCTCTGATTTTTCACATTGCAACTTTAAGTAGGTCTAATCTTATTCATCCTCATGAGCCAAATGTTGAAAACAAATTTTCTGGGTTAAGTGACTAAATCTATACCTGATTATCCATCTTCATGTAGATCAAGATAAGACCCAAGACTGATGAATATGAATCTATATCTATATTTATGTTTCATTTCATTGAGGTCTTAAAATCTATGTTAATTAGTGAAGCAAGGTGGCTATGCATGGGATTTTAAATAGGTGTATATTTAACTAAGGTATTCTGTTAAAAAATACCTTTTTTTTTATTTACTTTATGTTATTACTTTTTTATACTAAGAAAATCAAGTATGTTTTGGAATAAGTGTTGAGCACTCAACTTCTCTGTGTGCTTTACTAGACCATGGAAATATTGCTTTATTAAAAGTATGTTTTGGAATAAGTGTTGAGCACTCAACTTCTCTGTGTGCTTTACTAGACCATGGAAATATTGCTTTATTAAATGTAGACCTAGATATAAATCTAAATTAAGTTCTATTGCTCGCTCTTAAGTTACATCTGATATTGCTTAAAATTGAAGTTACATTGGTACCAAAAGAAAATGCTTTTTTTTTTACTTGTATATAAGTATAAGAATATAGGTTTAGGGTAATTTTGTAGAGACAATATATTAGCCCTCACAAGAAATAGAACCAGTTCCGCTTTTGCTGGATTTCCAAATTTTTTTTTGGTTTTTTTTTTGTTACCACCATGTTCCTAAAAAATGAAAAACGGAATTTTAATTTGAAAGAGTAGAAAGAAGACAAAAATTTATGGAAGAACAGATCATGTTACAAAATTAAAGTAGAACCAAATTTAGTGAAAAAAAAACGGGAACAAACCTTCACTCAGAGCATGGGCAGTGTGAGTACCAAAAAAGTAGAAGTATATTTATTGAATTTCCCTTATGTTTACATTCACAAACATGTATTCATTTTCTGCAAAATTGACTAAAAAAAACCAAAATCCAAGCAGTATACCAGATAAACTGAATGTAAAATCTGATAGACCTAGAAGTTAAAAAAAGGTGATTACTGTAGAAAATGGAATTGAACTTTAGATTTGAAAAGATTATATTGCATGAGATAGATCAATTTAGTGATGGATAAGTTTACCGTCAAAATTTTAAAGTAAACCTGATCTTGTTCACTCTCCTGGTCCAAATATTGAGAACAAATAGGGATTAGAGCCAGAAAGAGTTAGAGAAAGATCTACATTTATACCTGACAGTCATGATGATTAATCAAGGGCCTATTTTTTGCCCCCAATCAAGCTCAAAATTAGACCCCATCTACTGATCTAGTCAACTTGTGTATAGATCAGGACTTATTGAGGTTCAGATCTATGTCTATAATGAGAACAAACAGGTGGCTTTGCCTAGGATAGAAAATAATGCACATTTATTTAGCTAGAGGGATCTGTCCATAAATCATTTTCAAGTTGGAAAATTAAGACATATTTAAAAAAAAAGTTTTAAGCACTAGAGTTGTCTGTGTGGTTTACTAGACCATGGAGATCTTTATGATATGATTGCTTCATTAAATAAAGGCCTTGATATAAATTTGCGTAGTCTTTTTCCTTGGTCTTGAGTTACATGTAGTCTTCAATCTTCACATGTTCAGGTTGTTTTCAGGGTTATGAATTTTACCCTGGTTGAAGAAGGTAAAGAAAGCAAGATAATTGTATTCTGCAGATTCAGCGACACATAGGCATATTTATAAATATGCAAAAGCATATCATGTAAAACTATAATTGTTCAAACAAGATGCTTGTGTGTTATGAACATATCAAAGCAAGAGAGAACATATCGTGATTCTTTAAAATTTGTAAATAATTAAGTCTTTTCTCAAAGGTAAAAACAAGTGCTGCTGTTATTAGAATTCTCAACTCACTCTGTTGATATCCTGCTATTCTGTTTTCCAATCTGATCTCTCTTTCTCTCTTTCTGCTACTAGTTTCCCTAATGCAGTTGTGACAAACTTTGACTTTTTACCTAAATTCAAAGTATAACAAATTATAGCATTCAATCTTTTTGACTGTGCAAAATGGAGTAAGTTATTGTGTCATAAAAGAATGAATGTTTGTGCAATAATATTAATGCCTTTTAGTTCTGTTGTTTTGAATACCTGTGTCGAATATGTTTCATTGTTAACCCTGCTTATTCAGTTTCAAAGTTTGGATAATTGATCAATAGCTGAAATGCTCAGGTGGTTGATGCTGTTATCTTCAAAGTTAAAGTGTTTTTCTACTTGTTTTGTTTTAACAAAAAATGCAATATCTTGTCTGCAGGAGGGACTATTTAATCTCTTTGCTGAGTACGGTGAAGTAGTTGAAGCTCAGGTGATAAGACAAGATGATAGAGATACCTCTTATGGGTAGGCATTGTTCTCTATTTTACCCTCTGGCGCACATGTGGTTGTTATAACCTTGAAAAATGTTTATGCTTTTTTTTTTTTTCAAGGCAAATTGCTTTTCTTTTATTGAAAGGAAAAAAAATTGGAAATCTCTAGTTTGCAGTTGACAAAGTGGTCAAAGACTTACTTCGACACAAATTTTTCTGTTTCTGGGGAAACTATTTTTTTTAGTTTTGCCAGGTAATGCTTAAATTATATAAATCTTTACATGGTGCAAGTTTAATTTGTTTCAGGCCAATGTCTTTTTTTTTTTTTTTAAAGACAATGCAGTGTCACGATCAAAGTAGAGCTAGCACTTCGTAAAGGAATCAATTTAGTATAAAAGCTTTGCAGTTGTTATGTACCTTGAAAAATAAGGTGTTCACATTAACCTCATCAGACCAGATTTCCGGTTAACCTGGATCCTCCTCAATAGATCTCTGTCGGATTCCTGGTAAATGGGGATTCAGTAACTCATTCATAGAACCTGACTAAGACTCTAAAAATATTCGACCAATCAGGTTTCTGTTGTCATCACATGAGGTCAGATTGTTTAAAAATGGCTGCGACCATGGGCTCAGCTTTTTTTAAGGGATTCAGGGCATGTTCTGTGAAATTTTAATAAATTTACGACATGAAGAGTAAGCAGGAACGTTGTCAGGGAAACCCTCACAACAAAAATTATTTTCTGCAAATATGTTCTTAAATAAAATCGTTGATTCTGAAGAGGTTAAACAAGAATTTGATTAAGATTACCCTTATAATGAAAGTGACAGCAATGACAATGAGTTAGAAGAGCCGATAGATAGATCTAGACCTAGATCTAATTCTAAATCTAGATCTATAGATGAAATAGACCTGAAGATAAAGATAGATGTGACAGAAATAGCTTTCAGGAAGAAAATTTAGATGGCGGATGATCAGAGACATTCACTGAGCCTAGATCTAAATCTAGATTCCTTGGACTCTTTTTTTGTCCCTGAATTCAGCCATTTTGCTCAGTAGCCCAGGTGGGAGAGGATGACAGCCAGAAGGGGTTCTGGTTTGAAAGAGTTAAACATCAGATCCAAAACTTTAAAGAATTTTTTTTTGTATGGTATTGTTAAAGAGAGAGAGCTTGCAAGCGTATGAGCGAGCGAGCGAGCTAGTAATTCAAACCCTGTAACCTCCAAACACATAAATTTTCCCAACTATTTCAAAGAATTTGAGCTGACTTTATGAATCACTTATCAGAAAAAGGCCATCATTATTTGTTTTTAAATTTAATGGCCATTCATTTCAGTTTTGTGACTATGAAATCACCTGTTGAAAGTGAAAGAGCCATCAGCAAACTTCAAAATAAGAGACTGGGGAATTCTTGCCTTAAAGTAAATGTTGCTTTAACAAAAGAGGAAAAAGAAAAGCGCAGGCAAGAGAGACAGGTATGTTACCATTGTTGTGATTGATTTTTTCTATCGATTTTTACCTACATATCTAATTTGATCGACAAAAGTTTTTGCATCAGGTATAATTTTTTGTGAAAAAAAAAGTATTTCGGATAATTGTTTTTTTTCAGTGTTAAGTGATAAAAAAATGTAAATGTAAAAATGGTTTGTGGCTTTATTGTAAAGGAGGATACGCAGAGAAAATTTAGATGTTGCTAGTTTTATTTAGTAAAATGATATTCATTGTGTCATATATTATAACCCTAGATTTGAAGAATTTTGTTGTATTGTCAATTTTTGTTCATAATATTATGTTCTTTGAAATTCTTTTTGTTATTAATAGAGAGAGAGTGAACTGCTCAGTTCCCTTCGAAAGGATTTCAATTACAACACTGAAACTGCATCTGTAATGAGCTCAGCGTCTGTAAGTGTGAACAAGTAACAAATTGTATGAAATCTTACGAAAAAAAAAATTTGACAATATTTAGCCTAAGTTTTTAGCTATTTCTTTCTATCTGATTCCTTATTCTTTGATATTAGTTTTGTAAATTTCATGCATGGATAATTTAAGAAAATGATAGTTGGTAAAATACATAAATTACTTTATTTTTAAAATATATACTAAGCAAACCAATTTTTTATTCTTTTTTTAAATATTTGAGTCTTTGCATATTCTATGTATTCCCATCATTATGAAGAAAAATATTCCTTCTTTGTACATCTTTCTATTTTAGTCGTCAAGAAAAGGAGGTTCCGCCAGGTGAGTTTTGTAGCCGTACAAAATACATACTTGTACTTTTTTTCTTTTTCTCTTCCTTACAACCTGTTTGACTGACACATTTTCATCTAAAACTGTGGTGTGTTTACATAGGAATTGATCTATTTCTCTCAATGTCAATGATTGCGTAAAGACCAAGAAAATTTCAGCGGATTTTAATTTCAACACTGAGCTGGGGGTTCTAAAGTCAAGAAATGATAATAAAATTCTTAATGCCATTTCTTAAACAAAAGCCTCTCATTGACGGCTGATTGAAAGATCTAATCTTTTTGATTATGTTGACGTGGATAACAATACAACAGGACATATTTTTTAGTTATTTCCTTGTGTATTCTTATTTCATATTGATTATTTCAGAAGTGAGCAGATGGCCTTAGGTTGGGGAAAAGGTCAAGGTAAGATTTTAGTATGTTAATTATCAATTTGAAACAATTTTGGTTTTACTGGCAAGCGCACTTGCCATTATGCAGTCAAGGTTTGGCTTGGTTTTTAGTATATAGCCAGTCCATAAAAAAGGTGATTTCAGGCTTTCAGGCCCTCCATCAGGTCAGAGAGCCAATGGCAGGTCTCAAACCTGTGACAGAAGAGTCCTTACAGATCTCAGGGCGATTTGCTATCCACTGTGCTGCTGATGCCCTTTGCAGTCAAGGTCTCACAAATTTAACCATTAGTGCATCATGTTCAGCAATATGATTGGTTTTCAATCCTAACTCTAAAAAACCAAAACAAGATAACAAAAATGTACGGAACTTAGTATAATGCTTGGCTGTTCATTTTTAGGAGATGTACAAAGATTTGAACATTATGATGCATTCAAATTCATGAAAAAATCTATTTGTTATAAAATAAAATATCATAGTATCATATTAACAAATTTTAATGACTTTTTTGTTGACTGAAGAAAAAATTGATGCCGTTGAACATGAAAAAAAAAAAATTAACACTAGTATTGTTGTTCGTTGGTGCATAACAGTATGAGGCTGGAAGATGGGGTGTGCACTATATTAACTGTTGACTAAAATGAATTTTTAGTTGGGAAAATTAAGTGTTAATATTGTCATTTTAGGCTGTTTTTACAAGGCTGAAAACCGAAATTGACTCGGTTTAGTGCTATACTTTTTTCCATTTTTAGAAATAGCTCAACAGTTGTGTTTTCTATTTTGTATTTAGATTTTCTTTTGATTTAAGATTTTGTAAAAGTTTTGGTTACCTTGGCTTATAATTACTTTCTTTGCTCTTTTTTTACAATTGCAAATTTGACTCGGTTATGGAAACAGCTTTAAATAAATGAGAACAACCTTTACTTTGTTGGTTAAATACCCTTTTGAGTCAAAATTTTCTTTTTTTATTTTAATGCACAAAATTTAAAAATAATCTTAGGCCCAAATGACATAGACAGAGGCAAGTGGCATCCTTTTTCATATGGACAGGCTGCTCCTCCTTTTCCCAAATTCCCTGTCAATGTTGGAAGAGGGTCTGGACGCCAGGCACAGAGAGCTGAAGATTTTTTCATGATGCCATTCTATCAAGGAATAGGAAGAGCAGGTAATATAGGTTTACTTATATCTGTTGATAATTGAAAGTAATTGACTTTGCAGAGGTTGGACTAAAACTTAAAAAAAAAAAGTAATAGATCCTTGATATTTTGTAAGATATCAATCAGGGATGCAGCAATAGACTACACCTGAAATTCCATGGAACCTTTTTTGTATGGATGGAGGCTCATCACTGTCTCTATGAACAACATAGAGCTAAATTTCCAAGATCGTTTAGTAGTGGAGTGGCCACAACTTCTTATAACACCTAAGCTTTACTCTGTGGCTGCTAGCTAATTTTAGTTAGAATAATGGCTTAAAAAACAAGTGTGAGTGAAGCACTGCTATGGTTTTGCTGTTGTCAGTTTTTTTTGTTTTTGCTTTTTGCAACTATGTGTAGTTACTTCCTTCCACAGTTCTTTAAAAGTGGAGTAAGAAAAATTGCTTTCTGTTTGACTTGGGTCACATGTGATCTCATGTTGGTCTTGAGTTTTGTTTTGTTTTGTGTAAATTCAACAGTTTTGTGTTTTTGAACAACCTTTTTTGCTTTTTTTGTTTTTTTTAATATAAAGGAGCCAGGGCTTTAATTGTCTTATCTTTGGTCCCAGGGCATAAATATTGGTTTAATCAGAGGAGCTTCCAAAGATTGCTGTCTAAGCCGTGACATGAGAGATATACTCACTGATTCCTTTTTTTTTTTTTTTTTGTGTTTGACATATGATGATTTCATAAGGCCTGAATATTTTGCGAAAAAGCCAGAAATGGGTCACACAAATTTTTGATTAGTCATCTTTGTGTGGAGCATTCCAGGGCATTCTGGTTTTACTCACGATGCAAATAGTTTTGCAATCAGTTGGTAATCAGTCAACTATGGGATCAAACAAATTGTTGGATCAATTTTATGTTGGTGTGGAATGTTCCAGCACATCGTGGCATTTCCTATGGTGTAATTAGGTTATTTTCTTAGGGACATGATACTGTTCTGTACATATAAAGCAATCGGTTGTTTCATTCGGAGCTGATTCTTAGTATTGTAATCAATCAGAATTGATTAATCTTAGCTATTTGTGGTTATAATGTTGAAGTATTTTGGGTTCTCACAAAAATTTTGCTATTTGGATTTAAACCTAGACCTGGAGTGCTTGTTATATTGTTCACTATTGTCAAGTGTTGCTTTTTCTCAAATCGATGAACTCTCACCTTAGCTATTGTTGGTTGATAAACTGATCCTTAGTAGCATAGACCCCCACTCCTTAATACAGATTTCAAGCTTTAATCTTTTAAATATTTGCCCTTATAATACTCTTTAAATTCTCAAATTTAACCACTACACTGATCGGACAAAATTTACTACTAAAGGTGAAGAAAAACAGGGTTGCCACATAAAATTTTCCAGCGTAAGATTTGATACTGTGATATGTTTGGCCTTAGTTAATTCAATTTGTCTGAATGTGCTACGGGGCCGCGCACTGGTTGGTTGTCTAAAATTTTTTTCAGGCTTTTTTAAAGTTGGTGGTGGCATCCCTGGAAAAAGGGGTGACAGTATCTGACATTTTTTTTTCTTGATAAAGGCACTTTTATTCCATGAGTCACAATACGATCATTATGCATCAGAGCAAATAAAATAAAATTTATCTAATCAAGGCATTTTAAAATGGGTGAATTTGATCCTAAGGCAATTATGTGTTAAAAAATCTAAAATGGCCAACAGGCAACCAGAAGGTTAGCATAGATTCCTGCTAAATACTAAATGTAAAAGAGACAGAGGTTTCATCTAAATGTCATCTAATGTAAACGGTAGAATTAGATCAACATAGTCTAAATTTAAAAGCTAAGCTATGAAAACTGGCAAAGGGCATGGCTTGTTTGTTTTAAACTGATAATATTCAGGCTTGGGAATTGTCCTCAGAAATGCGCTTTCCCTTGGAAAATCAAAATTCCGTGCAGAAAATTTTGTCAGGCTGGAAAAAATGTCTGCGGAGCAAAACTAAAAGTGAAAACGGGTTTTTAAACATTAAACAGTAAATTCTGCTTTTAGCTGCCAGGAGAGACCTCCAAACTGCTTTAAATTTGTGAAAAATCTTTTATTGGCTGGGGACTCTGTACCCTTGGGCACCCCTAGCGGGGCATTGCCCTTTGCATTCCACTGGGGCCTAAGCGGCTCCTAGACCCCAACCTGGTTTCAGTGTTTTTTCACATGAGTGATTCCTATTGCTGATTATTAAAAAGATTCCAAAAGCATGAAATATTTCTGATTTTTGCCTTTTTTCTTTTTGTGAATACTGAATCATCACTCTCATTGCTAACCATGTTTAAATAGTTGCTTTCTTTACATTTCATCAGGCAGGTCAGAAGGGATCCTCAGGACACCTGGTCCTGGGCTTGGTATCAATGCTTTGAAACAGCAGCTTTTGAGGAATAAAAATGAGCTGAAGAAAAGAGGCAAGTTATACCTAGATTCTACTTGTTCATTCTGCACATAACCAATTCAATTAGTTGGACTATACTTGGACAGCAAATGGCAGTGACAATATATTCGTTCATCCAGATAGTATTTTTTCCATTAATATATCTTCAGTGATAGTAGTGGGTGAAAAGTGGCTTTTAAAAGCCCTTTTCAATCCACCGTCGATCTTTTTCAAACTTACGTACTGTATAATTTTTTTTTTTTAATATCATTAATAATCTTTCTCTCTTTTTCTCTTTCTCTCACTCCTCTCTTACTCTTTTGTCTTTCTCTCTCTTTCTTTTCTTCTTTCCGTCTTTTTTCACACCTATCTTTGTGTGTTATTTTTGCTTTTTAAATGATTTTAAAAATAATTAACAAAATTTCTGAAGTTTGCAATCCAATTTTTTTTTTTGCAGGTGCTTCTCATTTCATTGACATTCAGGTGCCTGAAAATTCAAGATTAAAGGGCATGAAGTGCTGCACATTTTGCCAAAAAGAAGGTGAAGAAATACAAAATTTAGACCATATTATCCTAATAAGGCTTCTTTTATGCTGAACAAATACAAAATACGCCATTAAGAATGCATAAACCATAGAAACATACATTCTTAGAAAATTTCTAAATAGGAGGAAAGAATAAATTGTAAATTTGATATGCATATGTACTAAACTGAAATAGAAATACAATGCTGGAAGATATAGTCAAGAAACCGCAAAGAATCAGAGGTGCATATGTGTAAGTCTTAACAGAAATTAACATTTGAAGAGCATAGTTTTTTAAAATATTAAATTTTTTGTTTGGAATATATAAAATTCCAAGAGATTTTTTTCTTTAAGTTATTTATTTAGAAAAAAAAAAAATAGAGGAAATATACATTGCTTACATGTGGCAGTGGTCCCAGAATCAGATCTGAAATGTTAAGATATTTCTGAATATTTGCTTCTTTGTTTGAATTCTTTATCCTGGTTAAAGGAAAAAAATTATGCAAATTTTTGTGTGGCTGTTGAAGATTTGGAGTTAAGTGAAAAAATTTCAAGTGCCATTGTCTTTGAGACTAGAATCTAGAATCTTCATGTAAGCTTTATCTAGATCCTTAGATAGACAGGTTCATCTCTCTTTTGAGGTTTTCAGTGCAATTCATTGAACAAAACTAGATATGATATACATTTTTTATCTGTTCTAGGTCAACATTTTTCTGAATTTAGAAAGGGAGGTTTGATCCAGCTTTAAAAAATAGATCTAAATATTGACTTTGTTCACAAAGAGATGAGGAAAAAGAATATTGATATCTTAAAAGAATTTTCCTTACCATGAATATTATTATATCTTAATCTTTTAAAAGGCATATGAATCAGGTGAATCAGGTTTTGTTATGATTGTATTAAAATGTCAGAGGCTAATGTTGTTGCTGTTGTTTTTTTTTTAAAGGAGTATATAGGCTCTACATGTATTTCTCATTCGCAAATGGGTTTGATTTTTGTAAAATAGGATTGTTCATGTCTTCAGCAATAATAGGTGAACCTTTTTTTTTTTAGCACAATAATAAACACTTCAGTACCTTTCACATGGGCAGATGTATATAGTTATAATACGTGCATTTGTTTTATGGTGATAGTTAAGGAAAAGACCATTCTCTTAATGTATCATACATTAATGCTTGGCTAGTCTTAGAACAAATTAAGTGTTTTGAAGTGGCCAACCTGTTTGCCTATGCTTAATTCATTTTTCCACCTTACTAGCCTTACATTTTAGTTTGATTAGCTTAAAAACAATTGAAGTAGCGTACATATTAAATGCACTTATTCTTATAATCTGAAGTGAAACATTGCAGTTTTGTATTTTGAAAGAAATAATTTCGATAGCATTGGAGTCATCATGAATTCAACTATAGTTAACTGTGCAGATTTTATGAACATCTAGCAAAAGACAAGTTCTTGCAGCTTCCAATGGGTGTTCTTGTATGCCCACAATAGTTCAATACTTGGTTGCATGCCCAATGTAGACTTTCAAGCAAAGCTATTAAGAATGTTTGAAAGTCAGTCCTGAAACTTTTCCTTCATTTTAACATTTTTTCCAAAATGATGGTTATCATGCCAATTCAGCATGGTCAAATAAGAGAAAAATGAACAATCAAATTTTGTTATTTATCATTATTGTTGATAGTCATCATATTGAGAAAAATTTGTATGAAATTAGAAAAAGAAAAAGAATGACTGTTCTCAAAACATGCCAGTCTGATATTCTAGGCCTCCTACTCGGCAGGACATGTGGTGTGCATTTAGAGTTTTATCTGTAGGGGTAACAAGCCGATACAGCTATTTTCATGCAGCTGCAGTCAGGAGGAATGGTTGATTTCTCGCTGTTTTTAGAGTTCTTAGATCCTACCCTCCAATTGAAAACATTCATTTTTGACAGCCGAGACACATGTATTTATGGATTTCTATGTGGATTAGTGTTGGACTGTACAACTTGTCAAATATGGATATTGATATGTGATGGCATTAACAATATCTTGGCTCCAAAACAGGTGTCGCCTCCCCTTCTCTTAAAACCAAATGTTCCTTTGTCAAGCATTAGTCATCATAGAAAATAAATATTTTTCCCTGAGTGACAAGCTGATATGGCATTATCAGCCCCGTGCA
>BLXT01005777.1:117840-130383 GCA_019648995.1 Plakobranchus ocellatus
GAATTTTCCATTTTGATATTTAAAAAATGCTGTTGTGTTTATGACAATCTTTATATCAACATGAAAATTTGATGTTGTGAAGGGTCTGGTTTTTTTTTAAAATATAATCTGTCCTTGGAAATATAAAATGTGTGTATGTATATATATATATATATATATATATTTTTTTTTTTTTTTTTTTTAATCTTTAGGCCTACTTGACCCATTATGAAAGTCCATACAAGTTTTGGATATCACTTGTTGAACATTTGGAGGAGTTTACTGAAGCAACAATTCTGATGTCAAAAGTAGGTGGAATGTATTTTACTATATGCTCATTACTGTTTTGAAAACACAAGAAATAATGGGAAGTCATGGGCAGTGTCAATTGAAATTTAAACTCCATACCCAAAATGGTAACCATTGATTTAATTTCCCTTATTAACAGCTCTGAAAATTAGCTTTTTTAAAGATGGTACTATCAACCAAAGTCTCTACTTATTATCTCATCTGTGTCACATTGTGTGTATTGAAAGAAATAGGTTATTATCAGCAAAGTCACTTTGTCAATCGTTAAGCAAGGGAAAACAAAATATTGTTTTGACATCATAATCAACTATGAAGGCTAGAAAAGTATATGGGAAGGTAAAAGACTAAATATTCAAAATCTGATGAATCTATAGATGTCTAATTTAAAGAACAAACTTAGCTTTACAGGTGTTTTTGAGGGTTTTAAAAATTTTTTTTTCCATCAAAATTATCGATATATTTTAGTCTCACAATTTATTTGCCTTTTTTTTATTACTTCTAGCAAGCTGATTGCAGTCCTCCATCCAAACCAAAACCAAGAGAGACCTATGGAGCTTTTTGGGAAGGAGAATGGGCCAGAGTGGAAGTTATATCAGTGTCTGCTGAAGAAGTTACAGTTTTTTTCATGGACTATGGTAATACCGGTGTTGTAAAGATTAAGGACCTTAGACCACTTACACTGGATATTATCAAGCTGCCTGCACAGGTAGGGTTTATAAATTTTTTTTTTTATAACCGTTTTGTAAGACAATTAGTTGATTTTATTCATTGAATGATATCTGAGACATCAAAAGTATTGTCCTCTTTGGGCCAACTTTCTTGTAATTCTGATTGGGTAAGAAAATATTGAACTTTATCTCAACAAGATCTAGAAACCTCTTATTTTAAAAAAAGTTTCAGTTGTGTAAGGATCATACAGCTCACTGTCAAGGTTTTGCTACATCTTGAAGAATTGTTAATTTTATCATTTTTACATCATATAAGAACTTCCATATACCATATGTTATATGAAAACGTTTAACTCCACAAATGATCGCATACTTGAAATTTGTTTTCCAGTTTTTACAGACTAAAGGTGAAATGAGTAGTTTAAATAAAGCATCATTAATTATAAAATAAAAGCAAAAATTGGTTTGCGCAAAATTTAGTCTCTGCATTGGTCATCTTGGATTTGGAGATCAATTACTATAGAGGCTACAACTTACACACTGTGGAAGACGTTTTTGAAATTTGCATATAGCTTTGCCAAATGGTAATCTTGAATCATACTTGAACTTTGTTGCGTAGGATAAAAAAGAAAAAATATATAACACTGTGACTAAGTCTCGTTATTACAGGCCACAAAACTTGAGGGATCTTGCTACAGAAATTATTTTTAAAATTTCTCATCTCAAAAACCTGATGTATGAAGATGAATGACTAAATGATAAAGAAGCGCACCAAACTGCTACAGCATTTCATTTCGAAATCCAAGATTTTTACTGTTGACACCTAACTTATGGAGAATTTATATTTTTCATTTTATGATTAAGGAGGCCCTATTACATGGTATAACATGCTTGAAGTATGTAAAAAGTCATTTGAGCTGGTTTGAGTCATTTGTGTAGCCAACTCCCACTAAGGCATTTCATCAAAATTTTCAGGCCTTGTGCTGCTGTGTGAGTAAAATAAAGCCTAAAGGTGCAGCAGCTTGGAGTGAGGGAGCGGTATCCATGGTAAAAGAATGGTTTGGTCCTCCTATGACCAAATACCTCAGCTTTGAAGTGGTTGAAAAGAGAGGACTAAAAAATGCTGTGAAGATGTCTTGTGATAATGGTGTGTAAAAAATATTGCAAGCTTAAGCTCTTTGATGTATATCGTTACTTTCATCACTTTCTTTAGAGATACGATCTAGATATGCAATGAAACTGATCCATTGCAATTCACTGCTGATATAACTATGGTCACGAATGGCCATATGCTCTTTGGTTGTAGGTCTAACTAAACACTGCCTGTGACAAGAAGTAATTTTAAATAGAGTGAAGAAAAGAAGTCACTACAGACTTGTTGAAAATTGAAAAAAAAAATTTATTGATGTGAATGAAGAATAATTTTAAAACAGCAAGGTAACTTTCAAAGGTTCTCTAGACTTACTAATTCACCAACATTGGCAGTCTTTCTTTGAGCAATCTCTTGACCATTTTTTTTATACCCACTTTCATCAGCTTACAGAAAATACTAGTTATTCAATACATAGGCTAATTAGCTCAATGTTACACATATAACTCATGCCAAAAATGACTGAAGTTACGCTTTCATGTAAACACATTTAGCTGAAAATATTAACAAATCAAATACTCACATTTATCCCCTCCCCACTAACTCATAAACTAGAAGTTTCTAGTGGCATCCCAAACTTATCTGTTCTTTAAATTATGATCTTACAACGTCCTGTAAGCAATGTTTTGGCACTTTCAAAAACCTTTTAGATATCCACAGATGTAAAAAAAACCAACAAAAAAAAAACAAAGCTTAAAACAGTAACAGCATTATTGATTTAAATTAAGCCCAGTTGAGGCTGATTTAGAGTTTGACTGAATATTTGCAAGTTAACAAAGCTGGATAAAAAAATCAGCCCTTCTGAGTCTAGATCTAGACTTAACAATCAATTTTATCATAGCCATCAAAATTTTCTAATAACCATGCATGTCTAGGAACTGCAAGATTAAGTTCTGCTGAGTCAGTTTTTATTGTTGGCTGTGAAATATATACGATTTTTATCTTGATACAGTTGCTAACAGTTTTATGTGTAAAATCCTTTTATTTCCCCACAGTGGCGTTGAGTGAATTGCTTTTGGCAGGTGATTATGGGGAGAGAGATGCGGGTGAGCCAGGTTTACCATCTATCCCAAGTGGTGGAAAGAAAAAGCTACCCAGGTGAAAATCATTATTGACTCAAGCATGTGTATTTCACATTAGGCTAACAAGTTCTAAGGCATAATTTGTGTGTGTGTGTGTTTAAGGAAAAGGCTCACATGTAACAGAAAAAGTTTGAGCTTTGGCCAATGAAAGCATATTAATGATTAGGTATATCAAAGTTGATATTTCTCAAAAGATTATAGTTCATCTTTTTCTAAATCATTTCTTAAATTTTTTTTTTTCCAAATTCAAGCATTAAGTGTAATCCAGACCTGCCTACAATCCCGCTCTTGCGGGAAAATCCCGCATTTTTGCCTCTGTCCCGCAATCCCGCATGTTCAGTTAAAAATCCCGCAAAAAAAAAAACAAAACACAGAGCAAGTGATTTTCACTAATCTTTTTTTTCTCAAAAAAATCTCACTAAATGAACACATCCCGAAATATCACTTCCGGTATCCATTTTTTTTACTGCTAGAGAACTGTTACAAATGTGTCACATTGAGCATCCATCGTAAACAAGATACCAAACAGAAAGCCCGTTCTTTTTGAATACTAGAATAGAAAAATATAATCCAATAGATGCACAAATAACATACCTACTTTAAAAACAGCCAAAAATTTAGGCCCTGCAATAGACCTGTTTTTTTTTTTTTTTTTTAGAAAATGAATTGAAATTTAGGGAAATAAGCTTTTATTAGGTGTAGGCCTATCTTACAACAAATCTAATCTAGAATCTGGATTAAAGGTGGAATTGAGATCACAGTCAAGATTTCAACACTCTTTTTTTCCTATTTCAAAGAAAAAAATTGGAGGTTTTAAGATCCTTCACATTTCAAACATTGTCTTATTTTTTATAGATAGATCAATATATTTAGATCTAAATTTGTCTTTTACACTCATTGTCACTTTTAATTACCAGAGAAAGATTCCAGCTTTTTTTTAAAAAAAATATTATTATCATTTTTTTTTTTTTTTTTAGTTTTTATTTCTCGCAGCTTTTTTTTTTGGGGGGGGGGGGTGACCCCCCAAATTCGCTGAAAATCCCCCATTTTTCACATCTTGATCCCCCAAAACTGGTAAACAAGGAAGGCAGGTCTGGTAATCAAACTTGTATTATCTGATGCGAAATCAGCTTAAAAGACACAGTAAATGACTGGCAAATCTCTTAGCCAGCAGAGATCAAGTTTGCCACGCTGGCCTTATTTGAACCCTTGAATAAACCTTTTCAGTATGCTGCACAGGTTTTTTTCTTTTATGTGTGCTTCTAGATAAGGTAAGATAAGAAAGGATACAGTTTTATTTCCAGAAGTATGGATAATTTTCTTACTTTGACACCTTGTCTTGTTGAAACTGAAACAAATGACAACATTTTAGTAATATCTGTGAGACAAGAAATACAACTAAGTGGCCACATGAGTATGCACTTTTGTGACCATCCTTGCCTTGAAATGCTTACACAACGATTCATTTATTAAATTAAACATCATGACAGTGACAGTAGCCCGATAGAGTTGGGCATAACAGATTTTCTGTATCTCTTTCAGTTAAACAAAACAAGTCTTCTACGTGATTTGATTTAGACATTGGTATTGTTAGTAGATGTGATGTGTCTTTCATGATTTTTTTTTGTATTTCTTTACACATATATTACTGTAAAGAATGTCAAAATTATTTGCCTCAATGCCTGATACATTTGAAGCTTTAGATTTATCAATCTTCTACTTCTTTATCAAATCATTTTTAATTGCTTATAAAGACCTTGAAATTTCAATGTTTTATCAAGAGAGAATCTTGCTTTAGTTTCATTAAACCCTAGAGCTGAGGATAGAGGCAGAGATTGCTATTCTTTATACTTTTACAGTGAAATTGGATTGAATGATAAATGAAATTGAACAAAATACCTTAAGGGATGTCATAAATGATTATTTCTTTCCTATGTAACTGAAGATGAAGATGTATAGAACTAGGTCTAGATCCTCAGCCAGATGTATAGCTGCCAAGCATTCCTTTTAAACAGATTTGTTCTGTTTATGGACATTTTTAAGCATCTTGTCCTGTTAATCCATTTTTTTTTACTTATTAAGTCCGTTTTTCAGTAAAATTCTAACCTCATGATTGTGTCTACAGTCGTTCGGACTGAGTTAGTGGCGGGGATTTTATATTCAGTGGTAGGAATTTTCCCTACACTTTCATCAATTTTGTGCCCTAAGCTCCAAAAATGATCTATTTGGCATTTGGCAAGTAGCGCAGGCAAGAAGAATTTTACCATAATTTGGAGCCATAAGTAAAGAGGAAGACAAATATTTTCTGATGAAATGTGAAGTAATCCTGGAAAAGAGCAAATTAATTGTTAGGATAATGTTTGGATTTATAATGGATTTTGCTAGTTTGGGCAGTTTGAAAAAGTGCTTAATCTGAAGATTAAGGTTGTATTGAAGGTTAGTAGGAGATCAGAGGTCAAAGGTGAAAGATGAAAACAAAAGGGTAGTGGATGTGTTCCTGACAAAGGCAGTTTTGGTTTTTTTTTTTGTTTTTTTTTTTGAGGTAAGCAGGTAATTTAAAAATTTTTTATAAAGTTATAAAATTTACTACTTATCTCACATTATTTTCTCATTTTCTTCATTCTTTGACACAGTCATTAAATTACTCTCAGGGGAATAGCTTACACTTCTCATCATCACAAAAAAACATAAGTTCTTCCTGCAAATAAAGAACTCTTTCCCTTTCTCTTTATCTTTCTTTTAGTAATTATCCCTATCCCTTCCTCAAACTCCTTTAATTTTGATTTCTTTTTTTTTTAATCTTTCAACGTCAATTTCAAAATTGTCTGTATTAGTTTATGGAAATTTTACTCCTTTTGTATCTATTCACCCTCCTTTGCAAATGTCTTTAATATTAATTCTGGTATTACTAATGCTACTTGCACCTTCACCAACACTTCTTTCTCGTTTCAACTCCTTTTTGTCTTGGTCTTTTTTGATTTCTTTCTTCCTCTTTTTTTTCCTCTCTCCTCATTCTTTCTCATTCTTGCTTTTTGTCCCTCACTTTTGCTCTTCTTTGTTTCTTCCTATTTTTTCATCATCTACCTTCTAATTACCTTTTTCATGTGTTCATATCAAAATATTGTACACTTGGAAATTATCGTCATTTGTGTTGTCCAGCATAATTGAAAATTTCCAAATTTCAGTCTTAAATCCCTGATTTTTGCTTCTATGAAAATTTGTCAGTAGGAAAGCCTCAAAGGTAACCCTAATTTTTATTGTGAATGAGAGGAAACATTGTCAATAAATTTATTGTATTTTAAAATAAAAAAAATGCTTGTGTTAACATTTATCAAAACTGCATATGAACCTTTTCAATTTCTATCTGAAGAGTTATTACTTTTGATATAATTTTATTACCACTACTTTTTTTTTCCCCAATTCTAAGGTTTATGATTAATGATTTGAAGACTGAAAGAGAAATGATCAAATGTGGGGAGCAATTGACCACTGCAATTATTGACTTCCACTCAGTGAAGAGGTTCATTGCTCTGAGGGATTCTGCTCCAAATGTCCTCCAAGACTTGGAAGCTGTAATGGCTGCTGAATTTTCTGAGGAGAAAGCATGCTACAGGTGATATATGTGTATTTTGTATTGGCAATACAAAATAAAAAAAAAATTTATTGTGTCAGTAATTCATTGGAATGTGCAATTATTGTTTGGGCCAAAGATTTATGAGATGTCACCTCTTACAGTTCAGATTTACAGAGTATGTGACAAATTCCACAAACGTTATTTGAGATCGTCCCAAAAACATCAATTTCTAATATACACATATTATACACCAAAAGAAAGATAATTTAATGCTGAATTCAAATTTAAGACTCTCCTGACCTAGAGATCATTTCTTCTAAAGTTAAAGCAAAAAGAATAGAGCCATACCATCAGTAAAGATAAGTTTCAGCCACTGAAAGTTTTGCCAGAAAAAGATCCTTCCTAAATTCACTGCACCATTTTCTTTTAATAAATATGATCATTTCATAGTATTATTGAGAAAAATAATGTAGTCAATAAAGCAATTTAAAAAGAATGATGGGTTGGAAGAATACACATTGGAAAAGTGTATAGCCAATTTCTTGTATGCTCCTGTGTTGGCCATTCTGACACCAGCAATAACCTTAAAGCCTACAGAAAGACAACAAAAATTCAGCCAAAACATGAAAATCCTATGATTTTCAATGTGCAGCGTGTCAATACAAAGTCTAATGTGCTATGTAAAGCTTGGAAGGCATCCAAATGCTAATGCGTTTATGATTTTTTTATCTCCAAAATTATAGATTTAAAGGACTGTTTAGGTTATAGACGGCGGTCTTAAAGGCGACACACAGCTAACAATTGAACGCTAAATCTATTTTTCAAAATTGAAGAGGTGCAAACGCTTGTTCACTGAAGATATTGAGGAATTTTTTTTCGCTCACACACAAAAAAGTCTTGAACTTTGGCTCTGCAAAGCGGAACTGAAACTGAACATGAAATTCTGGATATCAGAATGGGCGACACATAGCGCATGCCCGGCCATCTTCTCTGTCTAGCAGTATAAACTATGCATTGAAATCACTAACTTTGGTTCACTATTGATATTTACATTCCTTTTTACGATACCCAATTGTTTAAAGCAAGGACGAACTGATATTTTGTATTTATATGATCAAACATCGCAGCAACACACAGCGTGTAATCGGCAGTGTGGTTTTTGTTGCCTGCTAATGAGAGGTGAAAGTGTATTTAAAAACTACTGTTGGTGTTAAAAATGCAGAAAAATGGTTAAAAAATGTTTTTAAGATAGTTAGATAGGTCGTAATCGATATTTATTCAGCTCTTTAGCCCTTCAAACAACAACATCACAAAAATGGGAAAGTGTGTGTCGCATTTTATGGCGATCAGGAAACAAAAAAAAATTCAACTAAAATAGTTAAACCCACAAAAAGGCGTCATCTTGCTTTTTGCAGCTTCTTCTCATCATTATCAATGCATAATACATAGTAACAAATAAATCATGTTTCATTTATAAAATATTAGGTGTCTAAATCAAAGCATGCTATTTGGGACAGGTTTGTGGAATCTGCCATGTGCATTTGTTTTTGTTCTTTTATGACAACTAAATGTGCTTTGTTGAAATACTTTTTTAAGAAAGGGGCACTTGTTGCGCAGTGAATAGCAAACCCATCCTGAGATCTTCAGAGACTATTCTGTTGTGGATTTGAGCTTTGCCACCTTTTTCTGGCCAGACAGGGGGCCTGAAAGCCAGAGATCACCCTAGTTTGGACTGGCTATTCACAAAACCAATCCTTTGTAACAAAAATCTCTCCAATATACTCATATTAATTTAATATATTTTCAGTCTCTTCTGATTTTTATCAAAAAGAATTTTTTTTATAAACACAATTGAATGATATTGAAAAAAAACAAAAAAACTTTGATATTTGTACTTCAGGACTTACTCATGAATAATGTTTGTTCTCCTGTAAATTTGTTGAAATTACAATTTAACAATGTATCCTATTAAATCTCATTGATGCACAGACCAACTGAAGGGGAAGTAGTTGCAGCCATTTATTCTGTTGACAAGAAGTGGTACCGCTCTCAGGTTCTAAAGGTCAAAGGAGACACATGTTCACTCTTTTTTGTGGATTATGGAAATGAAGAGGACCAGGTGGTGCAAAATATTTGTGAAATTCAAAATCAAAAGATTAAGGAAATTCCTGCACAAGCTCTGGTTTGTTCTCTTCATGGAATCGATGAATTTCCAGCATCAGTATCTGAGGACCTTCTGGCAAATGTGAGATATTTTATTTACACACAATTGTTTACATAACATCTTTATTTATATAAAGTATACTGTTTAAAAATACCAGTGACCACACTTTCTTTGCACATCTTGATGGCTTTGACGATCGATTAATTACACTGACTGATGCGTTTTGAGCGCATTACCAATAACCACTTTGAATCTCTTTGTGGCACAGTGTAAAGCAAATCCACCCTGAGATCTTCAGAGACTATTCTGTCGTGGATTTGAGGCTTGCCACCTTCCCCTGGCCTGACAGAGGGCTTGAAAGCCTTCATTATTCCTGTGGCTCATTGGACTATGAAAAGTTTTCAGATTAATAATAATAAATTTAAAAAAATAGACAAAAAAAAAACGACTCGGCAAGGGTAAAAAAGGATTAGGCTTTTGCCAGGAAGTAGGATAAGTAATCAAATACCGTCATTTGTGCAAACTTAAGAGGTGAAAGACAAACAAACATGAAAGAGAATTCTCCATTTAAGTCTAGGTTAATATAGGATAAAAATAGTTATGCTGTTTTTATGTATATGGTGGTGTTTAAAAAATTCAGGTGCACTTCCCCAATTCTTTTAAACAGGTTAATCGCTTTGTGACCCATTTTCTAACTTTAGAAAATCGCCAAGAGCTGCTATGACTGGCAATGCTAAATTATAGCAGCACACCGGCAGAAAGATAATTGCAGATCTGAATTCTGAAACTTTTTCCTTATTAAACAGCAAAAAAAAATGTATGAGTACAACCTCTTGTTCTTCATTCTCCATTTGTCTCTGTCATTTTCACCTGTAAATGATGCATCGTGGATTCTGCAACTACAGAGGACGTTGAATTTTTTTGTCTTTCTTCCTCTGTGAGGTAATACTTGAAATGGGGCAGAAAATCTAGGAATGATGGTCTTTCATATCACTGTGCTTAGCGGTGTCAAACAAAATTGATCAAGACCTATGTCCTATCACTTGAACAAGAAATGGTAATAAACGGAGTAGTGAGTTAATGGAGTGATGTATTTAACTTTTTCTTTATTTACAGCTCTATGGACATCATCTGTCTTAGATGTTGTTGGAGTTATTTCACTTCTTCATATTGTCCTCTTATGTTACTTATTGAAATATTGTGTCAAGTTTGTGGGTTGCTTCTGTACATTTTGGTACCTAAAATTTTCTCTGACTGTCAGATCTTTACCATTTTTATCTTTGATATCTCAAAACCTAGATTGAAGTGGCTTTGCAAGATTTTTTATGTCTGTAAAGGTTTATCAGCTCTTATTTCATTTGATTTTGTTTACTACATTTTTCAGTCGAATAGTGGATGGGGATTTTAATTTTGATCATACAGCAATGATTCAGAATCATTTTCATAGCAAAATTCTACAAAAAGGATGCAAATGTCCTATTTTACTGTTTTCAATCTTTCTAAATTACAAATCAGTCTAAAGTGATTTTAACCTTTGGGTTGTTTGTATCAAAAGTGATGAAAAACTTTTATTTGCCTAACTGTTCTAAATTTCCATGTCAGCAATATGTTTCAGATAAAAAAAAAATGCTATTCAAGAGTGTGACGATTTGCTGTTGTGAATTGAATCTAGATCTAGACTCAGAACTGCTGATCTTTGATCTAGACTTGTTTACTTGAAATATTCAGTCATATCCAAGTAGGCCAAATTTAGTTTAGCAGTGCTATTATCATTTTCAGCTTGTTTGCCCTTTGAGATTTTAGAATGCTTTTGAAGGTATGAAAACATTTACATGAATCTATTAGAGTGTAACCCAGAGCTCGGGATGCTGCCAGGGACTAAAAATTTCCGGAAATATTTATTTTAAAGGGAGAGGATAAATGAAAGTATTTCATTTGTCAATATTTTTAGCTAATTGTGTTTACATAACACAGTAACTTCCAGTCTTTTCTGGAATTAATTGTTAATGTAATATTGACTTAATTAGCTTATGTATTACATAATTAATATTTTCTGGAAGCTGTGGGCAGTGGGTCTTAAAAAAAACGATAGTTGAGAGATCGTGGAAAGATAGATCACCAATATTTGTGAATTTTTAGATCTATAGAGTTCCTCATTTAAATCAATGAAATTTGCTATCAATTTTTGACAAGATTGGAAGTGATTTCTGTCCTTTTGTCTATGTAAAAGAAATACTTGTTACAGGTTATGTTCAGCTAGACCTATAATGGAATAGACAAAGGCATTGGTGACAATGAGATGATTACATAAGAAACTGAATAAAAGCAACCAGAGCAAATGCCATGCATGTTCATGGCCATATTAGCTTAACAGTGATTGATGCTTTGCTGCAAGGGATAATTTTTAATATTTGTATTTTAATTACCATAAAAAGCGTTGATAATTTAGATGATATTTTGGATGTTTGTGTCCAGGAACCAACTTTAGATAATTAATTTTTTCCCCTCAGCATTTCAAGCAGTTACTTCCAGATTTTCAAGTAGATGGGGCTTTCACATTGCTTTCTGTGAAAGGGATAACAAAGAGCGAGCTGGTAGTGGACATTGTTTCAACTAAAGGTCTCTCTTTAATAGGATCTTTGAAAAATAAATTTCATGAGCTTGATTGCCATACGGAAGCAGTATCTGAGCCTGCCCGTGAACCGGTGAGTGCTGTTAGCAAAAACACTAGCCCAGTGACCTCAACAGCTGACAAGTTAAAAAAGGCCATTAAAAAGCCATTGGTGCTGGAAGGTGAGACATTGCCAATTGATCCAGAGAAAACTGTTCCAGTCATTATTCCATATGTCCTCGACTGTGGCCATTTCTATGTCAGACCTTCAGCAAGTGCTCAGAAATTTGAAGCCACAATGAATGAGCTAAACAGATCAATCTCAAAAAGGCCAGAGTATCAGGAAGCTCCTACAGTAGGCAGTGTTGTTGCTGTGAAATACAGTGTGGACAACCTTTGGTATAGAGGACGAGTGCAGAAAATTGAACCAGAGTCTGGTGGTCGCTGCAAGGTCATGTTTGTGGATTATGGCAACTCTGAAGTCATTCCTTGGAATCAGTTGAGGGAGGTTGGTGCAACCTCATGCCAACTTCCAGCCCAAGCAATCAGATGCCATCTTGCAGGTGAACTGGAGTGCCTGCCTGAGGACTCGCACAGTGAATTCAAGAAGTACTTGGAAAATGAAGCAGTTGATATCAAAGTTGTTGGAGGGGATAGCAACAGTGTAGCAGTACGAGTTTTTGCCAATGACACAGATATCAATGCCTTGTTTTTTGGTGATGAGGTGAGTGATCATGCTATATGGATTAACAAAAGATATTTGTGTTGATGTAAATGGTAAATAACTTTTTATAAGCATTAAAAAAGAACATTTTATTTCATTGTAATTGTTTTTTATTTCAGAAGCTAAAAGAAGGAAAAAGCAATATATTGGAACTCTCTGTATGCTCTAAAAATCTCTCATCAGCATGTTAATACAAACTTGTACAGATCTTATTTACAGTCGAAACCTCAAAAGCCGAAGTCCGATTATTCAAATTTCTCATAAACCGAAGTATTTGCGATC
>BLXT01005777.1:140197-150901 GCA_019648995.1 Plakobranchus ocellatus
TTTTTTTTTTTTTTTTTTTTTTTTTTGGGGGGGGGGTTACTTATAATGTTATGAACCACAACTTTCAGGTGCTCAGCAAAAAAGACATCCATTATTTCTTTGGTCAAGTGAGGCTTAACTTAAAAACATATTGTTTAATGACTAATTTTACTTAAAAATCGGCAAAAACAGTTTTGCAGCAATGATCACAAAAATATATGAGAAGAGAGAGATGGTTTACCTTTCAGGCAGTATATAACTTTATACATCTTTTATTATATTCAAAAATAATTTTTTTTAATGAACAAAATTTAAAAAAAAAAAAAAAAAGGGCAATAATGGCAATGTAAGCTTAGGTCTAGTGTTGGCAGTACTGTGTTAAGATACAAATCTAGCTTCAGATTCATTTTCTGAGATGTCATCCAATTCATCAGGGTCTAGTTCATTTTCCCTTTCATCAAGATCCTCTTCTTCTGGATCAACTGTTAGTAGAATTGAGAAGGGTGGTTGATGGACACCATGAGAGGTAGTTAATGGACCAAACAAACTTGTATAGAGTTTGGATGTCATAATTCTGAATATTGTAACTCTGTTTTTAAGCAGATGATATTGTATCAGGAAAAAATGGAAAAAAACAAACAAACAAACAAGAAAAACTTCAGCTCTTCTTCTTTTTGATAAAGCAAAGCTTACAGTGGTGTGCCACATACTTAGTGTACAAAAAAAAAAAAGTGCAATGAGTAGGCTATTATGAAAAGTGTAGTGGGAAATTTCTGGCTATCAAGGACAAAATGCTGTCTGGTTATGCCCAGGGATATGGGAAGTAAGTGTTTAAAAACCTGTCGTTTAGGAAGTAGTTCTACATCGATGGATGATATGTCATCTGCCAGTGGATGAATCTTTAAAAATGTTGATTGTATAAAAATTGAATTCACATAATCCATAGCATCCTTTAACTATTGTATTCTTCATTCTGAACGCTGTCCTGGATTTTTGAAAGTTCAAAGCTGTTCCTCTTTTTTAATCACAAAAACCATTATATTCACCTTTGGCATTCCCTGTCACTTTGAAAGTGTAATCTGTTTGATTTTTATTTGAAAGTCATTCTGCATTTAAATTCAGATAAGTGACATTGACATAAACGATACAGTGCATTGCATAAAGGACTGCAAGTGCTTGGCTGTCACTTTGAAAATGTAATCTGTTTGATTTTGATATGAAATATTGCAAGTCATTCTGCATTCAAATTCAGTTGAGTGACATAAAGTATACAATGCATTGCATAAAAGACTGTGAATGCTAGGCTACCTTATTTCATTTCTTCTGGTATATATACAAAATGGACACAGATCCACTTATCAGTGATCTTTTTTTGACATTTTCAACTCTTGCATATCCTTTTATGCTTATTATACCAGAAGTGGCAGAGCTGATGATGCTGGGAGAGCTGCTGCAGGCAGACATCAGCCAACTTCCTCCAGGTGCCTCATGCTCTCCTGTGGTTGGTGGGCTGTATGCTAGCGAGTTTCAAGGTGTTTGGTATAGATGTGTAGTTGAAAAGGTATGCCCAACAATAGTGTTTTTAACATCTGTAATAGGTTCTTACTTTTTTCTGTTTTCCTATTTCAGCAAATGATTATGAAACCAAAGAATCAGAGCTCCAAGGCATGACCTCTGTTTACATTATGTATGAAAGATGGTTGAGAGTAGCAACTCAGCTAGGCCGAAACTGGAGGCGACGCGACTTGTCATGGCTAACTTGGACTGATGTCGCAGTTACTGTGCGCTACCCACAGACAAGTTAGCCTGATAATTTGCGTAACAAGACTGACCTCATGTTTCGCGCGGCAACGGTCAGTAGAATTATGCGTGGTCACATAATGGCACCTCCCTTTCCCTTATCCAACAGAGGCACTGACGCAAGACCAGGTTGTGAAACACAAAGGATAGCTCCGTCGCTCCGACAAGTAGCCGACTTGGTGTGCACCTGCACCAAAGAAAGAGAGTATTTCAAAACATTTATTGTTGGACATGTGAACTGCTGCCTCCAGTGTGGGTCTATGCTAAATGTTGAATGTGTTACCAAAAGTGCTTTGAATGGGGCATCTATAAGCATACCACCAGCACTTCTTCTAGATTTCTGTTAATGATAATGATAAAGTCTTTGTTTATTAAATTTTCATCAATATTTATAATAACTTTAAAGTTATAACCCATGGTCATATAAACTTGCCAAGTGTCCTGCAAATTGCAGGTGAAGATAAAATGTTCCTGAAACTACTCTGGCTCCTTTGGTTTCTTTTTTTTTATTTTTAACGATTTTACCACTTTCAATCAAAATATTTTTGAAGCAGTAAAATTTTTTGTCCCCTGCTGAAAAATATCCCATATATTTTACTTCCACCCCCAAGTTCTTTCAGTAGTAATAAACCTTTGATAAACTCTAACTGAATTATTGGAAAGTTGTAAATCATGCAATAGGCTTGTTTAAATTTCTAGCCCATTATGTTGGCAGTATATCAAAGAAATCAGAGGCTGACTGCTTGGAGTTGAAATCAACATCAGATCAAAGAATTTGTAGTGTCGACTGTGCATTTAATTAAAAAGTTTTTAAGTGGCAGTATACAGCTACTGCAATTGTATGTGCAACTTTCATATTTTTCCTCATAAAAAGAGTATTTCAAAGTGCTTTAAAGGTTTGTAATCCTGCTCACCATTGCTGAAAGATGAAGTGGTAACAATATGTTTGGTCTTTTTGGAAATGAATTTAAGCAGTTCAAGTTCACAAAAGCACATCCTTGAAAATTGTCATCTGTCCCTGAAAATAGAGATTGTTTTCCTTGAAATGGCAAGGGCAATGAGACAGAATTGGTTAAAGTGAGTGGAGTCTAGATCTAGACTCAGAATGGCTGTTCTTTTGATATGACCTGTTTACTTGAAATATTCAGTCAGGTTCTGGATCTGCCTTGGCAAAGCCTTTCTTAGCTTCACACTACTATCATCATTTTTAGCTTTGTTTACATTTTTTTAGACCCAGAGATTTCTAAACAGTTTTCAAAGGTGTGAAAATGTTGTTTACAGGAAGTTGTTTATTGTAACTCTAGACTAGATAAACTTATAATGCCTCTAGGAACTACTGGAGATATTGACATATTAGGGAGGGTATTTGATTGATCAATATTTTTAGCTCACTGTGTTTACATATGCCAGTAATTTCTAGTGTTTTGTGGCAAGAGTTCTCTGTGTAAACTTGACCTATTTAGCCTGTTTATTACATAGCTAGCATTTTCTGGAAGCTATAGGTGGTGGGTATAAAAGGATAGTCTAGAGAAGGTTTGAGATATATAGACTGCCAATGTTCTTGAATTTGTAGATCTATAGCATCTTGGAAAGTTACCATGCTGTTCTGAAATCATTTAACTCTTAGAGAGGTTTTCGCGACTATAGTCGCGATGGTCTATATGGCCCCCAGAGGTTATCGCAACTATAGTCGCGATAGCACTATACCTAGTCTAGTGCTCCAGTATACAATTTTACACTCACGGAACAACCGGAAAAGGCTTAGTTTCGTTTTTAAGGGGATTCCCCTTTCTCAAACTGCTAAGACTAGCAGTCTACGCTTTAGATTGGGTTAGAAATTGAGAAGTAAACAAGTGTAGAACTGAATGTGTGCTATACTGTTGAAAATCATGGCTAGACCGGTCCCAATTCCTGACCTGTTTGAGAAACTGTATGCAGACGATAATGGCAGGAATAGTGCTAAATTTGTAGAAGATGCACATTTGATATTTAAGGGACTTGTTAGGAAGCCTGAACCTATAGTTCAAGCTCCTGGAGAGCAAGATTTAGATGTAGATCTAGCAAGTGGCTGGCATCGCCTCCACTACCAGAACCACTGACAAACACTAAAACAGACATAAAAAGCAAAAAGGTTGGTGGCATAAATTTTTATTTCATATGAATCTGTATTCAATTTCCTTTCCATTGGTGCATGGTTTGTTGTTTTATGTTGAAAAATAAAAAAGTTATGCACATTTTTGTATAACACCTTTTAATTTTTCAAAAACTCCAAATTAATTCGCCTCTGGGGGACCTTGCAGGTCCTGAAAATTCGCCTCTCTAAGAGTTAAATGATCAAAATTTTGTTTCAATTTTTAGTAAGACGAGAGGTGATTTCTATTCTTTAGTCTTTTTAAAAGAACTTGTCACAGGCATCATTCTGCTAGACCTATGTTTAAAAAGCACAGAGCCACTAGTGGCAGACTACCCTCATTTCTAAACTGTAACAATCCTTTAATTTTTATGCCTGCTCTCAGATTATTGGATCCAGGGTTAGAATCAATTACATTGATTTTGGAAATTCTGAGGAGAAAGCAGCCAGTGACCTTCGACCTCTGAACAAAGAAAGGCTTAAACTGCCAATCAGAATACTCAAATGCAAGTTGTATGGTGAGTTTAAAATCATATTTTTTCAGCATATTCCGATCAATTAATCACTCCTGTAAGCCTCTAGCTAATTAATTTGCTCTTGATGATATTTGAATACTTAATATAAAGAGTTGAAACATAAACCTATTTACCTTCATAATGTTACATTTTTTCAAGTTTTGATGGACAGTTTGCTCAGCTGCGGTAGGAGTTCTTGATCAAGGTCTGATATTTTTTTTAACAAGATTGATTTTTTTAGATTAAGATAAGAATATGGTTTAGGATGTGGATGTAATGGAAGAAGTTTTGCCTTATTAATTTTATTTGCATGGGTTAATGATACATCTGTAGATCTAAATCTGGATTAAAATCCTTTAGGTTTGCATTGGGTATCAGAAAACATCACCATATTTTTTTTTTAAGTTGCAAGTTTCGGTAATGATATGTTTTTTTAATATTTCTGATTTTAATTATATCTTAATCTAGATTTGTTTCAACTTCAAGAAATAAAATAGTGTGTATTTGGCAACCTCCTATCATGAAAAATGAAGGAATTCAGGGATAGACACAAGATTTTGGATAGCCCACTGGGAGTGACTTACGTTATTTAATTTTTGTCCTCTCTGCCTCCTCCTAAACTTTAAAGGAAATAGAAATTTTACCTAAAAAAGATTTAGTTTCAAAATTAAAATACTGTTGTAGAATAAAAAAAAATTGTCTTGAAATTTCTTTCCAACTTCAGTCTTTTAGATGATTTACAAAGTAGTAAAGAAGCACAAATTGTTCATGTGAAAGGGTGGAGGAGAAAAATATTGAAATTGAAAAGAAATTACCAAAACTTGAGGCAGTATAAAGAGGAATAGTTAAAAGGTGACTTTTATTTTTAAATAAACAAAAAATGAATAAATAAATAAATGCATTGATTACTTAATAACTACAAAAAGTCGTTTCAACCTTAAACACCTTTTTTATATTGTTATGCTTCACACTTATGCTGTTTTATTTTTTGCCTAAGCCAAACGATATTTTATTTATTGACTTATTTATAATAATTAACACAAATCATAATTAACTTTACAAAATGGTTGTCAAAGATTAGAAATGTGTGAAGATATGAAGCTATGAATTTTGTGAAAGTTCACTACATTTTTATACAATAAGCAAGTTTAGTTGGATCCATATTTAAAAAAAAAAAATTATTCAAATTCTTCCCGATACAGCTGGTTGGCATGCTAAGAATGGCTATTTTGGAACATAATGAGATGTGTATCGATATAACTTTTAAACTGCTTTAATTGATCATTCTAAAACATTGTATACACTAGGATGTATTAAGAGGCTCTTGAAAAGCTACTGGTTTTCATATTGTGTCAGCAGATATGAATGTGTTCCAATCTTGGTAATACATATGTATGAAGCTTGAGTTGGTGCTGTTAGTAGAAGTTTTAGTGGAAAATGTTTGCAAAAATGCAAAAACAGAAATCTGGAAGAAAAAAAACAAAAATTAAGAATTTTTTATGTGTGAAAGTTACTTAAAATGGTATGCAGAAATACTCATAATAAAAGTTATAATCTCAAAATGACTTTCAATTTTGAAATCTTAAGAGTTTAACTCACTGACTACAAGACTTTTTTTTCCTAATAATTCCCTGTTTGCCAGACATTTTGGGGGTATTTTAAAAGAATCACTGTGCATTTGTTAGTGAAAATATACCTATAAATTTGTATCATACTTTTTCAAGATAATATAGATTACATTACAAAATAAATTTTGAGTCTATGTCACTTAGTTGATTTTTTAAGATCCAGATATTGATTTAGATGTAGCGCCAACTTGAGGCTGGAGTTTAGATCTAGACTTATCCATGGTAAGGCTCAATTTGCCCCTACTTTTTCCTTTCCTTCTACCTTTGGGGAGACTAGACTTGGCCTTTTTACGCTTTGGGGGCTCATAATGTGGATCTTATACATTTCCTATGATGTTATCAATATTTAAACTTCATCATACTCATAATCTAAATCTACGAGACACCATTTTAGAAATTAGTCGGAAACTGGTAACTGCTAGAGGTGTTGTAAAATTGCTCTCCTGCTCGTACTAATCGTCTGCAACAAACTTCGCCTATATTACTCTAAAGCTAATGGACACCGTAACTTATGCTGCAACTGTTGCTATATTTACATGGGAAAAAAATTTGGAAATTGGAACCCGCAGGAGTTGTGGGATTGGTAATTTGCCGTCCACAAAATTTTCCTGCAAACGTTGCGGGTAAAGTAGCCAGTGAGTTAACATGAAAAAAGGATATAAAATGCTGGGCTCGTAATATCCATTAGTTCAATTTTCTTAGAAATGACTGGAAAAAAAGAACAACTTAAAACTAGCTACTCCTTGGTTTAAGAGGAGAAAAAAGCCATTGTTTTTTTTTTACACTCAAATGGTTTTCTTTTCAGGTGTGACCCCCTGTTTTCCAAATTGGGAGCATCCAGACATGCCTGCATATCTCACACTACTGAGTGAAAAGCAGCCTCGTCTCAAGGTTCATGGTGAGGATGATGATGGAGTTTTGCTCGTCTCTCTACTTATTGATGATGGTCACAGCACTTTGGATGTTGCTCAAGATCTCATTAAGATTGGTATGGCAACTGAGAACACCAAAAAGTCAGATTCGGAGGCACCTCAAGCTGTTGCTTCAGTAAGTAGTGAATTTTTATTTCAACAACCTACGGATTTTTAATGAGGCTGCAAGGAAATTATGTTGGATAATTTATATCAGCTTAAAATATAAAGCTACTCAAGTTAGTGGTTTGTGATTGTAATTCAGTAAATATGATTCTTCATTCACAATTCATTGCAGCCTCATTCAAAGAAATATACATGTTCTACTAACTTAACATAGGCCAATTTAAAAAGTAAATTGCTTTCTAGATCTAAAATTAAATAAATTTTCTCCTTTTTTTTTAATAGGAGACCAGGAATCAGAAAAATTGATAGATCCAAAGGCCATGTTGAAGTATCTCATTATGGTGTCCCAAACTTACAAAAAGAAAAAAAATTCTGAATGCATGCTATTGTTATTGTACAGATCGATGAAACCTATCTACAGGTTTAACAATAATCAATAAATAGTTACCCCACATTTTCTATTTAATGCATCTTATTCTATTGCTCCAGAAAAAATTACATTGTCCATTATGCAATCACAGTTTTTATTTTACTGCATGTTTTCCACAATTTTTGGCAAGTTGAACCCTCTTCTTCTTTTGGTACTTTACCTGGAAGAGACATTGGCAATGATGGTCCTTCTCTGAAACCTGTTCTCAGATAACCTTATAAGGCTGTTGTTGCTAACATTCTTTATTTCACATCAGTCAATACTTGTTCTAGAGTTAGGTATCAGATAGATTTAAATTCTTTTGGTATTATACATTGTGTGAAACATTTTTTTTAGGTTTAGATCTATTATTTACTGGACTAAATGACTCATTACCTCAACATAGGCAGCTGGTATTATCTTTAAGGTCTAATCAAGTATAATTCATATTTTCTTAGCCTGCTGTTGTGGAAAAGGTAAGTATGCTCCCCAAAATAATGTCTTTTTTTTATACTTTGTGTTGCCTTCACATTTAATTAAACTTAATGAAATGGATAATGACTTCTCGTATTACAGTTAGTGCTGTCAAATTTTTGCTTTGCAGAATCAAGAACAAAGAGATGATTATGCAAAGGAAGTTGATGATAATGATGAAGATGAGATGGAGATTGCAAAACAAATTCAGGAGTTGCAGCGACAATTAGAACAAGCAAAGCTGAAAAAGGTTAAAGCCAGTAAAAAGTAAACTTGTCATGGTGAATTTCTGTAAAAGTATGTCTCAGTGAAGCTGTAAAAAGTAAACCTCTCATGGTAAATTTCTTAAAAAGTATTTGTTTCTGTTTCTGACGCTGTAAAAAGTTAACCTCTTTTGGTGAATTTCTGAAAATTGCATTGCTTTTGTGTATAACAATTTAGTCTATGAAGCAATTGTTTCAACCTATGGTTTGACCTATAAATGGTCTATGAGGATCTTTCAGGGTTTGTGAGCGAATCAGTTCTCATTACCCAGTAACAACAGCTTTTGACTCTATGGTGAATTTGTTAAAAAACATTCATATGCACATACTTGTAAATATGCAGTTCTATATTGATACAGATTAATTAAGTAAAACATTCACACTGGCAAAAATGGAAAATGAAAATTCTAATATAAATTATGGGGATATAATACTGTTTGATTCATTTATTGTTTGTGTGTTAAAATAGTTACCTCTCTCCATATATGTTATTTTTTTATGTTATTATATTTTTTTTCCTTTTTTAATTTTCACCTCACTAAAGTGTAATATTACATTGGTTCGACATTTTCCCCCTCTCAAGCATTTGATTATATTTGAACATCCCCAAAGGCTTTGTATGGCTGGGTCTCGAAAAGTTTGCAATCTTTCTTTTTCAAAAATCCAATTTTCCGCGGGGCCAGCTCTGAGATGCTGCTGCATTTATTTGGCTATGGCACTTTGATGGGGTCATTCGAATTCTTGTGAAGTCTATAAAAGTGCCTAAATCCAAGAAAATTGAGGCACACTTTATACTTGACTTTGATGATGATAATGAATAGGAGTTACAATTTGAATTGATCGGAAATATGGATAAAGATATGACTCTGGGCCATCCAGCTGATAATTATTTTAAGTTAAGAAAAAAAAGGATGTGTATTCTGAGTTAGCAATTATTTCTTTCTTTTTTGCAGAATTACACTCATAGCTTATGCTGCATGTAGAAAAAAAAAGTTTGTATTTAGTTTACTGAGTGAACTGTTGTGCTACTGCTGGTGCAAGGAGGTCACCATAAATGTGATCAAAATATTATGATCAATATTTTGTTGTTTTTTTTTTTATTTTAAATGTAAATGTGTGGAATCGACATGGACAGAATAAAACTAAAAAATATTACTGCACCATGTTTTTTTAAATAAAAGTTCTGTTTACCATAATTACACTCACTTTTTCTTTTATTTTAAAAATCTTTATAATTATGTGGATGTTTCAGTGATGTTCTCTAGCTGAGTTAAACTGGAATGTCTTGCATGTAAGTGAACCGGACTTTATTCTTAATTCACAGCAAATAATGATCAATTTTTAAAGTTTTTACCCTTTTCCTTTGGTTTCATTATCCTTTGAATGAGAAGCAAAGCTAATCTTTTTAAAAATAGGCAACACTTTCCTCTCTGCCAGCACCAAGCTGGAGGTGTTATATGAAGTAAGCAACTTGCGAAGGACCTATGCAAAAGCAAAATCTCAACAATTGCACTCCATATACACCTCACTAAATAATTTTGGATTAAAGGGAAGAAAAAAAGGAAGACTTCAATCTTGAAATTTTTTACATCACCATATATTCAAATTTAGATTTTTACAGTGTAATTTGGTTTGTCAGCTCCTGTTTAGTAAAGCCCTGTTCACTTCACTTTCATGAATTGCAGATAAACTGAATGTCCAATAATTGAAACATTTGAAAACTTTAAAACTAACCCATACACCCCAACTGGGAGGGGGGACCCCCAAAAAAATGACACTTAAATGATTGAGAGTGCTTTGATTTATTATTTCCTAGAATAAAAACAAACATGAACCAAAAAAAAAATGCCATTAGCAAAAATGTGCAAATATATTATGACTTGAAAATGCCTGTAGCTCTAGTGAATCTGAATGCTTCAATCTATTATGAGAACAGAAATTTGCATCAACAAATTATGAAGATTTTTGTATAAAAATTCATGCATGTTAATAAAATGCAAAATCATGAAACACCATAATTAATTATAGTGAAATAAATACACATGTATACATTTTATTTACACACAATTAATGCTCTTATATACATATTCCCTCTTATTCATCCACCACTGATTGCCTATTATTATCTAAGGCACTTCAAATTTCTTGGATTAGGTTATAAATTTGAAATCCTATGGCACAAGATCACATTAAAACTTCTCTTAATGTTGTTATGCATCAATGGAATGTTTGGTGAATAAATGATAAGCTAAGTGATACTATCACACATATATAAGAAACATGATTGTAGTGGGGTTTTTTTTCAATGCTTTTTAATCATATATTTTGTTTTAACTATTTCATTCACAAGTGAAAGAAGTATTGTAATATTACTTATATACACACATATATATATATATATATATAATATATATATATATATATATATATATATATATATATATATGTGTGTGTGTGTGTATATATAT
>BLXT01005777.1:151134-170783 GCA_019648995.1 Plakobranchus ocellatus
TTTTTTTCAATGCTTTTTAATCATATATTTTGTTTTAACTATTTCATTCACAAGTGAAAGAAGTATTGTAATATTACTTATATACACACACACACACACACACACATATATATATATATATATATATATGTATGTGTGTGTATATAAATAAGATATGCCTGTGTCTCTTTGAAAAAGTATATAAAAAGTAGGCCTACTCTGTGCTAAAAAGACTTCAACCATTTTTTTTTTACTAAGAGCATCAGTATTTTGACTTTTTTGTAATTTATGTGAGTATCAATATCTTAAGCCTTTTAAGAAAAGTGAAGACAAAATGACAGGAATTCTTAAGGTCCCAGACTTTTAAGGCTTTGTGAAGTCTTTTTGCTCTGTCACAGTTTCAAAAAAGCTGAGTTTGAAGAAAAGACTTGAAGCAAAATGTCTCTTGCTTGTAATGGACAACGCATTTTTGCTACTCATAGCCAAATAGGAAATAATAGGTATGCTTTGTAAATTCCAATGAAGAAAAAAAAGTATAAGGTCTCAAAAAAATAATGAACTGAAAAAAATAATGTAGAATAAAATGAAAGGCTAAAAAAAAAATTTGAATTGTACTCCAAAAAGTAATATGCATTAACGCTGCACCATATCTATGAAACACAGAAACATCTTTTACACTTGTGTATGTAGAATATCATCATCATCATCGCATTTTTTTCAATGCACAACATTTATATACAGAGTATTAACCATCAATCAATTAATTTTTTTTACCGATGAATTAAAAATTTCCAAATTTGGCTTTTGTTGAGTGCAAAGTTTAATCTGGCACTTCAACTGCCATATCAGTAAAAAATCGGTACGATTGAATTAGACAATAATGACAACTTTTGTTCTCATCATAAAGTATCGTTAAGGCAACAATTGTTGGTATTCTCACAAAAAGGGATAAGAGAAGATATCCTACTGAACAGAATGTGAACACTGGCAACACCTATATCATGGTTACCTACCTCCTCGATTGAAAGTGCAGTTCAATGAGAACAAATATAGATCTAAAAATTTAAAAAATTGATGCAACTTTGTTGGTTTGGGTATTAGCTTGAAGACAGACAAGAGTGATACAGTTAGAGAGCTCTACAAGTCTTGAATCCATACTGGCATTTTGTAATCTAGGGAAAAACAAATGGCCTTACTATAGAAGCATGTTGAGTGTCTTATGTAATCAAATTATTCACAAGGGAAAGGGAGGGGGAGGGTAATGAATACCCTCAGTCAGAAGTCATTGGCTACATGCTGTGCTTCATCTAGGCACTAGGATAATACTTTACTCCTCTCCCCTCCCCAACTGTCCCTTAAGCTCTTATATATCATATGAGTATTTTGTGATTCTTGATGACCTTGTTATCACTACTTAACTTTTCTCCCCCACTTGCCACAACCCATCCTTACTTAAATTATTTAACATCTTTCCCTCACTTCCACTTTCAAATTCACACCGCTTTATCAGAAGGTTAGGTCACAGGATGGCCTCGTGAAGATCTCTGCTGTTTGATTGAGATGCGTATGAGCCACATGCAGCTCTCTGGCCCACATGCTGGAAAATCATAGGCTGGGTTTGAGGAGTTGGAGTGGTCTAGATCTAGTGTGAACTGGTTATGCTTAGCATGTTGCAATGTGAGGGGGGAAAGATGCACCTTTAACTACGCCTGTAGATGGCAAGTTTTCAAATCTCTTTTTATTGCAATAGTGGTCATTACTCAAGCTGTCGTTAACACTGGGTTCTTAACACTGGGTTCCACTGTATCCTGAAGCATATAGAAAAGGGGGTTGATTGTGTAATGTGATTGTGAAGCTATATTTTTACACACGGTTGGACTGAAAAACTTTGAAGTATCTCTGATTATTTTCCTGTATCAGCATGGTACAATGCAATAAATATATATATGAGAAAGAGCTTCTCTGAGGAGAGCTTGAGTTTAAATAAAACATAACAAATCAGCACTTTTTGTACAGAAAAATAAAGAAAATGACACACAAGTTTTACCAAAAATTTGAACAGAGCAGTTAAACCTGAGATAAATCTATTTCAATACATAATCTGTATATATAAAATACATAAAAAATACAATTAACAGCCATCACTTAAAAACTTTTCACCAAAAAAAAAAAAAATGCAAATTTGCATATCTTTTTTTGAGTGGGAATTAGGGAGGCACATATGGTTTTGTTATAGGGACAGAAATATGTAATAAGAACACAAAATATCTGAAGTATAACAATCTGGGAAATTTATTGCACATCCACATTACTTGTTATGTCAATACAACTCAGAGCCTTATATATGAAACCATTAGATGTAAGTTTTGTGGAAGAGTTTATAGATCTGATTATAAATCCCTGAGCAGGGACATTTCATCAGCTATTCTGTGAATGACCACTTCGTAAAGTGTCAACATCTGACAAACAGAAAAATCCTCAGAATTCAGAGTTTCACACTGGAAAATCAAAAGTTCTTATTGTTCTTCAGCCCTTTGGCCCCTTAGCCTACTTTTTCAAACATTCTAGCTTGATACTAAAAGGTATTGGTACTGTTCCGGTCATACTTAGTTATTTTGAGAAAAATTCGCTGAGAACAAACTTTCTGTCACATACATTCTTCATTTGCTACTCTGATGTTGTGAAAAAAATACTTTCTAAATTCTGACATGTTTTTTTTTTCTCCCAAACCACTTTTATTAAAACAGCTTGCACAAAGCATAAATCTTTGAGAACAATAACCCAGCTAAAACCAAGTTTAGAAAAAAATCAGTCAACTGTATAAAGCCAACAAATTGCATTCCACTTGCTACGGACTTTAAACTTATTGCATAATATTTAAAACAACAGTATTTGTATTTCTGTATTCAATACCAAAGAGTCAACAGGGATGGAGTCTTGCAGATTTTTTTCTTTATTTGCAGAGGTTATTGAAGTTAGGATGAATACTAAAAGGCTGTGTGCTATAATTTTATTATATTGCCTCAGTTGCTATGGCTACACTGCATTTAGGGTTAAAATATACATATTTTTTAAAGGGCTTCTAAAAATTTGATCGATTGATCAATCTGTTGTTATTGACAAAGCTTTGAGCTCGGTCAAAGCCTGCTGTATTAAGGATGCATAGTCATGTCGAGATTGTTGCTTGTGGCCATTCATCAAATTCGATAGCTCACCATAGACTTTCACAGCCTCTGTTGTAAATTTCACCTGGGTAAAAAAAAACCAGCATGCTTCAAAGTGATTCATTCAAATTATAATTTTTCAAAGCATTTATGAAAAAATAGAACAAAAATTGTGACCAATTTAATGAAAAATGCAGTCATAACTGAGCCAACAAGCAGCATAAAATTTCATTGATATATTTTATAATTCTACCAACTTCACTTAAGTCAATGTCGCTCAAGTTGGTCTCCTCTTGAATTGATCCTATTTTCCACAAACATACCCTTCTGAGGTTGTTTTTATGTAAAGACAAATTTGATAAGTCAATGTTGATTTAACACTTGTGACAGCAGAGTTGATGCTGTCCAAATCCCTTCTCCCTTTTCATAATAAATAATTTCAAATGGACAAGTCAATCTTCACTTTATTTACAGCTGAAGACAAAATGTATGTGGATCTGCATTCATAGAGCCTATATTCTGACTATTTTTGACTTAATAAGGCTTTTATTTGACATTATACCATCAGTCCGCCACAAATTAACCAGCTTTGTATTTAGATCACTGTTCATGATTTCACCTTCCTATATCAGCCCAGATTCCCCCCGCCCTTTTGAAAATAAAGGCCATCAGATCATGACTTTTTGTTTAGTCTATGGGTTTTTTGGAGAACAGGTGAGGGGTAGAATTCAACTTTGTGCCTTTCTAGTCTAGGTAATTGAAAAATTGATTCACTCAATGAAATGTAGTTTGCAGCAAAGATACTCTTGATGTGAATGAGAAAAATCTCAGGCCAGTTCTATAGTTCACTCTGCTTATATCAACACTACTAAAATGTCTTGAGATTAGTCCTAATGGGTTTGTGTAATACTTTTGAGAAATATGAATTTTAAATCCCTTTGTTTCCCCTTCTTTGAGCTGCTTATAGAAAATTAAAAATCCTATGACTTGGCTCAGAATCAACACTGTTCTATCCAGTTTTCACTATTGTAAACCTCACAGTTTTGGGCTCTTTTTATGATTTCAAAATGTTCAAAATGTGACATCAAACATTCAGACTGATCTCAAGACAGATTGCATAACTTTATATATTGCCATATTTGGAAAAGGTCCCACACTTTATTTAGAAAAAAAAAAAAAATTTAAAGGCATAAGTGTATGCTCTCATTGTATGCAAGCTGACTTAAAGCCAATGCATTCTTATAAGTTATAAACTTATATTGATGATACAGTTAATCATCATTCCTTGCCAGTCAGCAATCTCACTCATGGAGAAAAAAGGTCTTAGTGTTTTGCTTATCTTTAGTATTTCAATGTTAAAATTATTAGTCACTTTATCAGCACCGTGTCTAATATTTATTTCACAAAGGTAGAGGGTTGTAAGGGCAGCATAAAGTGTGACACAAAAGAGGCAAAAAAAATTGGACACATATGCTTCCATCCCACCCTCTCTACCTATTTTAATTATCATGTATTTAAATCACAAAAATTGCAAAAAAAAATGGCCTTTTTAAAAATTTCATTAATTTTTCTTTGTCAAATGTATCACATTTTTATAATCAATTAAAATTAAAAGAAAAGCACTTTTTAAATCAATGAAACAAGCTGTGAACAAAACCAATAAAAATACTGAATCAATCCATTTTTGTCTGAGTGGCCAGAGCCTATATTGTGACCACCCCCTCTCACCCAAAGATTTTGGTTAATTAATAAAGCCTCTACAAAATTCACCTCAGATTTTATGTGAGCTTCTAGTGAAGGCTGAAAATAGTCTGTCCGTGAGTCAATCATTTTAGGTATGTCAGTCATGAGCGCATCATTTTGGGTAGTAAAGTCTGTTTGTGCTGTGTTCAAAGCTTTTTTTGCCTGTATAGGTGAAGAGTATAAAAGGCAACAGGGGATGAAATAAGAGTACTATCTTTTATGAATGTCACCAACTTTCTAACTTTCTAATCCTATTTGGTTTCTTTATAGATGTAGCTCTAAAAAAGACAAAACAAAGAATAATGAGCTATTCAATGTTACCATTCACGCAAAACTAGAAAAAATTACTGAAAAGATTAATACTTTTTCAACACTTTTTGTTTGTACTTGTGCATATGAAATAATTCTTCACAATTGTAATTTGACCTGTATCATTTTTCTATCATGCAGTTTGAGTGGGGGAACATGATCACCAATATTTGTCTCAGACAGGGCACCTAAAAAATCCGATGTCTTTAATAAATGAAGAGTTCAACCACTTCATTAAAGATAAAAAAAGCCCATTTCTCTATTAATTTCTTTGTTGTGTGAAAAATAATTATACAAAAAACAGTTTACTTTCTTTGAAACACACCCATTTCAATTGATTTTAGACTTCATTCTATCTATCCTGAATATAAAAGTAAAAAACAACTGCGATTGATATATTTAAAATATTCAAAATAATTTTTTTTGAAAATTCTACTTTGAAGGAAAATTGACTGTTATTCTATATCTCACCATCTCCAGTTTTACAGTATTCTGTCCAGTTCTATCTCTTTCTTGATATTTACTCACTTTGTCCTGACATTTCTGAAACTCCTGATACAAAAAAAAAAAGGTTACATGTATTTTACACATGTCATATGTATCTAGTGAACACATACATTTTCAAGTGTAAAGGACAACAATTTTATATTTTCAAAGTGAGGGTGCTTCATGATCATAATTGAAATTTTATGACATTATATTTCATAGCAGAAGTGCAAGGGGGAAAAGGCTGCTCTTAATTCTATTGCAGCCTCTGTCACAATTTTTTTGCCTGAGCTGTGCAAGGCAAGGGCTGAAGTTTGAGAACACTGAAGCACCAAAATAATGTTCAACAATGATCCTTGAGTACTTATTAAGTTATCCAATAGTGCTTTTTTGTGTGTGACCCATCGACATTTTCTTCCTCTTTTTCCCCTCATAAAGTTTCTTAAGAACTTCTGTACAACTTAAACTTGAATAAAGAGCAAGTATTAAAATTCATCTCAAGGCAAACAGAATCGATAATTTTACAGACTAAGCATAAAGTTTGAACTTCAACAGGAAAGCAACCATCCATGAAAGTGGACAAGTGCCACCGTCCGATAATTTTTATCCAGTTAATTTCTTAATCTACTCTGTGATAACCATCCATGAAAGTGGACAAGTGCCACAGTTCAATAATTTTTATCCAGTTAATTTCTTAATATACTCTGTGATAAATACATCAACAGCAAAACAGAAGTTACAAAATGAGATTACAAACCTAAAATTTTGCTCGTACAAATAGAAGCTGAAGATCAAAATGAAATGCAAACCAAGCCAAATGCCAATGCTATAAAAAAGTATGTCAAGCAAAATCTTTTTAAGCAATCCATATGCTTCATATATAAACATAGCAAAACCAATAGTCTGGTATCTAATTTCATTGCAATCGTGGTTTTTGTTACTAAGGCTTTAAATTGGAATAGCACACAAAATTGGCAGAGAAAAAAGTGAATAATTAGGGAAAATAAAGATTAACTTAGTTGTTGTATTGCACAAAGATAATGATGGGCTTTGTGTCAATGTATGCTGGGCTATCAATGTGCCATTCACTCGTCAAAACCTAGATTAGACCTTAGATCTAGCAGTAGTAATAAAGAAGCTATCATCACTCCTCTCCAAAACACAGCATGTTTATGATGAAATAAAGATCCAGCCCTTTTCATCAAAAAGCCATTGCATTTTTTAAATCATCAATTATTTGTCACAAATCACATGAATTGGACATATAATGATAGACTTTTTGGGAGCGTTATCATTTAATAGCTACTCCCCTGCATCACTTTCAAATGCCTCACCATGCTTCACAGTTTTTCACCAAGTACAATGCATTGTAAAAGGTTTTTAACTATTTAGGATATATGAAGTGTGTTACTCCTTTTATTAAACATTTAATAACTAGGCATATGCATTTAGAACAGGGGAGGGAGACAAGGTGGAGATGGAAGAGCAACAAAGGAATGAGACAAGTTTTGATCTAGTCCTGCATAATTGGATTAGCAGTGGGTGGGAATGATGCCATTGGTCTAGAAGGTAAACATTTAGATCCTATCTTGCAAGAATCCTCAGGTCTTTTTAAACCTTTTACCAATATACTCCTAGTTCTTTCTTTTCCTGATCTATGGCAACAGACACATATAAAAGTGTACTTTGTTTTTGTTTTTTGTTCTTTTCTTCTCCTGTTGACCTGCACAAATGAGGCCCAATTTGCTTGCTCTGTTCCTAACTCTCAGGGCATAATGTCTTTATGTTATGAAAATTAACAATCAGGTGAGGTTTTTTAAAGATTAAAAATGAAATTTTTTACGAATTTACTGATTGGACGCTGTGGAAGACCTGCAAGTTGAAAAAGTTAAGTGTTTTCATTAGCAACTAGCACCATTGAAATTACACACCGTAAGCAAAATGCATACAAATCGTTTTACTTTTGTGTTTCTAGTACATGTGTCTTCTTAAATATTTGATGTCTTACCCTTGTGTGTTGCTCTTTGATTGGTTGGTGATACAGGTTCTATTCAATCTGAAATGTACATTTTTCTGGGGTTTTTTTGTTATAAAATTTTTTTTTTACACATTTATATCTGAATCAGTGCTATTTTAGTTAGCCTGTCAGAATTTTCATATCCTGTTATCTGACAATGTCTAGAAATATACTGGAGAGTAACTCAAATAAGTACGCCATGTCAGCAAGGATTCCATGGGTCTCTAGAAAATCCTTGTTCATAAACAAAAAATTATTGAACTAATGACCAAGGTTTACAGTCCTGATTTCCCCTTAATCTGTGATGGAAAAAAATCAAAAAGCTTCTTTAAGAGAAAAAAACAGAAGCTTCACCTGTAAGCACTGATCTCTTTTTTTCACAGCAACTTGAGCATATGGGAATATGCTGACATATCTGAAATGCATTAAAAGAAAATTATTGAATCTGAAAGTATCAGAGATGACCAAATGTAATGAATTGATTACATTGAAATAATTAAAATATCACCTCAGAAAAACAATGCTCATAGTTAACAATTTATTTATTGAAATATTTTATGACTTAATGCACCCAAAATATACTACAAGAGCTGAAAATTCCCTTATTCAAATTAATTCAGAAATTCTGAGAAAGTTTAATGATTTGTTTTTTCTTTTCTAAAAGATGAAACAATTGAATACATGTAATATAGCATTTGTCAAAACTCACTTTTTCAATGGTTCAAGAACTGTTCGATGGAGCTTAACATTCTGAATCAAAACAGATAAGCAAATTAACACAGTGGTGGTCAAACACATATATATATAATCATAATATATTCATGTACCTATCTTAAGCAATGCAGGTAGTTTAGCACATTTTTTTTTACTTCTGACATTAGAAATTTGAAAGGAAATTAAAAGACCAAAAAGACAAAAAGAAGGGGGGCAAGGAGATACACTGAGATAAAGAGAGAGAAAAAGAGAAAGTCAGGCAAAAAATTTTCAACCATGCACTTAAAAAATAGACAAATTAAATATTTAATTTACCTCATTTCATTTTCTCCTAGTCATAAAAATAGAATTTGAATTAAAATTCAAGTGCATTTTTATCTTTTGTTTTTAGAAGTGATGTCAAAGGTGCTTTAAAAAAAAGTAAATACATACTCTGTCAATCATATGCATCTCCATTTTAGTCATTGACGCATCCCACTCATCAATCTGCCATTTGAGCTTTTCCTCCATCTGATACAGAGCTGTTGACAATAACTCCTGAGAGAGTTTGCGCTCTGATTTTGCCACAGCTGAAGGAATTGAAAATGAGAACATTTTGTAAAATAATACATTCTTTTATTGCTAAAGGTATCAAGCATCTAAATCATGGGTGCAAGCAAGTCAAGTTGAATTGGCCGTCAACAAATGAACACAATTTTGCATTGGCCTGAAAGAGGGCTTACTAAGAACCATATATTTTTATATGATCTAAATACAACGAAAACTATATGTATATAATTTATATTTTAGAGTCACTCCTGAGACTACTCTAGAGTAATATCTAAATCTGATCAAATATATAAAAGAAATCAATTTCATCTTTATGTAGAATTTATAAAAGGCTCGAGACCAGATCTAATTAGTGAAATTTGAGTTTGGATAACTAGATCTACAGTATCAAAAGCTATATCTAGTCCTAACAAAGTATAACAAACCATCTAATCTAGCTAGAGCACAACAGATAAAATAAATCCAGGTCTAAACTATACATCTTTATGTAGATTAAATTTGACCATGATGAAAAGACCTTACAGATCATAAAAGTTGTAACAAGAAATATCCATCCAAGAACAAGAGCTCAGTTCACCATAAATCTTAACCCAATATATTTGGGCTTGAACAAAATTGGATTAGATCTCGTGACACAATTACACAAGTGTTGAGAAATGTAACCTAGACTCTATATTGCAGACTTAATAGATTATCAATAATGAATATATTGGAGGTTATGTCCCATATCATTTACATCAGCAAATAGCATACTTGTATTTTTTATATCAAATTGACCCAACAAATAAAACGGGAAAGGTTCTCTCTTTCAACTGTCCATCGAGACCATGATTTCAATTTAATATTAACAATAGCCGCTCAGGTAACAGAATTTATGTTAGTTCACCAAAATTGTTTCCTGGGTTTTTAAAAAGAAAGATGGCAGGTCTGAATTTTTTGTTATAATTTCCATTGTGTTTCTCATTTTTTCCCTCTCAAGCAAACTCAAAGCCTAATTTTCACAATGAAGGCTCTGCTCCCAATCTTGATTGATCAGCATGCCAACCACAGCCGGCAAACTTGCATCCATGCAAAATTGAAAATTTTAATCCTTTTATCAATACAAAATGTTTTTTTCTCCGAGAATAATATTCAAAGATATGAGTCATATTTGAAAGCTATTAAAGAATAAATGCTTAGAATAAAAAACATAAAATAAAGAAGAAGAAGAAGAAGAAGAAGAAGCCAAGTAACTATAAAATAGAGGCACAATGATACAAAGCGTTCTTGACTTTTTAAATGATTTGAATAAAATTTATGAGTGACTGCCCCTTTTGAAGTATTTTTAAGGCACTTTACAAATAAGAAACCTCTTTGGAAACAAATAAAAGCACCTAAACATGGGATATAACTTAAAATTAATATTAAAAACATACTTATAGTTTGTTGAGAATTACATTGTTTTTACCCTAGCTCACCAGAATATGCAAATCATTTTTTTGATACTTAGAACTAAAAGATAAAATGACACGAAGTACAAAGGAATATTATATTAGAGATGAATCCATATCCAATCATACCATTATTTGCCTCAGTCAATCTTTTGCCATCTTTGTAGAGTCTTCTTGTCAATTCCTCTAGCCTGGAAATAATTTTAATTTGAACTTCAACAGCAAAATCTCAATATATCAGGTTTATATATATGGCATTCTAACTCACAAGACTAAAATGTTCAGTTCACCAACGCCTCTTGAAGGCATAAAATGACACTGAATAGTAAGAATTAAGTAAATAACGAATAAAAAAATATAGTACAGATCTGAGAATCCAAACAGCTGTATCAAATGCCTTGAGATCAGTTCTAAATTGTTGGATGTCTGAAATATAACTTTTTTGATGCTATCATTTGATGTAGTCTACATTTTCTCTTAAAAAAAAGACTTTTATGTTGACAAATTCAAATTCGTGCATCTTGGCTCAATGTTGACATGGCCTTACAAATGCAATACTCTCAAAATAAATTTCTTATATGTTAAATCATTGATCTTACGTGTTCAAAATGTGATCGAGGGACTACTCTCAAAATAAATTTTAATGTACACTTTTTCCTACAGCAAAATATCTTATTTTATGATGAAATGCCACAAATATCATGACCTTTTATTACATTTGCATTCTTTGTACCTGCAGATGCCTGAGGCATTCGATTAAATTTGGATTCATTGTACTTGCAGATGCAAAGTAAAAAACTAGTGACCCTTAAACATACATAACAATTTAATTAAAGCCAAAATAATCAATTGCTTAAAAAACTGCATGGTCATCTTTTTTTTCAATATAGATAAACTGAAGCATGTTCTAACGAAAATTATATATTAAACATGACATTGACATTTGTTTAACTGTACTTATCCTGGCTATGGCATTATTGGTATACAATGTCAGATTCTCAGCAAAATGTGAATCATTATCATAGAATACATGTGGCTATAGCTCTCGCTTGTATAGCTTTTAAATATGATAAATATTGCGATGTAAAAATGATAATTTAAACAAAAAAAAAGGTGGAAGCTGTCTTTTGATGACTGGACAACAAGGTCCCCATTCCCAGCCCTGTCTATGAGACAATTCAGTGGTATATATATATATATATAGATAGATAGTTTTTTGTTTTTTTTTAATTTATTTATTTATTTTTTTTTTTTTTTTATGCGGTTAAGTTAATCATCTAAAATCTCTATGGAATTTAAAGGACATTACAATGTGCCTGCAAGACCTTTCTCCCATATCATAAAGGTATACATGAACTGATTCTTAGGACTTACTCATCAAGTCTTTTCACCTCCTTCTCAAATTCTCTCTGAGTCTGGAAAAAAGAAGTAACCCAAGACATGTCAGCACAAACCTCAAAAGTGAAGTCTAATAAATTGAATCTTTTAAATATATTAAGTTCTAAAGCAATTAATGATTTTTCCTATCTTTGGCTCTGTTGGAATTAATCTCATAAATGTTCCTCATTTTGATTTTATTCTATTATTTTCAAACCTGGTACTTCCATGGTCCGCATAAAAGATTTTTTTTTTTCATTTTATCCCAAAAATCATAGCTGCTGTCTGCCCATAAAATGTTCAATACTGATAAAAACTTGCAGTAATGACAAGGTGGGATAGAGGAGGAATCAGAAGTGAGAGAAGGGAACACACAGTTATTTGTTTTACATTCAGAGCACACATTTTTTCTCTATGGATCTTTTGCTTCATCTAGCACCGAGGAATATGGACAACTGAAGATAGCCAACAGCCCATGTGAAGGGTCTGAATGAACATGATGAGTGAGGATCTAGGCAAACGCCAGGGTGATAATAGGCTTTAACTTTTAGCGGACTTGGGTAGTTACAGCAGGCCTAGTATGGCATGATACTTAGTGCAGCAGGAGACTTTATATTGTAATGTAAAGAGTCAACAAATATAAGACTCCATAAATTGAAATTTCAAGGTAAATCTACTAGCATCTTGGTTAAAATCCTTTTTATGCATGTGTGTACTATAAAATAGGTACTTATTGCTTTAAAAATACATGAAAATAGTGGCACGTCTTTTTCTAACAACAGGCACAGAATTTTTTTCTCCTTTTTAAAATTGCGACCTAGAGGAAAATCTGTAGAAAAAAAAGAAAAAAAAAAAGCCAAGCTCTGAACAAAGCACCAAAGGGATGCAGATTTTGATCTTAGTTTAACACCATCTTTAGGTTTTAAAGAACAAGACAATTGCAGAAAAGAAAAAAAAAGAAAAACCAGAGAAAGCGACAAACTTTGTTTCAGGAGTAACTTGACAATAGAATTTGATATCCAGTTATGCTCATATTCAATTTTCATAATTTGAATCCTTTTGATTCAAATTTTGGTTGCTTCCTACACTATTTGAATAAATTTCCACTTTAAATGATAAAAACAAAAATTTAAACCCAAAAATTAAACAGCTAAAAATCGTTATTTTCCACATCAATTATACATTGCTTTGAAGACTCTTGGAACTGATGTATATTTACAAATCACATTCCATGCATGTAATGAAAGCAGATTGATTTTAGGCCTACACTGATTTTTTAAAATGCTAATTCAAATGTTGCAATTTGCATTTAAAACCAATATTGAAATGCTTTAAATTTTTTGTTGCTATCAGTTTCCTGATTTTTTTCATACATTGTACAATGTAGATGAAAAATGAAGAAAAAAATAATTAAAGGTTATAGACTTTTTTAAAATACCCAGAAAAGTGCCATTTTTCGAAAATGAAAGATTTATAATCTTGATAAACAAAAAGTTATAGTAGTAGTACAAGTAGTAGCAGGAGCATAAGCATCAGCAGAGCAATAGTAGTAGCAGCAGCAGCAGTAGCGAGGGTGTTTTTTTACAACATGTAGTGGTAGTGCTGAATGAAAATACACAGATAAATGTAATACATGTAGTTAGGGAAACTACACATTCAATGGCTGAGTCAGATTTATAAAAATATTCAATAATATGGCTTGATTGTTGTGTTACTGATAACCCCTCGGCATCTTTTAGTTTTGATCTTCATCTTGAATATATACTGAGTCTCATTTATTCGCTGTATGCAAAAGTTTAGTAATTATGAAAAACTCAGCTATCTCATGGCCTTTTGATCAGTCATATAGGCCCATTGTAAAAATATAATAGTAATGGGGATCACACATTTGTCATCATTCTGATAAATCATACACCTGCAACATTTTTAAGCCGCTATAAGTCTGGAGAAATCTCAGCAAAAGAAGGCATCTTATCTTTCTAAAAAACAAAACAAAAAAAAATACAAATTTAGTGATTGTCCTTCATTTTTGGCAAGGCGCTAGCTTCAATTATTTGTGTAGTTCCTATCCATTGGCTGATGTTTCTCAAAAATGAAAAAAAAGAAAAAAAATTCAATGGCTTTACAGTAAAAATTGTATGCAGAGGAAGAGAATGTATCCATTGCTGCTACTCCAGCTCATCTATCGTATCTTGGTTATACACAACATTAATTGCATTTGACAACACCACATGTTTTAGGCATTTTGTTTGTAATTGTAAATTGGTTTCAAAACATAGCAGCCTTTGATGGCTCCATAAAGATGTTAAAGTATGGATGTATAATTCAACCATACTTTGAGCTCCCTTGCATTATAAACATCGGGATGAACATCAAATTTCTAGATCTAGATCTAGATTTAGATCTATGAGTAATCTATAGCATAGATCTACAGCAGAAGCAATCGAACAGGCAATGAGTGCACACAGATTAACCATTAGAATTGTAGTAAATGCCATGCAAAAATTTACTTTGTTGGCAATGTCAACAACCAAAAAGAAGTGGAAAATAATCCATAGAACATGTGCTAACAAACTAATATCCCATACATGATCTTTTCTATCACTTTCACTTTGAAACAACAATGACTGATTTACTGATTCAACAATGAAACCCTATTTAAAAAAATAGTGCAGAATTTGTTTGCTTCTTGTTTCATAAGTTGATACGCGAAACGCTCAATTAAAGCTAATTAAATTCAAAACATATTTATTACCGTTGGTTTTATACAAATTTGTCCTATATCTCCTAATTTTTTTTTTTGCAATACTTAAACAGAGTAATAATATAATGGCAGATGTTCATATATAAGCAATCAGCTTTTGTAGCCATAAAAGAACATAAAATTTTTTTCAGATTTCAGAATCTGACCACTTACAGCTCTGGACAAAACAGTTTTTTTGGGAGCAGAAGAAGAAGATCGACTGAAGGGGTTCCTGTATATTGAGAAATTGAAAATTAAGTAGAGTATTAGTTTAAAAAAACCAGATGGAATGAATAAAAGTGGATAAGGATATATTATTCTTTAAATATCTTTAAAAAATAAAACCATATATACGGCAATGTTGCTTTTTATGTAAACACTTTTAAAAATCATATTTTGACATTTTAAAAAGATCTTTTAAAAAAATAGCGGTTATTAAGATAATCACAACAAAATACTTTAAATAAAATTCCTTTTGATTCTTCTTGTTCTTGGCAACTGTAGACAAACATCAATAGAACTAAATACCACTAGTTTTAAGTTTTAAAATTTTAAACAGATGCTTGTGTATATATTGCTATTATGTCAGCAAGAACAAAGAATATTTAAAAGAACTGGTCATTTTGTTTGCTATTATTATCCTTTTTTTTTACTTAGGGCACATGAACTAAATGAAAAAAAAATGACTAGAGTAGCTCTTTAAATATAATTTTCTTGATGGTTCAGTTTCTCAGCTTTACTTTAAAAAGTTTTAAGCGTATCTGACTGGAAGTGAGCAATATATATATTATATATGCCTTTAAAAAAAAAAAAAGAAAATAAAGCAATATGCACTTTAATGGGTTACAAAGGTTAATCATCTTAGATACTTACCAACTCATCTTGGCTGATGGGAGTTCTTGATCTTGATCCGCTTTGTAACAATTCTTCTTTTATTTTTGCGTGTTTTGATTGTATCTACAGCTCAATAATATTTTTATATTAAATGAAGAAAATTTATATCATATTACTTCCTTAATGTTTTTGTTTGCAGACATAAAAAGCAACACGGAGCTTTACTCCAGCAAAATGAGCACACTGTTTTAAGACATGAAATTTTAAACACTGATGAGATATTAAATACATCAATCAATATGCCAATTCCCTACAGACGCAGGTTATACTATCACATCTTCACAGACATTCATTGCATTTGAGGTTTTATGTTCCAGGATAAGTTTGCAAAAAAGTCTAAATGTGGACTGGGGCTATGTCAGATGCCCAGGCTAATGAAGATGAAATGTCCAACTTTGCATGACTTCAAAAGAACTGAGGCAAAAGTTTGAAACTAAAACAATTCATGTAAAAGAAACCAACATTCTGGCTGGTAAACTAAAAATCTATATCAAACAAGCCAAATAAAAAAATAACTAGCTGAAGGATTTAGCTTTGATAGTTTTGGGCCCTCATTTTATAACTTTTATTGTTTTGTTAAACTTTTTCACACAGGCAATATCAATTTGCCCTCCAATTATATTATAAACAGCCTGAGATGGATAAACAATTTAGCAGACTACCACCATACTAATTACCCCATTTGTATGCTTTATATCCTTTGGTAAACAATGTCAATAATTGGTGGTAGTGCACACTGGCCCCCACCTGCCCTCACCCCCCTCCTTCACCAGCAAGTACATTCCAAAGAATAGATCATAGAGGAAAATGGTTATCTTTAAAACCAACAAGTTCTCTTCAAAGAAAATGGAGCTGCCTGCACACCCCTCTTAGTACCTGTACCAGGTGCTGCCTGATGCAAATTACAGACAGGCAAGCTTGCTTAACACTGTGAAGAACTTGGCAAAATTTACACCTTTACACCTTTCTGCCTGACAATCAGCCTTTACTCATGACAAGCCCCAAATATGACTGACTAATGATTAAATAAACCTGAAAGAGCCAAACTGGTGGGTCTGGCCACACACACACACACACAAACATACATAGACAGCTTGGCACTGCATAAAAATCTCTATAGCCACTGGTGTTTTATCAATTCCCTACCAAATGATTTTTACTCTCAGCCAGACAAAACCTAGAGGACCCTGATAAAGTTAGTCAAGATGCCCTGAATGGTCTAAAAAAAAATGCCCAATGCCCATAAGGGACAATCAAAAATCGAATTTTTTTTCTTTCTGTTTAATAAAAAAAAAAGTGAACCAAATAAAAAGCGGTAGCACAAACTCTCTTTTGTAAGAGGATGAGTGGTCAGGGAGAATATAGTAATTAGAGTGAATTGCCTTATTTTTTCAGACTCATCAATTTATCGCAATGATTTTGAGCAATCCAAGCTGGACTGCATGTCACAGTCATTGGTAACTGCAAAAGAAGAAACTAACTGAAAATTGCAACAACAACAACAAAAATAGCCAAGGCAAGGAATCAATTTACCCCTAAAATTTAAAAGACTTTGACCAAAAGTAATAAATAGAAAGGTGGAATGATCAGGGGGAGCTTAGTAACTCAAACTCATCAACTTTTCCAATGATTCTGAGAAATCTATTCTGGACTGAATGTCTCAATCATTAGCAAATACAGAAAAGCAGCTAAGTGAAATAAGAAATTTAATATTAGTTTGCAAAAAAAAAAAAATTGTTGAAGCAAGTAATCTACATATGCATAAACCTGGGAGACTTAAAACCAAAAGCAGCAAGAAAGTTGAATAAGGACAGGGAGAAATGTTTAAAAAAAAAAAAAAATTTATAAATACATAATAAAAAAAGTTTCTACCATGAAAGTGCAACATAAAGTGATAACCTTCTAATTTAAATTCGATGGGAACCAACCAAAACAAATTAAAATTTTATGGTATTTTTTCAAATTATTCTAACTATTTAGTATGTGTAAACAAGGCTGTAATTTTCATCTGGTAAATCCCTTCATATTGATGGTCCCATTGAGCAGTCTGACTTTACTTTTTTAGAGTGATAAATGGAGTGTCTTAGTCTTTGCCTATATCATGCAAGACCTTTAAAGCTTTGTCTCCACTTTCTTTACTAACTTTGCTTCATGTTCAAGAACAGACTGAGAAAAGAGAAAAACAAGAAAAAGAAATCAAAGTGACGATTTTACCATGTTCAAGAACAGACTGAGAAAAGAGAAAAACAAGAAAAAGAAATCGAAGTGACGATTTTACCAATCACTTGGGAAAATAGGTCCAGTCATTACTTTTCCGAACCAATGGCACTACGTGCATGAAAGGGACCTGTGCTTCTTGATCTAACTTCATTAGCTGAGTATGACTACGAGTATATATATTATCCCTCTCTTTTTCTTTCTAAAAAAAAACGTTTCGGAAAATAAGGTCGGACTTTATTTATCCCAACGTTTGGGAAAATAAGGTTGGCTGAAAAAAAAAATTGCCCAAAGCAAGCCAAGGCTGAAAATAAAGTACATGAAAAGTAAAGGCATGAAAGCTAGGTTAGACTGCTAAATAACTTTTCATATTACAATATAATCATTAAATGACCACAAATCTTTTAGATCATTTGTATCACAATTTTTAAATGCTGCAAGTCGAAAAGACACGATCAACTGAAACTCGGCCACATGAGCCAAGTTGGTTAGGCCCTAAATCTAGATCTAGATCTCAACATGACGGAACGGTAAACAAAGGCGAAGGGACCGCACTACTGCGGTATTACCGAATTATTGGTATGTAATTGATAACTGTTTGGTAAATTTTATATACTGCCAACAGTTCACCAAAACCCCCTCCACTTCGTCATCATTATATCGATGTCGCTATGTATGCATACATTTTTTTCTTTTTAGGTTCCTAAATCTAGATCTAGAATAGATCTACATCTAGATCTAGGATCTAGAGAATAGGCATGATAAATCTAGTTTCTGCTCAGTGATGACCAAACACTTGAGATCTTGATAAAAACTAGATCTTATCAATCTCTAAAATCTGTGTACATCTATAAATTTTTTTTAGATAAAACTTTAGATTAGATCACATCACCAAAAAATCGCTAGAAATTTTCCTGACGGGAGGTAACTCTAAATGAAGGCAATTGATCTACCTTCAAATCTATTTAGCCTAGAATCTAGATCTAGATCTAGATCTAGATGGCAATAATTTAGATTAGGAACCCGAAAATTCAATCGAAGATTTTTATCGAGACATGGTTGAAATATGAGAAGAGGGAATATCTTGGAACTTATTGGAATGCATGCAACAGAAAATTAGATCAAGATCTAGATTCTAAACTAGATCTAGATTCTCTAGATTCCACAAAAATCGTGACTGAAAGGCCATCCGTCGTTAGTCAAAACAATCATGGCGTCTCCCATTCAGCGACTGGCTAAACTCTCGTATAAGATTTTTGGTGGTCAGTCAAACGATATGATGACCAAAGAAACGCTAAAGCCTCTTATCAGTGCATTGAATGAAATTAAAGCTATGGATCTACAGTTTGACCCTGTTGAAGTTATAGAGCGAGATGAAGTTTTGAGAACCCACGGCGATGTTGCTCCAGTTACGTTCATGAGTATTCACCAAAGTCAACATTTCACAATGGCAGTGTTCATTGTCAAAGCAGGTGGTTTCTTGCCTTTGCATGATCATCCAGGTATGTTTGGATTATTGAAGGTCATAAGTGGTTCTGTGAAATTAACCTCTTATACTCAGACTGACACTCGACCTTTACCACAATGCTCGCCACAGCGTCCAGTTGATCTACCAAAGAATATTTTAACAGTGAAAAAGAACATTGATACCATTGTTACTGAATCAGATGATTGTTGCTGTTTAAGTCCTTTAGAAAAGAATTTTCATAAAATTGAAGCCTTGACAGATGTAGCTGCGTTTCTGGACATTCTTGCACCTCCGTATGGCGGAGAACGTGATTGCAACTATTACAAGGAGCTTCCAATTGAGTCACCTCATCATAAAGATGTAAGATGGCTAGCAGAAGTTCCTCAACCAAGATCATATTGGTGTGATGTCTTAAAATATAAGGGACCTTCTTTAACTTCCATTAATACCATGAATGATTTATGATGACCCAATTTTTCACTCTAAAGAAACCTGTGATTTTTTTTTCAAACACACTTTTACTTTGCTTTGCTTCAGCCAAACAAACATAAAACATGGG
>BLXT01005777.1:262353-275169 GCA_019648995.1 Plakobranchus ocellatus
GGTGGCACCGTATAAAGTTATGTGTGTTCTTTTTTATCTAGTTATCATTATATTCAAATTTTTAGAACTCTCTTGGACAATTTCTAAATTGTCGGTAAGAGGAGTTTTTTTTCCCTTTTACATTGCTTTAGAGAGTGGGTTACAATAATAATATTTAACCGTTTTAGCATTCCGACAGTTATTGGTGAGAATATGAACTGTGAAGCATCTAATCTAGGCCTCTATCATCTCAACTACACCTCCACTGACTTCAATAACATTTTCATCAATATTATTTCTATATATAACGTATACAGTTTCTAAAATCTTTAAAGATAACTTTCGACATATTTGAACATGTATTGTGTCTTTAAACAATCAGAAAAGTGTAGTTCGCAGTAGGCTTTAGTTTGATGTGGGTTTTTTTCGTGCGGTCCGATCAGATTCACATTTAGAATACATGAGGTCATAAGGTCTCTTTTAAGACCAGGCATTCCAGGGGATCCGGAACCCCTCCCATGTTAACGTTATATATCTGTGGATGGCCTTTTTTTTTTTTTTTTTTTTAACGAGACTCAATTTTGTTGATAATGCCAGGAGAGGCCACATGATCATTCTCAAATTGCAAAAGTTTGTCAGTTTCAGGAGGGCAAAGCCCCCCCCAACGGGAAAGTTGTCCCCTGTGTCCCCGTCGGAGGAGGACTCCCTACTGAAGTTCTTGATCCGGTCTTGGATTCCTATTGGTGTTGAAAATATCGCATTCGGCACAGCAGTGGTGTATCCGGGGAATAAGCACAAGATGCCATTTCCAGGAAAACCTAGACGATCAGTATTGCTGTGTTGTGTGGCTGAAGTATCATATCTAGCTTGCAAGTGTGTTGATTTTTCTAAGCAAAGAAAGCGAAAGTTGGTCTCCTGACTCGTCAGTAATGCTACCATAAAGCTTTCCAAGCTGCGTTTGATTGAATCTTGGACTTTAAAATTAAGTGACTCAACGTCGCGAGTCCAATCATTGTGTGTGTGAGTCACAAACATCGTCATTACCAAACTGAATGTCTGAAGACCTTTGCCTTATAGTCTGATCGTCCTTCACGGCATACAAGAGACGGATTGCACGCTTTCTATTTGAGATCGTAAGAGCGAACTTATATCTTTCTCAACATTATTTCTATTGGCAGAAGTTTAAGTCAGGGATAAGCCTCATAAAAATGATTTTGAAAGTTAATATTTTTAAACCTCAGTCAAAAAAAAAAAAAAGAATTTCAGTGAAAAAACATAATTTGTATGTTTGTTGTCTACACTTGCGTTCCAAGAGCCATGTTTTATGTCCCTACAAATCAAACTCTTCATCTGGTGTCATGCTTTACAGTGTCCATAAAAGCTATTTTAATGTTATTTCTACTTGATTTGTTGTTTTATCGATTGTTTCAGATAAGATCATCGACAGTATTTTTGATACAGGAGTTTTTACGCTTTGTGCTTAAAAAGGAGACCAAGTATAAAATGAAAATTAAAACAATTAAAGAACATGCGCTTGATCAACATTGAAATTCTCTGATCTTTTTCTTTTCGTCTCTTTTTCATGTTCAAATGAGCATCATACAAAAAAAAAAACAAAAAAAAAAAGAAATTGTACTGTACCTTGACAATGAGGGAACACCTGTGGCCATTCAGCAAGTTGCGTGGCTCTCCGTTGTTGGAAATGAAAGTAGGCTTGTTGCTGGCGGACTTGGTAGTGGGGATAACAGACTTCCTGAGGCTGGTAGCGGGAATGGTACGAATGCTGCTCCAGTGTTCTTGCTGCATGTCGCATGTATTGCTGTTGTTGAACTGTGACCTGGTGGGGATTCTGCTGATTTTGATGCTGACGATGATGGGGCATGCGATAGATGGGACGGTTTTGCCGAAGCTGTGGAAGGCTGACAGTGGAAGCAACAGACTGACACCGTACAATTGGAGCTGAGGTAGAGGCAGTACAGGTGGAGGCAGTGGTTGTAGACGAGGCTGTAAGGAAAGCAGTCACGTTGGCGATGGTAGAGGCTGCAGGAGTAGGTGTTGCCAAAGCGGTCATCGGAGAATGAAGAAATAGCGGGAAAGGTAATGAGAGCGGATTAGCACCAGCCACAGCGGCGGCGACGGGGGATGTGGAGGAGGGGGGCGGAGACGATGCTTCAGTGGTGTTTGCATCATTCGGGCTGCTCGTAGGCGGCGCCGGGTAGTCCAGCGTAAAGAATGGAGACCTGGACGTCAGGATGGCAGCTCGGGCTGTGACGGCCACATGCAAACTAGTACACAAACGGTGCTGAAAGAAGTGTAGCAGTTGGAAAAGATGTCTAGTGGACAATCGGGCTGGCAAGGTACTGTTGAGAATCTTCTTTATTTGTGCCTTTTCTCCGTTTAGCGTTAGGTTAGGTAATCTGCAAAATGTATCTAGATTTTACTTGCATTCACAAGATCCACCAGAATTAGAGGTAGCAATTTGAAATGGAATCGGCACAAGCAACATCCGCATCTTTGAAAGGCTGTGGCGACGTCCAGAGTCAAACAAATATTATTTTACAACTACGAAAGTCAATATTCTGCAACAACAATGTTGTTTTGACGATGTTAAGGTTTAATCAAAAGAAATAATCACTTTTATATGAAATTAGAGGAAAAAAACAACGGATGAAACCAAGAACAATCTATATTTACAAAAATTATACAGTATGTTTCATTAAAGGCGAACATGCTGGATTCGATAGTTAACGTACATTTTACACTTCTGGAACATTTTGTTGTTGTGTGTAATGAAAATGCAATGCGTGAGTAGATATATAGATTTATGTGGATAAGTCGATGTAGGACATCGATATATCAGTAGCCCGCTGTAGGTTTATTCCGGCAAGACAGACGAAAAACTTTCATTTTATCGACATATCAGTAGTCCACTGTATGTTGATTCGGGCAAGACAGACGAAAAACTTTCATTTTGCTCTCCGCCAGAAGATCTGTGGATGTCAAGAAAAGATTGAATTCTCGGTCAGAGTGAATTAGACAAAGGATGGAAAATCGGAGGAGGAGAGAGAGAGAACACAGAAAGAAAATAAAAAGTGGAGGGACTGAGATCGAAAATAAAGAAAAGAAAGAAAAGGGCAGAGAGAGAGAGAGAGAGAGAGAGAGAGAGAGAGAGAGAGAGAGAGTGAGAGGCAGGAATGAAAACACGCAGAGAATGAAGAGAGGAATATAGACAAAATAGTCCAAAGACGACGGTGTAAGGAGAGCGTAGGATAAAGAAGTAAAATGAAAGAGAGATATTTTACTCCTTTTTGTTACAATTTAGTTTTCCTGCATATCAGTTCTATAGTAGGTGAAGCAAACGTTGTCCATGTTCGTTGGGATATATCCAAATATTGACTAGCTAACTTCTTGCCTTGCTTGATTGTCCGATTTTTGCAGTTAAGTTTGTCTGTGAAGAGGAAAATAAGGCAAGCTATTGTTTCAAGCTCAAGTGTGTCGCTACCCATAGTGAAAACAAAAATATTTGTAGCTCGTAAATACAGCTATGATATAATTCGGAGTTCAATACCAGATCTGCAACAGACATCAATGCTCTTTCCTGTTCTGATACTTTCAAGAAGCTCATCTATATTTATGGATAATGCATAATTATAATAAGGAAAAATGGCTTGAAGATTTCATTGTCTGTATTGATAGCACATGAAATATTTGGAGCACCCAAGTCGTGAAGGTCTCGGACAAGAGATGCTAGTTAGTGCCGCAGAAGTGCCGCGCAAGACGAAACAGAGGAAAATCAAACAACAGAGGCTGTGGGAAATTGTTTTAGGAGGCCTTTACTGACAGCAGTGAGGGATACTGGATCCTTGAATGGATACAGTTTCAGTACAGAATTCTCACCTTTTTTAATATGTTATCGATTGAGCCACGATTAAGTTGAAACGTTTATTGTAGGTGATGTGTGTTTTTCATCTACTTTTCTAGTTTCATGATATTGGTGACAATCAAGAGGACAATCTTTTTGTTCCTTGTATCTTTTCCATATGTCTTTTTAATTATTAAATTAAATTTTTTTTTAAGGAACAACTCTTAGCTCTTCAGCCCTCACAATCATTTTTTAAAATATTCATATACATATAGCCTACATAAGCATGTGGCAAGGAAAATATGATAATGTCCTTTTTAAAGCTTTATTGTTTGCGCCAATCTAGACTCTAATTCCTTTTAGATGCGAACATATTTAGACTATTATTAAAATTCTAAGTTAAATTTAGTTGAATCTAATTAAGTTGCTCGTAATTTTTAACAACTTTGTATACTTGTTTTTCTAACCTAATGTTTTTTTTTTCTGTATAAAAATATGTTTGGCTCCTAAAGTTAAACATAAAAATAGAAATTCTGACTCTATTGCAATTCTTTTATCATTACATTACTTGTTTTCCTAATGCACTTGCGCAATAGCTGTCTGGCCAGCAAATATTTTGGCATGATGTTAAAAAGTTGTTTACTTTTTTTTCAAAATCAAAAAGTGTACGAACTCGAGGATTAAAAGAGACGTTGGAATAGAATCTAACAATGTGCAAATATCGTCTTGTATTCGCTTAGGTATTTCACCCTATTAAAGTAATATAAAAACATAAAAATAATAGATTGGCGAAAAGAACTGACTTTTTTTTCGGTTCATAGAAACGGACCCACATTTAAAAATTAAAATGATAATGATATCTTTCAACTGGATTGAGATTCTAATAAGTTTCGAGCAGAAATATTTGAGAGGAAAAAAAAAAGCAATAATGGCATTCGCGTATCTAAAATAAAAAAACATTTTTTTGCAAATGGCTTTTTCTTTTAAAATTTTTATATTAGATACAATCTACCGTATCCTTGATTTCTAATTTATTCCGACCTTGCAAAGACTTGATATCAAAACTAATTGATTTTGAGGATATAGTGACTACTTTCTGAGCGGCTTCGTTTTCATTTGCACTTTTACTGGTTTTATTTTTGTTAATTCGAAGTAGACTTTATACTTTTTGAAAAAATATAAACCATGTTCCAAAAATTAAAAACAAATGTTTTCACGCTAACAAAGATTACAGGAATTCGGCTACGAAATGAAAGCGAATGCCATTAGGAACGCTGCTTTAAGCTGACATAAGTATGAGGAACGCGATTCCCATTGGCCAAGTCCAATGAAAAAAATAGGCCATCATAAATTCATGAAGAGATGTGCAGATTTTCAAAAAAGAAATTACGTAATCGTTGATGTGAAAGAAAATGCACGTGGCTAAAGACATTATTTTGAAAAAAAAAAAAAAAAAGGTTAGTTGATAGGCGGTAACGAAAAAGAGCGTGCACTGAGAAAAATACTTTTGCATTTTTTGTATTAAAAAAGGCCATTCACGATTTTAAAAGGATTCAGATTTTGACTAGAGCTGCCTATAAGATATTAATCTTTTTTGCAATTATTTAATTCTTCCATGAAATATTTTGAAACTGACTCTTTTTTTCTTTTTGGCGCTTCTAGGGAAGGATTGTGCATACAACTAATCTTACAGCATAGCAGAAATAATACTTTGATCCGCATTTATTCATGCACATAGCGCTCTCTATATAAACAGTATATATATCAACAATCTCTTACTGGCTAATTAAATTGAAATGTTTTATACCAACAATCTCGTACTGCTTCTGATAAAAACAGCTAATTAAATCGAAATGTTTCCTTTTTCTGTCTTTCCGCATACTGGTAATTAATTTTTCTAAGTTTTAGATTCCGCTTTATATATTTTAATTTTTAAAAATATTTTAAAGGTCAGGTTTTCAGTTGACGTGAATTATTAGTGCTTTATAAAGTCAGAAAATGCTTTTTCCAAGAAAAAAATGATTAAGATCTAATTAGTCGTTAATCTGTACTATTACGGTTTGTCCAAGGGTTAATCCTAATCGTAGCATGAAATAAAGCGCACCATGCAGTAATATTGAGTTATTACGGGTTGGCATTCGAAAAACCGTGTTTCTATGGTATCAGATGTATAAATCAATTCCAATTTTTCCCAGATATTCCCTCATTCCTTGGCCTAGCGTTAGAAGTGTTAGAATCTGGTATCGTTTATAGGTCCAGATAGATTCTCGGTACAGATTCTATGATCTTTGGGATTTTTAGCCCCGGCGTTAAACGAAAGTAAAGCAAGAACAATCGACCTGGACGAGCGCAATCTTGTCCAAGGACTGCCTGTGCGTGTTTGGCTAGAGAACCAAGACCCTCACTAACGGTTATATTGGCGCTCGGTTGCAAAAACGGTTCAAAGGCTAAAGGTTAGGACAAAAGCTCAATAGTTACACCTGCGTAGAGGCCAATTACCTTATGCTTACACTTCCCAGAATTTTTTTAAAAACCTTTCTGTTTCTCCCCACATCTCTTCCTTTTTCTCCAAAATCTTTTTTTCCAACTCTTCCCTTTCCTTCGGACAAAATATATACGCGCGCACACAACTCGTTTAAAATACATAATATGCCTACCACATGCTTGTCTTAGTCTGCAGGACGAAAAGTTGGGCCCAGTAGCGTTTTAAAAATTGCGTTATTCAAAATAATCAGCCCCATTTCTATTTATTTTTTCATTTCAAAATAATATGGTATGAGTAAAAAATTGCTCCGCCAGCTTTTAAATTAAACCATCAACTATTTATCCCGGAAATGTATCTCTGCAATAAGCAGTTAAAGATAAGTTATATATATATATATATATATATATATATATATATATATATATATATATATATATATATATATATATAACTTATCTTTATTTATATATATATATATTACATACATATGTAAATAGACAGATAGATGTAATAATGATTTTATTCCCATCGAATGTTTTTTCCGTTACGGGCACACTTAAGAATTATGATGTTTGGCTATCGATTTTTCTATTGGCAGTAACTGTTGATGAACATAAGAAGTATTATCTTCAATTCATTAATTTAGCTTTGTATCGTCGGTCCTGTGATTTTCATAATATTTTTTCGACTAAAGAAGCCTAATGCTTAAAAGCAAAACGCTTTAAAGTAAAGTTTTCTCATACAATTTCATTTCTTGAAACTTTACTGATATTATTCCAACATCATTAATTACTTAAAAGCTATCAGAGTTTTATTTTGATATCTTGGAAAGTTTTTCTTTCTACTTTTTTAAACATTCCAAGATATTTGAGTTTAGGTTTTGTTCCTGCCCTTCTTTTGCTCCTTAAAGAAATCTTATTTCTTCTAGGCTACGGGATTGTAGGAAATGTTTATGTTACTTCAATTTAGAGTATCTATTACAACGGCTACGCCAACATGTCAATTGTTACATGAACGTAGCAGAAGAGAAACTACAATTAAACTTTGTATCTATAAAAACGTCGATATTTTGTAAAAAATCAATATTTTCTTTCCTTTATATTGAATAGTCATATGCAGAAATGTTCAACAAAGCAATCGAAAGTGTAAAAAGTAATCAATACCGATGCGAGGTCCATATTTATAAGAAAAAAAACCCCAGATATTTATGTAATAAATTCTAAATGTTCAATATCTTTGCATAGAAATGAAAGCACCATTGCTCTTTGTAATGAGCCAAAAATTTTAGAATCCATGTAGTTATTGCTCAAAGTCAGATATCATTTTCTTCCTTAACTGTGGTTTATGGGAAGTATTTTCCCACACAAAGATGCATAAATAAACATATATGCGGTACTTTGGAAGTTCTTCACTTAATATTGGCATGCTAACACCGCAATAAACCTCCACATCAGAGTTCAAATAGCTACTCTAAGGAAACTCTAAGTTAAATCCGATATTGAAACTAATTCATATATATTATACGATCGGTTTGCTAGTTGGTAAGATATTTTGTCAATAGTTTTGAAAAACCACGTAAGTTACGGCAGAACTTTTCTGATCAAACACCTTTGTCTACAGCAGGAGTAAACATTCTCTCTGAGTCTTTGTCACTGATGGGAAAAAAGTACTGAAAAGTAAAATGTTCGAATTTCAAGATGGGAATCACGTATCTCTTTTCATTCAAAAATTGAAGAGTTTTGTTTTTAGACTTGATCTAGGTGAAATGATTCAAGAGCGATATTTACAAAGGAATCAAAACGTTTAGAGGCAGCTGATGTACAATGATGAAACGTAACTGTCAGTGATTGTGTTAAACGGATTCCTTTTTAATTCAATGGAGAGGTGGGCTGGAATGGTAATATGGTCAATTTCCATTACATATATATCTATACTTTTTTTTTCACACGAATTAGCTTATAATAACTAGCCAAACTTATTTCTGGTTTTTATCAATTCATAGATAATCTCTGGATTACACAATTTACGCACCAAACTTTTAATGGGCGAAGTGATTTGTAGGGAAGGCTTGACTTTACACTGCTCTTGCACCAATGCCTGCGAGGTCTAACATATTGAAGAAATTAACCAATGGCCATCTTTTTGTTTTCCTTTTGAAGTGAAATACTGGGCCATTTGGTCAATTGAATCAACTTCTCCTTTTGTTTTGTTATAGGAAAGAATGATTCCTGGTTTTCCACTTTCTTCATCAACTGAACAATCGCTGCGCTTGGTGCTCAAAAGAACTGAGTTCGTTTGTTTCTTAGGACAGTTCCTATAATTACAACTTTCTTTTTTAGCTGCTCTTCAGCCAAATTCAGGTCGGTAAGACAGTTATTGCAGGTAATGTTTCTACCAGGTGTTCAGAAAAATTGTTGACGATGTCACATCAAGCAGAATTTTTGGAGGCTTCTCTTGTAAATGTTGTTCCTTTGCCCAGGCATTGAATATGCTTCAAAGGATATCTGGTAGAGGCCCCGCAAATCCAGAACACTTTTATGCCCTATATATCTGGTTTGCTCGGCATATACTTTAGAAAGCTAGATCTATATCTTCCTCTGAAGAGAATCCTATGTTCATCTTCTGTCAATAATGGCCTTGGAGGATAGAATCTTTGAAAAATATTTTTAAACAACTCCCAGAGAATGATGTCATGCGCAGGTACAAACTTGTATTTAGCACTCCAAGTAATTCTGTTAGATTTATTGTCAAGCTGAAGCGGTTTCGTGAAAACACTGCTCCCATCATTGGGCTCCCATCAAAGATGTTGAATATGGGCTCAAGCCTGTATCATACATCTGATGAATATTTTCATCTACATCATCTCAGTGTTTTTCCATTTACTGTGTATCACCAATCTACCCTCAACGTTTGTGCAAGTAACATATTTTTCCAAAATGTTTGAGTCAGTGTATAGCAAGAATGCATCACTGCATCTGCAAGATGCTTTGTCGAAGGAAGACGGTTTCAGACGGTTGTGTGAGAGGCATAAATATCTCTTAAATCCTAACTCTAAGTGACCACTGGAGATAACTAAAAATCGTGAATGATAGCTCTGGGTGATCAAGTCAAATTGAATCTTGTAAGTATCAAAATACTTAATTATTTATTACTGGGTATCAGAGACCCAGCCTTTTTTTCTTATCAATTTGTTACTGGGGCTGAGAGATCCAGCCGGCAGGAATCCGAGAAAAAATATGCCGGTGGGGATAGGGTTAGACTTGATTTGTAACCGTGGTTCTATCGATGTAGTCGTATTTTTTCTTAGTCTAGATCGGAGCAGGTCGGCAAGTCACAGGGCACAAGATTACAATTTGACCTGGGACTTAGTGAGCGGTCCCCGTCAAGATCTAGGCCTACCTTTAATGCAGATCAAGTAAGTGGCGAGTAGATCTTTACCTAGAGATCTAATGAAATCTATCTCTCGATCTGTGAAATGCATGCATATTGAAAAAAAAAACAGGATAAGAAAAATACGACAATATGAGTTGCAGCAGTTGAGCGCTTCGAGAACGAAACGGCTTTTAAAAAGGGAACTGGCCCTCTTACTGTTTTAGAAAGCTATGTGCTTCATAAGAGCCACTACATTGTTCATTTATCAACATTCTAATTTTATTATTTTTTTAATATTCTGCATTTTCGTTTACGCACATGCTTTTTGAAGTTTTCTTTAATTAGAATAGACGTTTAGTAGCAGTGGAGAATTGATATTAGGTGAAGTTGAATTGGCGTGACGCAGTAGAATAGCCATCGGTCTATTGATCGGACGCGGCGCCGGAGAAAAAGCCACTTTGTTTTAGTGGAGGCTCGCAATTATTATTATTTTGTTTTTGTTTTTGTTTTTCGTTTTAAGTAGGCCTGTACACCGGTGCATCTTATAAAATGGAAGAGAAACTCTATCCAATAGTCCTGTTTTACCTTACGAATACGATTATAGATTGTTTTCAGTATAAGTTGACCATGTTTTGCAATTTTTTTTTTATCTTCCTGAAGAAGAGAATCAAAACAAACCACCACTGACCCTACCTTCGCACATTTTCAAAAAGGACCACAAAAAAACCAAAAAAAACAACAACAAAAATAAAAATAAAAATAAAAGAAAACAACAACAACAACAAAATGGTACACATCTGATTCAAATATTTTTTTTTTTTAAGTTGTAACACACCTTTCTATAACAGGACTAGACCTATTCTCAAAATTCTATAAATCTTGATTTAAAGTATGAATTTGTACGCGAAGTTTCTTTGAACTCGCGGCTTATAAATGAAAGCAAAAGATAAAGGAAAGAAAAATAACTTTAGATTTACAAGATTTTCTAATTTAAGACAAATGTTTCTCTACCTCATTATTTAATATAAAGTCATAAATATATCATCGGCCAATAGTCTTAAGAATGTTCCTGTCGGTAAATTATTGTGAATAGATGTTCCGTCATTTCTTTTATCTTTCAGTGATACGTGGTCTGAATTAATCAGTAATTTTCTGTTCCCCTGTCTTCAGCTCTTGGTCATGATATTTCATACCCGTTATGCATGTTCAAGTCATTGGTTCTAATTGAAGTCTAGCCTAGTAGCCAATCCCTCGTAGCGAAATCCAAGGTGCACAAATAAATGAAATAGGGAATTGTTGATAGTAGTTTTTCTTTATTTTGATTATTAAATGTAAGGGCAACTATCTCCAAATGTAATGCATTATTTTTGTCTCCGTATTGATAATTTGACTTGCGAAGAAAAAAATGAGGACGGAGATAGATGAATCATAAACTCTACTGGGAAATAAAAATTCTGCCCTGTAAAAATCCTACATTTTTATCAAAATAAATGGGAGATGTTACATAAGGCACACTGGAAACACACAAAAGTCCTCACGCAAATCGAGCTTTGATCGATATTGACTTCGAACGAGGCCTAGTGAGAAAACTGATGTATCTCTTTTTGATAATAAATTATGCGCTAGATCTAGACTCCTGTATCTAGATCTAGATTAATCCTGAAAGTCATTACAAGATAGATTTTAAAAAATTAAATTGTAATAATTTGAAAGAATGGATCCAAATTTAGAAAACATAGCTTTTTAAGATAGCACACAGTATTTCTGAGTTTTGTGTAAAAACACACACACACATAAAAAAAAACACTCCAACTTGATACAATCAGCTTTTTCTACACTATAAGTCAATAACGCTAGGTCGGGCATTATTCTGCCCACCTTTTAAGAACCAATACCTACTCTAGGTATAGGCCAAATACAAGTTGTAATTTTCCTGCTTGGATGTCATAGTATTTGGCCGAAGGCGGATGTTTTGTATTGTATCTTCATTTTGTGCTTCGATCTCGACAGCTTTCTTTTCAATTTCATTAGTGATTTAAAATTTTATTACATATTGAAATTCTCATTCTGTGTTATCCCTTTTGAGCTGGTCTTTGTCTAAACTACTTAGCCGAAATGAGATCTTAATTTAGATAAAGAGTGCTTGATTTACATTATTGTCTTCATTGTTTACTTTGGATATGGAGGCAGAAGCAATCGGCCTAACAAGCAACCGTAAATCTTGCCTAACATAAGCTGTGTTGGTCAGTGTCGAATGCTTATTCATTCTAAAGTTTTTCTATAATGTATTGTCCGATTTTTTAAGTTTTTAGGTTAAATTTACGGTTGCTTGTTAGGCCGATTAGTTCCGTTTTCGACAATGCCGTTGCATTGCATCAAACTAAGCAATGAAAAACAGACCCTGCGCTCTGAAACATATTTCTAAACCTAGGGTATCTCAGGATAAACTACAATAGGCCCCACGCAAGTGAGTAAGGGTTAAGAAAAGGAGCCAAAATAAGTAAAGTAAAACATTTTTAAAATCTAAATAGTTGTATTGAACCTATACCCGATTTCTTAAAAATGATCTCAATCAATGTATTTTAAAGAGTATTTTAGAAAAAAGATGGCAACAATTTCAAGAAAAAACTCTCATAAATGTACATTGCAACATTGAAATTAAATTTTAATTTCACACTGTACTTTTCTTCATATTTAAAGCTGGACTTCAAAAAAATTCTCTGTAGCTAGAGCTGAATTTTTCATTAATGTGTGGATATTTTTTTCTGTGAAAGGAGGGGGGGAGGGGACAATTATTATGATCAATATATTTTTTTTCTAAATGTTGAAAGATAGGAGTTCTATTTCTAAATTTTGTTCTTAAAAACATGTAAATAAATTTTGCCTTTGTTACATTCATACAATTGCTCTAACAAATCATATTACTGAACATTTATTTACATAATCGTTATTTTGAAAAGTAAAAGGGATTGTTAAGGTTCTATTTATTAACGTTTGTGAATAAGCTGCTGAATTCAAACAAAAATCAAAACCAAAATGAAACTAAACAACAACAACAACAGCAATAATAATAATAATAATAATAATAATAATAATAATAATAATAATAATAATAACA
>BLXT01005777.1:286627-297827 GCA_019648995.1 Plakobranchus ocellatus
GATGAGGAGAGGGTGAGAGAGAAAGAGAGAGAGAGAAATGTTATATTCCAATTATGCTATCTTAAAAGTATAACGTATCACAATGAGAGTTGTGCAGAGCTAACCTCTTGCATTATACGCAAGGTATAAAACATTAGCATAATTGCTTTTGCGAAGAACACAACACCTCTCTCGCATTGAGATTAACAGTTTCATTAAGATGATAAAAAATAAATACGTCGATGATAGAGATCTAGATTTACTTTGGTGATAGAGAGAGCACATTACAGTCTTAATTTTGTCAAGATGTAGTTCAGAATGACCAAAGCTGCGGCAAAAATCAGAATTAAATCGATTAATGTTACCATTAACATTTTGTCTGGGTGAGAAGTTGAAGACATGTTTTCCTTGTCGATGTTAGGAACCTCACTACTTGGTGGGTAAACTACTAACCTCACCATATTTTGATTGCGTGTTTCCCTGAAATATACGTTTTTATCTCTCTGTCCTCTTATCTTCTTGTTATTTAACGGCGATCACAAAATCAATACATATGATCAGAGACATGCATCTAGATGTAGTAATTCCTACAAAATGATGGGAATGAAAAGATTCTTCTTTATGACCCAATATAAGCAAACCCAAACGGATGCTCTTATTCTTGGTCTTCGAGATTCGTCGCCGAAACTACAAGCAGTGCTTGAATTCTTGGATCGGCACCGAATAAATGGATTTCCGTGATATGGAGATTTTACCACAACGGCCCGTCTTGCATTGCGTTTCCTTACACCTAAATGTAGATTTTTTAGAGCCCATTCACCATTTTTTCTTTTAAAAAAATCTCCTGCCCTAGTTCGTTCTGAGAGGTTTTAGGGCAACTTTGCTCACCACAGCAATTGTCACCGAAGAATATGTGAGTTAACGACACCAGCAACAATAGCTACAGTAAAATAGCCCAAAGGTATTATCAACGTGCTTTCCGGGAAATGAAAATGTAAGTTGAACAAAGAATTTTGGCTCTTGTATATGGTTTATTATTTTTTTTTTCAGATTAATTTGAGAAAGAAGATAGAGAAATTTCGAAGGCAATAATTTTTACTCGTTTTAAACCACCACGTTCAGGTTTTTAAAATTGATATTTAAACTATGCTTGCTGCAGACGGCCTTCTGTTCACTGTTGTAACGCGGTCCAATTTGGATTATTTTTTAATTATTTGCCATCCACAGATATTTAAAGAAGTGAACTGATTTAGTTAAAAATAGTCAGTTGCACGCTTTCCTCCGATTTTTTGAAGCGGTGTGTTGAACATAATATGGATCAGGTTGGCTTGGCAATCGAAACCATGTCAAAGTCATAACGAAATCAGTGAACGATAGATGGACAACAGGAACCTATGATTGTATAAAAGTCTCTCTCTCTCTCTCTCTCTCTCTCTCTCTCTCTCTCTCTCTTTCTCTCTCTCTCTTTCTCTCCCTCTTTCTCCATCTCCCTATCTCTCGTCCTCTCCTTTCTTGTCCTCTATCTCTGTCTGCCTCTCACCCCGCCAGATCGTTCCTGTTGTCCATCTATCGTTCACTGATTTCGTTATGACTTTGTCAAAGTCTGGCGGGGTGAGAGGCAGACAGGGATAGAGGACAAGAAAGGAGAGGACGAGAGATAGGGAGATGGAGAAAGAGGGAGAGAAAGAGAGAGAGAGAAAGAAAGAGAGAGAAGAGAGAGAGAGAGAGAGAGAGAGAGAGAGAGAGAGAGACTTTTAAACAATCATAGGTGCGAAGAAGACTGGAGGCCCTTTTCATTCGAACGTTTATGATACAGGACAGTCTCAAAACACGGAGGAACAAATTTGAAAAATGTCAATGCCATGTAATACGCTATTGAATCAAAATGCACACTAGGTTTACAAATAGGAAAAAGTGATGTTGTTAAGAGGAAAGGATTCTAAAAAGGATAATTGTTCATTATGCATCAAATGGTTAAGAAGGTTGTATTCGGAGGGAGTGGTGGGGGGGAGGGGGCGGGAAGGTGGAGAGACATGAAGTCATATCACCAATCACATAAGAAACAGACACAGAGAGAGTGAGAGAGAGAGAGATACACAGAGAGAGTGAGAGAGAGAGAGAGGAGCCAGGGGGCTAGCTTCGGAAGAAAGAATAAAAGAATGTTGTTCATATTGCCAGTTACTTTTTATTTACTGGGCACGGAAATAGACCTCCGGAAACTTAAGTACCGATTTGCCCACGCCCGCAAGTAGGGCTGACAGTTTGCACCAAGAAAACAAACAGTACGCTCATCATAATCTTTACGGCTATTGATCTGTTTAGCCAACTGACCAATTTGATCAACAGTAACATACCAACAAACTTTTGTTTAAAATACATATCTCCTTGGCATCGCAAAGGCAGCTGTTGTAATGCTCTGAGAAAAAATGAGCAAGAGAGTTCGGTACATAAAGGGGAAAAAAATGACAGCAATACAAACATGCTTTACATACTTGCAGCAAGCTGCTGAGTGTGTCAGTGAACTCGAGACGATTTTTTTGTTCTTCAGATAAGGATTGTTTTTAGCTTTCGACAAAAGCAGATTTGTATTTTGGCTCTTGACACAGTAGATTAGGGAGATTTGATTTAATTTGAATTAACCGTGACGCACTTAGAGAAAAATTAGATTGATACTATATGATACAGGAGTGACTTATAGAGAGAGAGAGTATATGGTTTTGTTACGGCTTGATTATGTATCAGTGAATAAGAAAAGGTGTAAAAGATACACATTATGCATAACAGATTCTAGACCATGGCATACAAATAAATATATAGATGTATGTGTGTGTGTTTGTGTTTGTGTATGTGTTTTGAATAAAGCTTTTTTCTTCGGTTGTTTTTTTTTTTGTTTACTGCGTATCTGCTTTTATATCGAAAACACGTTAATCAATTTTATTACAATGCAGCTACTCTTTGCATACATTGCGCTGAGTGGATTCTACTTGACTGTCCTTTTATTTATTTCTGTCATGCGGCTTGCGTTTAAGTTCATGTGTTAATTTGATTTACTGCATAATTTGATTTACTGCATATTCTTCTGGTTTTTTTTTAAGGGACATAAGTACAGCTAGTTATTCTAATAGCGGTGCCATAGAATGCAACGATATAGGCATTACCGAAGCTGGGATAACGATTTTTACTTGAAGGATTGAGTAGAACTAAGTTTGCTGATTATGGCAAACGATGCAGTTTGTTTTGCAGAATTGAATAACACTGCGTTAGAACACCAAAGACAAGATCGTGCCAAATTAGCCAGATGGCTCATCTGTGTCAGCATACACTCTTTGAACCTCTTTATCCAAGTAATATTTAAAATAATTTATCTTTTTTATTTATTATTTAACTTTATTTATCGATAGATCTAATCACTTTTCCCTATATTATCGAATTGTCTGCACAGCTTTATTTTTTGTTTTATTTTTTTTTATTTTGTTTCCTCTATTTCACACAGACACAAAATAATTCCATTTTTTATAAAATCTACTAAAAGGAAAATAACATACAATAAATAAATATGTCAAACAAAATGCAGATAATAAAACAAATAGGATGAAAAAAATATTGCAGATTTAAATAATTATATGGAGCCAAATTCCAATCCGTTTTTTTTTAATTAACTTTGTTCACTGAAAAAAGATTTCATGGAAAGTTTCGTTTTCAAATATTGTTTTGAGGTTATTAAACTGGTACGTCTGTTTTGAGATGGTTATTAGTTGCTTTTTTGCTGGCCGCCTGCAAAGTTTTTTTTGCCTATCTTGTCCGACCTTGCGATTCCAAGTAAAACCGTTTATTCATCCAAACTCAGTCTCTTAACAACATATGCTGTTATCTTCTGTTATGCTTTTTTCACATTGAATTAACTCATTGGTATTTCTAGAGAGAATGTTTCTCAACGTCTATGTAATTGTGTAACAATTGGTTGTTGTGAATTGAATTTAAATCTAGACTTGGAACAGTCGATACTATGATTTGGCCTTGTTTACTTGTAATATTCGGTCAAATTTTGAATGGGCCTAGGTTGGACCTATTTTGGTTTAACACTACTTTTGTTGTTATACCTTCGTTTAACTTTTTTAGATCAAGGAATTTCTAAAGAGTTCTCGAAGGTATGAGAGCATTGTTTAGATTAAGTTGTTAGATCGTATTTTGTTAGCATGATAGGCGTGTCATGTTTATGTGTAAAGGGGAGAATAAATGAGAGTATTTGATTGGTCAATATTTTAAGCTATCCTTGATTATATAAGAATAAATTTTACCCATTTCTAGAATTATTTGTTTCTTTAATATCACAAAATAATCCTGTGGATTGCACAACTACTATTTTCCAGAAGCTGTAGGCGGTGGTTATTAAAGACAGCGCTGGGAAATTGTTCGAAGAGCTTGTAAAGAAAGAAAGACCGCTTATGTTCACGAATTTGTAGACCCACAGAGAGATATCTTGCTGCTCTGAAATTGCTCATGGTTTAAATTAATAAAATTATCGTACAATTTGCGGCAAGACTTGGAATTATTTCCTTTCTTCAGTCTATTTAAAGAATTCATTGTCACAGGTAGTATTCAACTAGATCTATTACTCAATAACACAAATTTATTCGCAAAATATTGCAGAGTGTGCATTGTTCACTCCCATCTTATATAATAGTATACTAGCATTTAAGACACTGATCCTAGTAATTCATTGCTCTAACAAATGTGTCACGAGACAGAAATATATTAAAACGACTTCTCATATCTATAACCCAGACACACGCATACATGCAGATGTGCATAGGTGTCAGAGTCATTATGATTTATGAAATCGATCAAATCTAGATTGCTCATTGGCAATCGAGTCCCAATACTCTGTAAAATTGATTGAGCTTTCAGAAAACAAAACTGAAAAGTTTTAACCTCACAAAAAAACGTCCCCATTCCCCAGTTTCTAAGAGCTATAGGTGATTTAACTCTTATATTTAAATAAACATTAAGATACATATATAAACAAATTTTACACATTCTGGTTTGGGTCTAATATGAAAAATTGAAACTCGCGAGTCTAAATTCGTTTAAGTGACACCAAGAGTAATAATAGTAATGAAGTAACTAACATTCTCTGGGTTTTTTTAGTGCACCTTGGTAAGAGTGCAATATTTTCAAATCTTAATTTCATTTTATTTCCTGAAAAATAATCTCAATCACTATCCATAATCACACCTTTATATTCTTAGTTTGAATATGGCGCGAGGTTAAAAAATATATGTAACGACTGAGAGAGCGCGAAATTTTCGTGGGTTCAAAGATTTTATCATTCGGTCATGTAATATTTCTGATTCTGCACTTTTGAGCATCCGTGCGTATGGACTGACTTAATCCCTGCAACCTCACCGAACGGCTGCACTCAGCCAACGCAGTAGATGAGAGAGCTGACCGGCAACGTGTATTTAAGACATAAGGAATGCGCAAAGAGTGAGCGCGGGAGACAGCGAGAGAGTGAGAGAGTGAGGGGTCAAGAGACAAACAGAAAGAAAAGCGGGTGGATCAACAGAGGGAGAAAGAGAGGAAACTAAACTATACGGAAAGAGAGAGAGAGAGAGAGAGAGAGAGAGAGAGGGAGGGGGGGAGAGGGAGGGAGGGAGAGAGAGATTGAGGATTGTTCAGATGCAGTGCAAAATAAATAATAAAATAAAGCACACAAAAAATGTTAAAGGCATCAGCCAGGAAAGACAAATATGCAATAGAAAATCACTGACCAACAGATAAAAAAGGAAGTTTAAGGGTATTTTTAGCCGCGGTGAGTGAGATTAAGTTTCTTTATTTGGAGAGGAAGAGAGTGAAAGAAGTACACAAAAGGTGAGAGAGGTGGAATAGTAGGCCTAAGAAAGTATGGGTTCAGATAAAAAATATTTGTAAGCAAACAAGCCAGATCTAGCTGTGCTGAACAGTGAATCGCTCAACAGCAAGCATTACAGAAAACCACCTCTCTCTCTCTCTCTCTCTCTCTCTCTCTCTCTCTCTNNTCCCCTTCTCTCTCCCCCCCCCTCTCTCTCTCTCTCTTTCTCTCGTTGCCCTCCTCCTCCTCTCTCTCTCTTTCTCACTCTCTCCCTCTCTCACTCTCAACTCATTCACCCACGCATTTCCTTCAGGGCCAGCTCTGGATGTAACCTGACCTCTCCGCATGAGGTAATCTTACTTTCCAAAAAAATCAATCTTATTTGGAACACATTGTAGGCTTACAGAAACTCACAATTATTGTTTATGGAGATGTAGAGAGTATTTTCATTGCATAACCATTTAAAAATTCAAATTCCCATGACTCGGCGCTTAAAATGTAATTTTAGCTTAGCGGTACATACATAGTATGGGAAAAGTTATGAAAACGTAACAGTTATGAAAACTTTGTGGTATTATGTAATTGAAGAATTTTAAACAGCGTCGTCTTTTTCTACCCATGTCATCTTCTTTATCATTTACTCTTTGTTGGTTTCACTGCATTATTCTTTACTCAGATGTCATCAAAAAGCACAACTTAAATACTATCTTTCTTTTCCATTTTTACATATAGTTGCATCAATTCTGAGATGGGCAAACGAACGGCAGGAAAAAAATAAGTAAAGATTTTGAAACATATAAACTTGAATATTCACCAGACGGTTTTGTGGAAGTCAAGCCATTATAATGACATGCCACTAGTGTTGGAGACATTGGTAGTCATGGCTTCCCAAGCAGTGATGTCCCTATAAAGTCTAAGTTCCATAATTCTGGCATCTGAGGAATAATTCGGCCGCATTTTTTTTTATGACACCACTCTTGTTAAAAACTCTTTGGCATTTTTTGGACATTTATCCTTATATAATGTTAATTATGTCGTCCCGATAATATTTCAACCATAATCTCCAATCTAATCAGAGATAAATTCAGAGTTGAGAACACGCTGAACATAATTATTTCATCTTTTCAAGAAAACATGCGCTATTTGTTAAGCTTACCTCTAAAAAAACAATGAAGTATCTCGAGAGGCCAAGGCCATTTAGAATGTTTGAATATTACACAGCTTCCCTCTGGACGAAATAAGTGCATATCTAGATTACATATAGACATGGGACTGGTCGATGCAAAACATACATGATGTTGGTTTTTTATATCGCATTCAGAACATCTAAAACAAGATTGGATGATCTGATACGAACCTGTGACAAGAAAACTAATTTGGAACTAAATTCTATCTTTTCTTTGAAATCAGGTCGTCAAAATTGGCGGAAGTGGCGTCTTTTGAGGCGAAAAACAAAAGATTGTATTGAAAAAAAAAAGGGCCTTGATGAACTATAAACCTAGTTCAGATAATCTAAACTAAATTAAAAACTGCAGGCGAACTAAAAAGAATACTTTTTAAAGACTGAGTTTTTCTCGATATTTTTTCAAACTGTAATGTCTTGTAGAACTTCTCTGTATGTAAATTATTATCATATACAACGGTACAAAAAGAAATATTGGTACTACAAGAAGAATAGTATATATGGAACATATTGTTACATACAAACATTGTGATCACAATGTGAATTTAAACACTGAAAGGCTAATATTTGGATAACTATCGGCCAAGTTTTTAAATCGTGAAAAAATTATATCTTTAAAAGCTTTAAGATTTACTTCGACTTTTTGAAACGGCTGTACATTTTTATGATGAATTATTATAATGCCATCTTTATTTATTCCTTTCCCGCCAGTCGACCTATTACAAACGTGTCCGTAAGGTATCATTTGATGAAATTGATGGTCCACGTGATCGCAACTGGCACAATGGCCCTCAATCATGGATCTACTTAGCACTTTAGCATTAAATAAGGCTTATCATTAGGACTAGACTGGGGAGAAGTCATGGCATTTCTGATCACACATTTTATTGCCGCTTATGAACAACTTTTTATTATCTTCGTCTCACATTTTTACAAAGGCCATTTGTTTGCAGCTGATGAGATTGACCATAAAACATAAAACAGCGTGATCCTCTGTGAATTTGAACCATCAAAGATCGCTTTGGTTTTAAATTCATCTTTGAAGATTGGGAGTTCGAGTCATGAAAACATGAAAATATCAAGTTTAGAATTTTATATTCATTACATACGCGCAAGATCTCTGTCTCACTCCTTTGTCCCTTCTTTTATAAGTTTAAAATTTTGTTTCCTTGGTTGATTTGTACTTACTGCACGCAAGGCCTTTCTGTTTATTGGACACTTTTGTTCGTGTGGAATCTGCGATGAGGTGCAACCTCTTTTGAATGATAGAGCACAGCTTGCAATGAGATTCCATTCTTACTACAATGTGGTACAATCACAGTTAGGTTGAACATCTGTGTTTTGCCACACCAATTGATCAAAATTTCTGTATTCATCATTTTCTGTAATTATTACTTGATACAAAAAGTATAGAAAGAATATTTGAACAATGGTTCAATGGCAGTTCATAAAGATATAGATATCACTGTTAATGCAAGTATTTAGTGAAGAATAAACGATACTCCTAACTTTTACAATTTTCCTTTATTGTGCCTTGACCTTTCAGATAAATATAGTCGAAGATTTTTGTTGTTGTAATTTCATACTCTCTACATAGAAATGTGCTTGTTTCGTTTATACAGTTTCAACGTTTTCAAAAAGAGACCAAATGCAGTTTATTCAGAATTTCGAAAGTTTAATGCGTAGTGAGGGCGATTCGGAGTTCAAGGATCTATTAGTCTCTCTAGTATTTGAGCAAATCGAACTTGCCCATCGTCTCTCCTGAGCCTTCCCGGTCGCATTCAGCCAAGACAGGCCCAATAAAGCGCTCTTTGAAGGAACACGTCCAGTTCTTACGACTCTCTTTACAAAGAATTGGTTGCTGGCTTAATCGCACAGTAGTTACAGAACTACTGTTTCCAGGCGAGGGATTCGATGTTCCGTTCATGAAACGAAATAAAAAAAATCTTATCGAAAGCCATATATACTATGGCCTGAGGGAAAAAAAGTTTCTGAAGCAATGATCGGGTTAAGGAAACGTCGACAAGCACAAGTAAAAGTCGTCAACTGTCGTGTGTCTCACAATTCTAACCCGACTAGACCTCATGGGACCTAGACAGCAGATTAGCGTTAACCAGTCTTGGGAGGGCAAAATCAAATAAAACATTTGGCTTCACTAGTTCCAGGCAATGGATAAGGTTTAGCATGTTATGGATTGGAGGGTAAAGTTACGACAAAATATTCGACATGATTGAAAAAATATGCAATGAACTAACCAAGTGGGGGGGGGAGGGGGATTTGACTTCTTAGAACCACTACCCTAACAATAAAACATAAAAAAGCATTCTGCAGATGGAAAGAGGAGTGTTTATTCATTAAGTCTGGTTTATATCAATCGTGGAAAGAGAAGAGCATGCGAAAAAAGTGATCAGAAAGATTTCAATTGTGACAGGCACATGAAATGCGTGCACTTTGTGAGTAACATGGGTCGACGTCAATGTTTTGATTTTTTTTAGTCTTTTTTTTTACTTGGAAATAATTTTGAAAGCTTTGCTCCTTAGGTGGGGAGAGATAAATCAAACAGAGAGGTGCGAAGCGTAGTTCTCAAAATATTAGGATTTCTAGACCCCAGACCCAAGCGTATAACTTCAGAACTCGATGTTGAGTTGAGTCATTGATAAAGATATCGCTGTAGATGTGCATGACTCATATTACAGATCTTAGACTTTGCTGGCGAAATGGCATGTCAAATAGTCCCTATCTCTTGGGATTTTTCTATTGTGAGTTCGCTAGAAATTCTTCGATTTCGAATGAAGATGTGCTGCAAGCCTGAACTCTCCCTTTAGTGAAGGGCTTTATGCACAAAAAACGCAACCATCCTTGAACATACATCAAAATGAAAAAAAAAGATCTAGATCTAAAATGTTAATCAAACTTAATCTCTAGTAGTTTTTTGTCACTGCATCTGTGTGTTACGCCCTAGGGTCTCGATATTCCTGTCTCAGATGATGTTACCCTCTAGAGAAGAAAAAAAATCCTTTTCGTGCAGAGGTTTTTTGTCTTTCTATTTTGGCTCTGATTTATTTTAATCTCATTCCTTTCCTCCACTTTTTGCTACGTCCTCTGTCAGCCTGATACTTCTTGAGGTAGAAAATATTTTTTAAATAACTTTCAGTCATAATTATCTAATTCCATAAAAATTAATTATATGCCACAAGTTTTGTCTCTTCTGATAAAATTACTCACATAAGTATTATTATACCAATACAATAACTTTACATTGCCTTAAATAAAAACAAACCAAAAGTTGTTTTTTTTTTTAATGTATGTTAAAAGATATTAATCCTCGTCTTACCCTGGAAACGAAGATGCATGAAATCACTAGCAACTCCCTTAGTGCATTTGGCATGGAAACATTATGAATTTCAAAATAAAATGAAAGAATGCTGAAACAGAGCCTGAAGTTGATTTTTGAGAAACATTTGTAGAGAAGACAGAATCAATCTATTCATTAAATCCTTGAAAGATCAATTACCTACTCAAATGGTAGTTTCCGGGAAAAGAAAAAAGATACAAAATGTGATAATGATCAGAGAACCTAGTTAGACTGGCAAAAGAATAGTAACGGATATAATGAGTGTTTGCATTTTGAGAACATCCCAACAGAGAAGTACGAGAGGCTGACCAGTGCTCGACGACTTTGCTTCACATAATATTATGACGAGCAATGGATTGTCTACCACATGAAGACTGTGGCAAAACACTAATGATAGAGTAGATTCATGGAAATAAAATATTTGAAGAGGAAAATAGTAAATATTTAACGACAGGTTTTTAAGGTTTCATTTAATTTTGCATCAAAGAATCTGTAATACTCAGGTCATTTTTAAAAGACAATCCTAATTTGTAAATTCGAAATTTTATGGCCAAGATGATTTAAAGTGGTTTGCCGAGGAAAGGAAAAAAATGAAAAAAAAAAAGACTTAAAAAATAATTATCGAGAGAACAACTATACAGTCACTGAGATGTAGATAATAATAGATGTAAGAAGAAAGTTCAATTTATCTGCTATTGGATCCACTATCTTCGCAATTTAAAACTGCTTTGATTGTATGGACAAAGTGCCATAATAATGAGTGTCTATTCTCTTTAATTTACATGTGACAATAATAATAATAATAATAATAATAATAATAATAATAATAATA
>BLXT01005777.1:363655-381029 GCA_019648995.1 Plakobranchus ocellatus
TGCAAGCACCATGCAGCACCGTGCAGTCTATCTCAGTGAGATCAGTCACGTTTTCAACTTCATTACTTTAAAAAATTCACTACTACCTGATTCTAGCATTTTAATATATGTTATTCAATCTGTTAAAGTACTCTTTGTTTTCTCGAAATAATGGATGTTGATCCGAATTGGGTAGAAACTTTGATTAATGCAGTACAAAGTAAACCATGTTTATATAATAAAGCTGACAGTCACTATTACAATAGAGATGTAAAAAGCAAGGCTATGCTCATTCTGTGGTACCCAAAAAAATTTTTAATGGTAACATTGTAGCTCACTGTGAAGGATGTGGAATTGACTCTTGAGTCATCTTTGAGATAGCAGAGGAAGCCTCCAATATATTTTTCTGCGAGCCTTTTTCTTAAACGAAGCAACAATGCACAAACACATGCTACCTCTATTTCATCCATCTTTAAAATGCAATACAACGCACGGATGCATACGCGGTGAGGCCGGTCCCCGGGACAATCCTGTCCTAGTGCGGTACCTGTTCTGAAACTAAAAACTTTGCCTGGGACAGGACTGTTTTGTCCTGGGACAAAATTGTCGTAATGCGGTACGGGCCTTATTGAATGAGCATCACAAACAGTAAAATAGTGACTAGATTCTGTAATCTCAAAAGCAAGACTTTTTTTTTTATATTCTTACCAAAACTTTGTATGACATACCAATAATATTTCCAAACGCAATGAAAAAAATAAACTGTTGGAAGATTACTGGATGTACTTCCTTTATCATTCATATTTTTAAAAAGCTTGCCTCGTGTGTTTAAATAAATAAATAAATGAATGGTCATATTGAAACAAGATATAACTAATCAGTACCAATACAAAATAAATATGATTTAAATGCTGCATGAGAGCAAGAACAGTTGGGAATGTTTACAATTTGAATTCGATGAAATTCACTAAAGAATTATTTATTTTAAAAGTACACACTCATGGAAGGCAGAAATTATTGCCCAGATATATTTTAATGCCAATCATTAGATCATAAGTATGATTTGTATACTTTTTTTAAATTTTTTTTAAATATTATAAAGTCTTTACAGAAAAACCTCTGCCAAGCTGTGATAATTTTTTAAAATTTTAATCAAAGGTATCAATAGTGCAGAGCATTGATATCTTCATGAGAAATATGACCGACACCCACACCCCTTCTCCTACATACCGCCACACACACACAGTCATTTATCAGTAATAAAATTGTTTGATGTAAAGTGGAGAAACCAAATGTATACATCAATTGTAAACAAAACACACAGGAAGGGCAGACAAGCTAGAAATATGGGTCAGTGCACAGTGCTCATCAGCAGATTTTAGATTTTAAAAGCCTTTTAAGGTTTCAAAAACTTTAAAAAGTTTGGGATTGTCTGTACTGGGCTGATTAAAGTTGATTCAGTTGCTTTATATAGAAAATGAGAGGAATTTGGACCGGACTTTGGTACAGGTGGGCTTTGTTTATCTGCCATTAAAAACAGATTGGATTCCTTTACAAAGTATCTCAAAATCTTCTACTGTTCAAAAAGTATATTATCCAAAAAAATTAGAACATACCAAAAATAAAATTTTGGGCAGATTTCAAAAGTTAAACAATTTATAATGAACAACTACATTTTTAATACATATCACTGTTAAGCATAAACCAAAAAAGAATTAATACTATAATAAACGGTCTCATATTTTTATCCCACATAGGGCCTCCTAAGTTCTTATGTCTAAAAAAAAAAAAGGCAATACAATTAGAACTTTCTCAAAAGTTCCTTTGAGGTCATATTCTCGAATAAGCAACATTACTGTCTCTCCTACATCGAAGGCGAACCACAAGGACTGTCACTACAGCCACTAATGTTATACATAAGCCCACAGCCACACCAAGAGCCAACCAGGATGCTGAAAAATGTTTTGAAATGGTTGGGTTATTAAGGCAGAGATGAAAGCAAAACAAACTTCATGACGGTTTAAACTGCCCATTTATTGCAGTTGTTTTTACTTAAGTTGGCATCACTAGAGTCAATTCTATTTTCCTTTTGCACTTGTTTCATTATAAAGACGAAGCTAAAAAGTTAACATCAATTAAACCATTACAACAGCAGTCTAGATCCTCTCACAATGCATCACACAAATAAATAAATTTTATAAAACACATATTAAAAAGAAAAAAAATAGACATTTGATCCACGTTTGAGCTTCCTTTGACAAACGACTAGATGTATAGATGCAGAAATGTTTTTTTTTTTCAACCCCTCAAGAAGTCTATTTATCAGTTGTTGACTCTCTTCTTTGTTTCATGACAATGGAGGCTAATGAAGAGAAAAAAAAGCTGCCATCAAGCATCCACATACCAGCCTTTCAAATTTAACACCAGGACAATAATCATAACTAGAACGGAATGATGTGATATTCCAATATATGCAGATGTTTTCAGATGTTCAAATGATCAGCATCAGAGAAGCAGCTTCATTGCTCATCCAGCACGATTACCAAAAACAGCAACAAATTTTGAGAACCCACATAATAAGAAAAATAAAAAAAATGATGTGACAATAGTATGTTGCAGGATGAAACCTGCAATTCCATTTCAGATCATTTTTCTTTTTCCAATTAGTGATCCAATGATCATCTCTTGAATTCTTTAAAAGATTTTTTTAGAATATCAAACATCTTCATTCATTTTCTTTTTTTTTAGATCTAGACTTCGATTGATATTGAGGTTTTATGGATATGTGCTTGAGGACAAATGACAAATGTAGCTGCTCGATAGATATGTAGCAGGAAAAAAAATCTGTAGATCCCTTGAAAAAGAAAATCTACATAATTCAAAATAAAAGGTATGATCCCATAAATTTCGATTTAAAGAGGTCAACTTTATTATTTTAAAAAATGGTCAAATTCATTCCCTAAGGACCAAAATTTCGGATATTCCATGAATAAATGGTTGTGTTAATGTTAATTTTGTTACATATCTATGTCCAATCAAAGGTCAACTTTGTGTAATTTTTTTTTAAATACAATGACCTATAAAATAACCAAGATGTTTAGAAATCCAATGCATAGCAGATTGGAAGATATGAAATCGATGCTAAAATATTAATTACTTTGACGTCATCATTAAATGGAAGTCATCACAAAAGAAGCAGTCAGTAAACTGTTGGCAAAACAAAAATTATGATAGCCCTTACCAGGTGAGAGAGAATCAGAGCCCGAGTTAGAGGGTTTGACTTTTACTTTGCACTCCTCTTGCCAGTTTCCAGGAACTCTTTCTGCTGTTACTTTTATAAACTCCTGAAGTGTGCAAGGATCTGAGCAGCCTTATTAGAACATAAAAATGCACAATTAGAACTAAGATGGAATGAAATTGGTCAAAATGAAATGAGCAATGGGTCAAATAATACATATTTTAAACCATTCAATATTCTAAAATGTCCTTCTGTTGATTTTATAACGGTGAAAACTAAAAGCAGCTAAGTAGAATTGGTTTGAACTTTTGAATCAAGGTGGGCAAAATTTAAAGTCAATAAAAATAAGTAGTTGTCAAAATTATATTACGGGCCTCATGAGGATACTAAAGTTATTCGTTATATATTCTAACTGTTCAGAGGTAAAACTTTCCTTTTGTGTGTGTGTGTGGGGGGGGAGATGTTGGCTGGATGCAACCAATGTTAAAGATTTAAAGATACATGACATGAAGATGAATCTTGAGATCTCAAGATTTATCTTTATGTTTTGTTTTCTTTTTCTGTTTTCAAAAACTATTTATGAAGTTTGAATCCATAACTAGTCAAAATATTCAACATAATCACTTGATCCTGCAGTCTCTACATTTGTGAAAAACAATAAAAGTGTACTTGATTTAAAACAAGATTTCCTTGTTCATTAAACAAAATTGTTCTTTTTTTTTTTTACATAGAACAATTTTTAGATCTAAGTAATGGGAAAAATGATTCATTCTATTTGTTCAGAAAGAAGGTTAATTTTATTCCTCGCTAATTAACCTTCTATATCCAGCTTTTTGAACATTCAACATAACAATACTGGTTTTTCAAGTGGTTATTTTATGGCTGACATTTTTTTTTAATTTCTTGCTTTTTGTTTTTACCTTTGGGAATGAATTCATATGGTTCTGTTGTGCTGTCATTTCTGTAAAGTATTTTCACTACATGTTTTGAGTCAATTTCATGGAGTTCTACAATCACAAGGGCTCTGTATTCAGGTGGAGGTGTGTTAAAGATGAGCATGGCACGAAGAAGGGCGGCTACAGTAGTGTCATGCTGGTAAGAGTGAGGAAAAAAAATGAACAATTAAATGAAATTAAATATCAAAAGTTTAATTCTCTCAATACATAACATAACATGACATGAGAAAGTTGATGATGCATGATTTTTTTTTGTCATGCATTATGTTTTAAAAACTGCCAGCACATTTTTTATTTGAAAAAGCACAAAGCATAGAGATTAAGTATTAGTCATACATGTAACATTGTATCTATATCATTTGGAAATGGCAATCTTTGTGCAGAAAACCTCAGATTAGAGTGCCACTTGCTCTAAATGAGCTTTACCTACATCAAAAAATGGGCAGTATCTTTGCAATTGTATCAAAAGTGATCTGCATTTTAAGGCAAGCAAACTTAGTATGTACATAGTGGGGATTTGTGAAATGATAGCAAGGTTTGAAAGTTATATAACTTTATTTTATTCATTAAAAAACCAAGAGTCAAATTTTTTAATGTTCAAATCTGATCTGTGCACAAGACTAGCATCAATATTATTTATTTGCCTTTCCTTTTTAATTTGCTTTAAGAAGGCCATTATTTTAATGTCAGAGAGTCATATCTCAGCCTTGGTGTGCCACAGATATAACTAGTGTGGTGTTCAGTGGTCACTCAACACAACAGGCAGTTCTGTGCATGTTTTACTGCAATGGCAAATTCTCGCGAAGTGGAAATTTCAAACAAATAAAGAGGATATTTGTAGATTTAGCACATACATTTTGGCTGGAGCAAGTATCAACATCATTGATAAGATGGGCAAACAGTATATACACTTACTGCCAAATTTAAAACCATGCACACATTCTCTTATACGCTCAGATGAAATTCAGTCAACTGTTCTCTCTCCTATTAGGACAAGTCCCTGTATTCTCAATTTCATCCCCTTTAGTAATAGCTCCTCAGTCTATATTTTTGCTGTTATTACCCCATTAGAAGTTATCTCTGCTGATCATATTGATGCAATATTCAAGGAGGCACTATATTTTTTTCAAGCATCATAATTATTTTATTGAAAAAATTATTTTAAAGATGTCAATAAATTTGTAATATACCAACAAGATAACGTAGGTGGTAAATAACTGATAGAGTGCTGGCCTAGCTTGTAATTAACAATGGTCTATGGCGGGTGTAAGGGGCATAATCCTAATTTACAAAAGTACNNNTTTTACAAAATTTGTCATAAATTTTAAACCAAGGAAGGTACAAACATAATTCAAACACCAAAAAATAGAAGATTGGGTGCACTCTCTTATGATATATAACACTAAGTCTCAGTGATATTATGGGATATTGAAAAAAATTGACGACACTATCTTGGTAGTGGGGCTAGGACTAGATCTAGATCTAGATCTACATTCAGATTCATCATCGTCGGAAGAATCTAGACGTAGCCCATCACCTTCTCCCTCCTCTACATCAAAATTAACATCACTTTCATCATCAAATTCAACTCCAACATCATCTACAGGGCTACCCTCATCTTCATCTTCTTTATTCGTTGATCTGTCTGTCAGTTGCGAGAGCAAGTTGAAGGTCATTTTGAAAAAATCGTTACTCGGTAACCATTCCTTCAATTTCAGAACAGTAAACGCAAAACGAAAGTAGAACTCTTCAAGCAACAGAAACTATTAAGGCCCAGCCACGGTAAAGAAAATAAAGGGGCTTATTACATAGTTTAAAAGTGTATGCTATAGTCAAGTATCAATGGGCGATTTCGAGCGCTCCCGCCAACACCCATAAAGTATTCTGCATATTTCACAGAAAATCCCCTGAAAAATACTTTAAATTCACAAAAGTTTTTCAAATGGTTGTTAAAAATTTCAATTTTCCAAAAAGAAAATAACAGTTCCCAAGAAAAATACTTGACAAAGCAGAGAATAAAAATATTTTTAATAAGAAATTAGAGAAGTTTTGCTAAAACTATTTTAAAATACTCACAGCAGAGTACATGTAGACTTTTGGCAAGGGATTCAATGTTTCTGAGGCTGCCTCCATATTGGCTATGATTTCTTTCAATAAAGGTCCTAAGATAAAATGAAAGACTTAGTGAGGTCTAAAGTCACTTTTCAGATGTTAAAGAATTCATAGCTTTTATAGAATTCACATGGATTCCTTTATCATGTTGAAAGAGCAATGAGCAATATTGACTCACGTAAAAATCTAATGCATTCATTGATGAAAAAAAGAGAATACTAATGTGCGCTTAAAAGAATTGAATTAAAGTAAAGGTTGATCTTTTGTATGTCATGCAAACACTTTTGTTATAAAATTTTTTTTAAAAGATTAGTTTCAGATATCAACTTTATTTGATTTTGTTATTTTCATTAATTTTTTCATACCTTTCTTTTTTTTTTTTCATTATTATTTCACATAACCTTTATAAAGGTTCCAGATTCCAAATCATCAAATAACTTCAAGTATTTTTTATATTTTTAATTCTTACCTCCTTTTAAGCGAACCATTGCTGAGGTGTTAAACAACAAATCAAAAGCAATTGTTTGCAATTCCAGAATTGTCTCCCACACATCAGGAGCATACACCCAGTCATTCCAAGTGAGATTATGAGCTTTCTGAATGTACCCAAAAATACAAATGTCTTTAAATGTGTCATCAAATTAAAAAAAACTACAAAATTTTAGCTTGCTTGAAATATGTGCTTTCTCAATCTATTTTAAACCTTTAATCTTGACAGAAAATGGAGTTCTACAATCACAAGGGCTATGTATTCAGGTGGCAATGTGTAGGAGATGAGCCCTGCCCCCCCTCTTCCCCCCTTTCCCTCTCTCACACATACACACACACACAAATACAGAGGGGGAGAGAGAAAGAGATGCCATTTAACAATCTCGGACCTGGCAATCTTTTCCACAAGAACAAGGACATTATTTCTTTTTGAATTTGCAAGAATATCATTGACATAAATTTAATAGAACTGCATTAATTGCTTCAATTTAATTATTTTATTAAAGTAATGCCCATATCTTTTGGCTTTGAGAAACTTGACCTAGACCAACGATACCCCTCTCACCCGAAAACTGAATAGCACCTGACCCTCACACCAGACTACGTTCTAGTCAATGGTCTACAAATTTGATCCGATTTGCCAGCATTGCAAGAAGGCAAGAAGAAGAATCATTTTATTACCTCACATGTAAGAGTGTCTGCAACTGACCAAAAATCTTTTAATGATTCTCTTTTAATTCCTGTGTTTTTCTCTACCATTTTGAAAAATTCCTGAAATAAAGAAAGGTGAGACGTATAAATTCATTTTTCAAGAAGAACACACAGAGTGAATGAGAAAAGCAAAACATTTTACAAAGAAATTCTATCACCACATTTTTTTTGTGTATGTTCATATAAAAATAGGGTTTGTCTCCATTCTGTGTAATTTAATTAGTGTTTGAAAACCTAAAGAATTTTTTTAAAAAAACAAACAACAGATTTTATTTTTATTGGATTCACACATTGCCTGAATAAATTAAAAAAATTTTTAGTTCATGTATGCCAAGCACAGTTTACTACCTCATAGCTTTCTTGTTCTTCTCTCACAGCGGTCGAGTTCAACAGCTCTGCAAATAGTTGATCATATCTTGGACAAGGTTGTTTAAGTCCAAGTTTCTGTAAAGAGTTAAAGACAGAAAATTTTTTAATAAATGCCATTCATAAAACGAAAAAAAAAGAACTTTTCCTCATTTTCAGTCCCTCCAAAAAGTATAAACAATTTTGAAATTGAAAAAGGTATTTAGTATTTACACAACTATGGAACCACAAAAAATTCCTGCAAGTTTTTCACACTCCTTGCAGTTTCAATAATATATAGTCCAGTCTATTTATAATGGCTAGGGCTATACCGCAACCCTGGGTGTAATGGCACTTTTTACACCCCTTTTTTCTCCTATAAACAACAGAAAAAAACAACTGAAATTACTGGTGTATCTGCACCCACAAGCTGTCTTTCTGTTATAATGGCACTTCATTAGGCGGAGCTAAAGACAATGCAGGTAGGTAGCAGACAAAAATTGTCAGTCCTATAAGCCATGAATGCCTCTCACATCTGTAGAGTGAAGGCCATTGTACCGCACGCTTTTGATGTGCGCCAATTTTGCTAACTGACAGTCATGACACACATAGTTGCAGTGGTCAGCACTAAATTACCAGCACCACACTCCGTCTTTTCTCCTTCCTCTTCCTGATCCACTCTATGCCATCTGCGTTACCTGAGCGCTATAGTACAGGCCAGGCCAATAATCATGGGCCTAGCTCAGCACTGAAGCCAATAAAACTCCCTCTAACCCCCACCTTACCCTCTCTTGCAAGATAGCCAGTTGCTGTCACCATCCGTATTCCATACAAGCATCTTAAGGAGGCCTAAGGGCCGTAAAATTACATAAAGGAGCCATCAAGTACGGGCCTGTGTAAGTAAGGGAAGGTCCAGGCTTACAGAGCACACTGAGCATTGATGACCCAATCTAGCACTATGTGGCATGCGACTGTCTCTAGCGTTCTTTTTTTCTCTGGCTGAATCTTTTATTAGGGACCAGGAAAATTTGATGCATCACGTTAGACCAAGATCCAGACAGAGCCCATGGGTTTAGTGTGTTGCATCTAAGCTTAACCATTTAATACATCTATCTATAATACCGGTTGCCTATACATCAATTGTTCTAAGATGTCAATAATAAAATCCATACCAACATTTAAATTGAAATCTATTAAAAAAAAAAAATCAAAACTTGGACAGGGAGGTATAGCACTTTATATGATGGGGGGCATGGCCTGAAGTCACTGGTTCCCACCTGTCCTTGTAAACTTAAGTGAAAAAAAAATGTTAAATTTAAAAAAAAAGAAAACAAAAAATGTTGCAATTTTGAGTTGTGGTATATGTCATGTCCTATAGCCATTTAACTAAGGGAGACAATCTCCATTCATTTTAATACCATTGGTTATACCCCTTTTCCCCTTATTAATTTTAGTTTCTTTTAATGTCTTTTGTTGTAATGGCACTCTGCTATAATGGTACCAAAAACAATGTCCTATTTGTGCCACTACATCAGAGCTTTATTGTAAAATTTTGTGTGTGTAGATACATGTGTAAGCACAGTTACCACAGAGTACAAAACCTTTGTGTTATTTCTGAAAAGATTTAAAAAGAAGAATAAATTTACATTCAGATTTAAGATTGCAATCTGATCTCCATCAAGGTAGCAAAAATCGTGGATAAATTCTAAAGATCCCTGAAGATCATAGACAAATGTGGACGCCTTAGACAGGTGGTCAACTTGAATATTGAGAACCCATTGATCAATTCAAAGAATAAAAAAAAGTATTGAGGAGATTAACTTTCAACATCACTATACCACCTTCTAGTGAATAAAAAATTTTTCCCTGAGTTTACAAATGCATTAGGGCAAATGTTCAGCAAGCTTATGATGTCAATATGAGCTCATCTAACCCTTGAGCAAGTCTACACAAGGAAATTTCACCTGCCACGATCCATAGTCACCATCATGAATATCTATGACCATGCGAGAGTATACCCACATAAGGATATTCAAGCAATAAAAGTTACACCCGCAATAACTATAGATAAAAATCTGTGAGAGCAGTTGGATGGTACACATATATACATACATGTGCACATAGTAAATTTATTTATCCTTTCCGATTCTTTTGTTTTGTCATGCATTCTATTGTGCTTCTAAGTTTTGTTTTTAGAGTCTATATTTTTCATTTGTGTTAGTTCTTTTAAAGATCCACAAAGCGTGAGTTCAGGAATGTGATGCCTATGGCTGATCAACAACACTCACTCAACGGATTTGGATTAGACTGTCATAAAGCTATCTACTATGAAATCCCAACACATGCCATCCACACCATTTCAAGGTTGGAATATAACACTAGGTGACATATTCAAATGTCATAGAAAAAGAGCTGTAAACATGGATTTAAAACAGGTTTTTAAAACGTTGTCCTTACATTGTCCGTTTCCAGTGGCTTTGATTGGACTGGAATGGGCTGCCATTTAAGATCAGGATTCCACAGCTGGGCAGCAAGCGGGGGATATAATCCAGCCAAGTTACTGTAAGCTGACATGAGACATCTATTTTCAGCTGAGGATTCAACTCTGATCTGATTGTTTGATGAGAAAAAGAAAAGAAGATTCAATTGTTACATTCATTCATAATTAATGTTGGACATGCGGTATCAGGTACAACATTTTTGAGAAAAAAGAATTTTAAGGTTGTTTTTCCCTTCTTTTCAATCCTTTTTTTTCTTCGAAAAGTTACAACTAATATCTGGGCACAGAATTAAGCTATTTCTATCCAGTTTTCACTGATGCAAAGTATATATTCAATTTCAATGCAGTTTGTGAAGCATCAACGATTTAAATGTTCAAAAACGTGACCTCAACTCATTTGCACTGGTTTCACAACAATATCTTGACAAACATGCCCAATTTTATTCCTAATTATTCATTTAAGTTATTCTTAATCGATATGGAATATCTTAAATTGTTTTTTTTTAATTGACGAAAACTTGAAAACATTTGTCATGAACAAAAAATTGCACCCATTGGAAACTTGAGTCGGAACTTAATCATAGGCATTTCACATTTGGGATTATATTAATCTAGAGTGTAACAGAGCTGCACTAAAAAATATTACTGGCAACCCAAATTCAATTCAGAGTTCAGGACCTGACTTGCACAAGAAATAAAAATCTTTAAGGCTGTAGGTTATAATACTGGGGTGTAACTATTTTACACAAAAGATGTCAGACAGAATGTATATCACACAACAATAAAGCAAGAGACACAACAAGTGCATGTTACTGACCTCTTCATGATTATAATATGAGGTGTTGAGAAATCCATCGTAGCGGTCTTTGAGGAATTCTCCTAATTCATATTGTTGTTGCTTGCCAAGCTGGTGAGCAAGAAATCATATATAGTGAGACAGATTTAAATTTTAGTTAACTGTTTTTACATTCAGATCAGACATATCAACAATGACCCACACTAATATACTTTTTTTTTAAATTTCTTATAACTTATTTTTTAGCTCAATCAAAATTTTAACTTCTTTCCGCCCATCCACCATCTAAAAAAAAAGCCATTTTTTGCTATGTAAGATATAAATTACCTATAGTAGAAATAGGAAAGGATTAGGGGGGAGGAGATTGGCTTGGCTTAAAAGTTTATTATGAAGTTTATAGTGAAATTACATTTAATAATAAAAGTAGAGTCACTTTTTATGAATAATGAACACCGAAAGAAAAAATAAAGAAATTGATGTAAAGTGAACTTCATTTTAACGTCTTCACCTGTGTTTCACTTTCAATAAAAGATCATACTATACACAAAAAGTTGAAAATATTTTAAGAATCATTCTAGTTTGAATTTTTTTTTTTCTATCTTCAGAAAATTCTAAGATAACCTGTGTATCCATGAATCATAGATCATTTTATATAAATTGTGTGTAAGGTTAAAGAGTTTCAAAAATAGAGATTTTGAGCCAATGTGCTCCAAAACTTAAATTGTAACTAAGGTCAAAGGGTATTCATCTACATTTGTGGGGCTATCAGAGAAAACTTGTCACAGGTCATTTGCACTATTTTAATGTTTGACCCTTGTAAAGTGAAATATAGGGTTTTATTTTACTTCAACACAATTCTCAATTTAAAATTTCATAAGTTCCTTTCTAATCAAGATATCATTAAAAGTCATACTTCAAAATGCCCATAAATGGATATGGAATACAGAGAAATAAAAATTTTCAATATTCAACATGCATATTTCATATCTGGCAATTTGTGAGGGGTTTTTTCAAGTGGCTGCCACAGATAAAGCCACATTTTCACTTACATTAGTTAGCCACCCAAGACCATCAGGCCAAGTATTGTACTCTTGGTGTATATCTTTTGGGTAGATCTTAACAGGACTCCGGTCTCCATGACGATAAAGCTGTATTAAAAAAGAAGGAATGTGCAGTATTAAGATCATAGCTATCAAATATATTTCCTTATGTTACCTTGACAATTGCAAGTCTTGACAGGATATAGGCCTCCTTTGTTAACATCTCATTTACATTTGGATGCAGACCCGCCAACCCCAAATTGTGCTTACAGGAATATTCACGTCTACACATAGGAATTTAGAATGTCTCACAGGAATATGCCAGCACACTTTTGTGTGCATCAGTAAACTAAATTAAAGTATAATTCATATGCTTTAACCATAGACATTCCTATGACAATAAAGCATAATGTCAGTGGCTGTTTAATGAACCTTTGACTCTCAAAGATGAAAAAAAAGGGTCTCCCTACACACTTGCAACAGCCCAATAACACCACCACTTTTTGCCTAGTCCTAAAAACTGGCAGATCAGGATCCGGATGCCAAAGATATTTTTTTTAAGACGCACCCCAAAAATCAAAATCTAGTTGCATATAATTAAAGATTACATGGGTTCATACCCACAGGAACAAATAGTATGATGACAAATCAACAACACAAAAGTTACTAGGTTATCTAACACAACATGATAAATAAACTTTATGGATTGCAAAGTGGATGCTTGGGTCATATCGATAATAATAACAATAATAATAATAATAATAATTATAATAATAATAATAAATTGTCAAATGAAGTAGTTACATAAGTAGAAAATACATGATGGTCATAGATATTGGATTATTTCAAATGATAAAACAAGAGATTTTCACTTCTTGATTTAATTTTATCATTATGACTATATATTATTTTTTTTCTTTTACTTTTCTTTTTTTGCTCTCCCCCATCCATCAGGATTATTGGTCAAATTTTAGAAGAGCCACCCAGAAAGCAGAATTTATGGACGTCCAATAGAATTTTGCGGGCAAAACAGAAAGTTGGCAGGTCTGTTTGGTTTACCGGATTTCTTTCTACCACAAAACATTGTCCTATGAGGCCAATCATTCACATGCTGGATTTTGAACATTTTGAAGTTAAGAGCATATGTATAAGCTTACAAATGTAAATTTTTATACAGAAAGAAGACACTTCTCTATCCAAATTTTGTGAAATGTTGAATACCCTTGTTCAAAGATTGTACTTTTGAATCATAATAATAACATAAAATGAAATAACAGTCTGTTATGAACAAATGCTATGACTTTGCACTACTCACCAAGCTGACAAGACGTAGCGAACTTGGTGGAGAGGCCAATATATTTCCAAGGATAAAATTTGAGAATATAAAACTTCCAAGAATTCCTTGCATTTTGATTTTTTTAAATTTTTTTTTTATCTAGGCCTAATAGATGAAAAGAAAGAAAAATGAAGAAAACACATTTTACGTTATTTATTTTAACTTAAAAGATGAAGAAAAATTGTCTTACAATTCAAATTGAAGCTAAAAATGAAAAAAATAAACAATTACATCTTCAATAAAAGTGAGCAATATTGTATCATGAAGTGAGACTTGCTAAAGTTCGAGATAATTATACAAAATAAAATAAAATACAAAAAGAGAACAGATTACAATGTAATTAGAAGCAAAGCTTCCGCATAGCATCAATTAAGTTAAATTAACAATGCAAAACTAAATCATGGCCACAAGTTTTTATACCTTTTGGCAATAGATCAAAATTGAAAACACATTTTGATAATTAAAATAGCAAATGTTTACATTTTTATCACCGAGCCAGATCTGTGATTGCATTTTTGGGTTTTTGTGTCTAGCCAATCTACAACAAGGTGATCTCAGGCTTTAAGGCCCTCCGTCAGGCCGGGGCGCCGATGGCAGGGCTCGAACCCGTGACAGAAGGGTCCCTGCAGATCTCAGGGCGGACTCACAAGCCACTGTGTCACTGACGCCCCCTGTCTGTGATCAGAACTCCCACCTTGGTTAGGTCTTGATAGGTCAAAATTTATATGGCCAATCTTATTTCCAACTTTATTTTCCCAAAAGCTTTATTTTGTAAAGAAAGAGAGAGAGTGAGTTCAGTGAGAAAGAGTGACTTGACTGTAAGGCTGTGATAGATTGCCTTTAACAGATTGAGATAATATGGACAATTTTAACATTGTCTACTAATGAAAAGACACCAACCTTTAAGGAAAGGAACAAGAAAAAAAAACAGATTAGCAAAAAAGATAATTTGTTGGTGGTAGATGAATGCAGTAAAAACGCATGAAAATTTGTATGTTATGAAGACCCATGTTTATAATCTAGATCTACCTTCATCAGTTACCAACGAGATGAAAAAGTTGTGGGCATAATAATAATTGTTAGGCCTACTGTGTGAAAGTAGCACAATTTTTATTATAACTTGGCCAACAACCTCTTTATCATTTCGTTGGTAATTTGTGAAGGCGACATGACTGGCATACTCGCACTCATACTCAGCTAAGAAGTTAGATCTTGAAGAACGGGTCTCCTTAAAGTAAGTTGAGTCCACATCTGAATCATGCAGATCTCTTTTCTTTGCGTTTGGGAAAATAAGGACTGGATCTATTTTTCTGTGTGTTTGGGAAAATGGTCACTTCGAATATTTATTTTAGATCTAAATAGATCCCTAGATCTAATCTTTTCATATAGGCCTAGATTTTAGCTATATTATCCGATCTGGCTCTATCTTCGTAACTATCGACGAAATGAAGAGGTCGAAGGCCAAGTTATAATGAAATTAGTATTATTTTCACACAAAATCTACACAATTTGACACTATTTTCGTTTGCTCCTATCGGATAATATAGCTTTATAAAAAGTCAGGGTGGGAACAAACGAAAAAGCGCCGCGATTTTTCCATGCTTTAAATTAGCGATGTGACTATTTTCCCGAACGCCCGGGAAAAGGTAATCCTTACCATCTGCGGTCCCTGCGGGATTTGTTTAGGCCTACCGATAATATTGACAAAATGAAGTGATTTTAGTTGATAAGGTCCGATCTAGAAAAAAAACTCGAGGGATCTAAGGAAAATGTATTTCATTTTCACACTATCGCATTTGATATCCAAATCGGACGAATCAACTAAAACCCGTTTATTTTCGTCAGATTTATCGGTTTCGTAGGGACCGCAGATGTTAAGGATTACCCGGAAAAATAGGTCTAGTCATTTGCCTGTACGCCTTTAGATGACTAGCCCGTGTTTCTAGATCTAGACCTAAATATTTAGATCTAACATCATCTGCTGAGTATGAGAACGAATATGCTAGTGTTAGTGAATTCTCTATCTTTCTTTATAAAATAAACCATTTGGTAAAACAAGGTCTGACTTCATTCTTCCGAACGTTCGAGAAAATAAGGTCGGCCTCAAAATAGTATGTGCCTACCTGTCGTTAAGAAAAACTTTTCTAAATTAATGTGTTGACTAATCTAAACTCTATATGGCCTAATTGAGTGAACGGAAAGAAGATTCTTTTTGATTCGTTTATCAATGTTTACAGTTTACACAGCAGATCTAGGGCTTACGACAGGCACTAGGTCAAAGAGGAGTTTTCTCAATCTTCCCACTAGGTTTAGGTCTGTACCGTCTGTCATGTAATGAAACGGCCGAATGAAAAGTACTAAGCGTAGTCTTCAACTACTTCGATTAAAACCCAATAGAGTAAGCGTTGTTAGATTGGACCAAAGCAACATTCAAGGGAGACCACTATCACAAATGACATCAATCACACTCACTGAACTATAAACAGATAGAAGGAACAGACTGCCGCAGAACTTGTTCTAGCAATATGGCGGCCGCTCTCGCGTTTGCAGCTGACAGTTATCACCTGGCTCTAAGTACAGCTCGCGTGCAGCGGCCACTTTTACGAAGGGGACATTTAAATATAAATTTAGCCTTTGGGGGGGGTCTTTGGCTTCTGAAAGAAAAGTGTAAATTGAACCAGTGCAACATTTCACTTTTGTGGCAAGAAAAAAATGAAACGGAAAAAAGATTGACACCATATAAAAAAAAACCCACATAAAATGAGAGGCAACTATTCTTATCATACATGTGAATGTAGACTCGCATATGTACCTTCATGTTTTTTATGAATATGTATGTAAAGCGCATAGAGCAATGTCGGTAACATGGATTTGTACTCTATAATTATCACATTGTTATTATTCTTATTTTTATAATCGAGCAGTGTAATATTACCGGGAGGNNNNGGGGGGGGGGGGGGGGGGGGGGGGGTGCAAATGTAAGATAAGTGAAAAAAAAAGGGAAAGGGAAATAAAAAAAAAAGTTTCAAAAAAGGTGTAAGATTACATCTAAAGAGCCCCTATCGATTTGTTTCAAGTGATTCGTTTCTCTGGAATGCAGCTAGAAAGCGAACACATAAGGTGAGTTGAATATTGTTTTGATTTTGAACTTTTAGTTGTTAAAATGTGTATTTGGTGCATAATTATTATCTTCAAGCTGTCTTGAGAAATTTCTGAGTGTAACAAAATGCCATTTGTCGCCGCTCCGCTTTGGGGGGCTGTCGCATATGTTTCAAAGTGTAGGGTCACAGAGGTCGGTATGAACTGCGCCTACAAATATCAAGGCAGGGTAAACTGATAGCGTTAATGTGCATCATCCGGTGTTCTTAGATACGTTAGATGATAGATGTTTGAGGACCGTCTTTCTCTCTTTCAAATACGACTGTTTTTTGTATGCTAATATGTGTTAGCGAGTGCATTTTTGCCCGTACAAATTATTATACTGCATATTATATGATTGAAATTTACAATTTTTAAAATTTATCCATATATGTTTTGCTTATGTATTACTTCTTCCTAGTCATTTTTGCTCATTCCATCTTTGAATCTGGTTTTCGTTTTCTCTCTCACTCTCTCACTCTTTTTCTCCCTCCCTGTTTCTCTTCCCCGCTCTCTCTCTCTCTCTCTCTCTCTCTCTCTCTTTCTTTCTCTCTCTCTCTCTCACTCTCTTTCTCTTTCTCTCCCTCACTCTGTTTCTCTTTCCCGCTCTCTCTCTCTTTCTCTCTCAAATGCGACTTTATTTGTATGCTAATATGTGTTGGGGAGTGAACTTTTAACTGTACAAATTATGATACTGCAATTACCTATGTGTTGAAAATACTGCCATATTATAT
>BLXT01005777.1:407704-418688 GCA_019648995.1 Plakobranchus ocellatus
CAATAGATCTTGCATGGATCCAACGGATAAAACGAGATAATTTTTTCCCATCCATCAGGACAACTGAGCGGGATTTTAGCGGGGAATTTATAGGCGTTCACCGGGATTTTTCCCGGCGAAAACGGAAAGTTGGCAGGTCTGCCATTACCATGTTAAGAAAAAAAGAAAGGAAAAAAAAATGAACATTTACTAATTCTTCCTTTAACATCCTAAATGACACAGAATTCTAGGCTGAATACAGAAGAATGCTTTAACTGTGGATTACTGTTTATTACATGAGTCACCTTCATTATGAAATCTGCATTTCTTCCAAAACAATGGTTTAATTTTAAAAACCTTTGTACCTTTCTGTAGGATCATCCCAGGTCACCTGAAGACTTTGTGAGGGCTCAGGGGCAAGGGCTTGCTTTGTTTCTGTTTCAGAAAAAATATGCATACATTGAATTCAACCACAACAACAACAAATAATAGGTATGGTTTACAAAATATCATGTGTGTGTACATTTCATGGTTAAGAAAAATTTAAATGGCTAGAATTATTTGATTCATAATTTTTTTCTGAACAATAAATTTTTATTCCTTTTTCGATGTGGTTATGCATCAATTCAATTATTTACAGGAAAATATCATCTCATGAACACCCGAAAAACCCCACACAAACACATGCATAATTGGAATAAATGTTTTCAAAGTCTTTTTTTTTTTTACTTTTAGTGATTCATAAAGCCAAAGGAACAACAATAAAGCAAATAAAGCATAATTTTCATAGGAAGAATTAAAACCATTCTTTTTTTATTTGTGATGTATTCATTTTATTTAAAAGCTGAAAAAAAAGTTCAATTAGATCACTGACAAACAGAGGAAATACAAAATATGGATTTCATTAACTGATGTGTCCATGATTTCTTGACAAATGAATAAAAATGGATTAGTTGAGAGAAATTGTATTGCAGTTTGCCCTAAGGAAGTTTTCTGGTCTATTGTTGATGGGGGGCGTCGTTGGCACAGTGGCTAGCGAGTCTCACCTGAGATCTAAAGGGACCCTTCTGTAAAGGGTGTGCCATTAGTAATAGAATAGGTCTATCATCATCTATGCCCTTTGAATGTACCTATAATCTTATATTAGACATTGAGCCTCTAGAATACACATTTTATATCACGTTCTAATCAAAAGGTTAAGTATAGGCTAGATAGGGTCATGTGATCAGGTCTGAAAGGGTTAAGAGTCGAATTGGGAATTAATATACTATTACACAATGAGGCCTCACCTTTGTTTTTGTTGGACCACACTGTTGATGCAGTGTTTGAAATATTGCTCTCTCCAAGGGAATTATCAGGAGTGCTCATTTGTCCACTCACTGGAAGAATTATATAAGTACATGAGTACATGATATATTTATTTGCAATGACTGCTTAGAGCAAATATAATTAGATAAAATGTTTTGAATGCAGTATGAACATGCAAAGCTTCAAATTACACATGTGAGAAGATTACTTTCAAAAACACCTTTTTAAACAATATAATTGATACAAAAATTTGACAAGATAATAACAATAGAGATCAAAGATACTGGTATTTTTGTCAAGGTCTAGAATCAGCAATCAATGGATAGTTTGATAAGCAACAAGTACTATCTTCATTAAAAGATTAAAAAAAATGAAACAGATGTACCATGGTGACCATCACTTTCAAGTAAAACAAAACGCACAGTATAAAACTAGCTTGAGGGCAAAATGAGAAAGCCAAAGTAGGTAATTAACTTGGAAAACAAATAATTCTGACTTTCAAGTAAAACATTATGTAATTCTTCATACAAATTACATGAAAGCAAATATATCTTTGCCTTTTTTGTATTGTGCTATTGCTATTGCTATTACTTTTTTCTTTTAATATAATATGTTTAAAGTGCATTAATCACATTAAAACAAGTTTTACTTACAATTCATAAGCTTGCCTTTTTTTCTCATTGACCTTTTTGATCTGGGTTTTACGCACAAGAAGTGAAATGCACATCAGAGTGACAATTCAATTAAAATCTTCACAATTTCTGCCATAGCCAATTGAAAGCCAGTATCATTAGTGTTAAGTCTATCGCTAATATTGCTTTTTCATTGGCTACAACAGAATTTTGCACTTACAGATCATCAAAAACATACACACCAACAAGACCCCCCAAAAGACAAAAAAAAAATTAATAAAAAAAAAACCCAGTGAGATTCATTCCATAAAAATAATGCACATGACAGAAAACAAACGCGATTATGAATTGCAAAGAGGAAGATTATATGCGGAAGTCTTTGCTTTTTCTTGTCTATTTTCTAACCCCAAAGAGATTTTTTATGTACTTGGACCGGGCTTTACATTTTTTCTTCAAAACTACCTGTAAGTGGTGAAGTCATCAGCATTAGTTTTTCTTTACAAAAGAAAAAAACATTCCTATAATATTTACAAAAGCTTTTGGTGCTTTGATGGGCTGTTTTAGTCTAGTTTTTAGCCAAGGCAAAGAGATGGGTTCTCGTATGAAAGTGTTCTCAAACTGAACTGATTTTATGGATGCAGATTTTTACAATCAAGTTAGTTCAAGTAGAGATGATAATCACACTAGGGAATTCATTACATCTAGAGTCTATTCCTGACTAGTGACTTTTCCCTGTTCCAGATGCTTACAATAAAGATAGGTTTAGTAGATTTTGATTTAGACATAGCAATAATCTTTCTCCATCCTCTCTAAATACTCTACATAGACTAATCATATGTGAAATAAAAAATGCGTTTACACTATGAACCAAAGAGTATTTCACTTTAAGCAGAATTTGAAAATGCCTGCAAACATGAGCAAATATGAAACTTTTTTTTTTCCTGATTCATCCAATCAAGGCTAAAAATTTCAAAATTTATTTGGCTAAGAAATTTAACTCATGGCAATTTCACTTGTGTGATAAAAACATCTACAGCACTAGGAGACAAAGCACAGAACTGATCAAAGACCTGTAAGTGGCTTTAAAAAAAATTGGCTGCAATATGCCGGGGTCTGGCTGGGGGTTTAAAGGGGGATCCTCCCCCCCTCTTTTCTGCTTTTGAATTTTAATGTTTTACAAGGCAAAATATTGCCTCTCTTGGCCTCAAAATACCTTTATACAGAAATGGAGTTGACAATATTTACTCAAGGTGTGGCTGGTGAAATTGCCAGCAAACTTACAGGTCAAGCAAAAAGCGCCCAAAAAAAAAAATTTTTTTTAAAAAATGTAATGATTGTAAAGTGTAAAAAATGCACACCAAACACCCTTCGCCTAATCCATTTGATATCTTCATATTAAGAATGTAACAGATTAAAACTATGCTAAAATACTGAGTGTAACATCATACAAATATTGCTAAGAAGGTCAAGATTTCAATCTTCCAGACTCTAGGGTGGAGTTAGTGATTGTGTTACAAATAAATGCAGTACAAATATGGATTAAATTTTTTGTTTATTAGATTCATGCCTTGTGATTCTGTGCTTTTCAATATGTGTATCCAATATATTTTTTTGTTCAGTCTTCTATTTGTGGGGAATAAGAAAAAAAAAAAAGAAAGAAAAAGAAAAACGCTGACACATATAAAGTATGCCAAACAGGCAATTACAAGTCTTTAGCAAGTGGCTTTTAAGTTTGATCTATCAAACGCATACCTTGAAGCTTGTGCTAGTACAGTGCCTAAGGTCTTTGTGAGAGCCTCTTTCATTTCCTGATTTTTATTGCGATCTGCTATTTCCTGAGAAACAAATAGAAATTTTTTTTTAAATTCAATCATGGTAAAGCTTCAAAAACACAATTTGCTCTTATGTAATTATTTATTTATAGAATAATTTAGAAAAAAAGGTAATTAAATGACATATTTCTACGGTTTTTTTTTTTGTTTCTTTTTTTTTTTGCATTGATCAAACGCGTGTTTCCACACATACTACCAAAAGAGGGCGGTCCAGCATGTCAGGCATGTGATGTATTATAATCCTAAAAATTTTGATGTCATTCTATAAAAAAGTGTTTTTTTTTCATACTTTTTCAAAATAGGCTGTATTTTCACTTTCAAACTTTTTTTTTTTTTTGCCCTCTACATTCAAAACCCTTGTGCTCAAAACAAAGAAAAAAGTAATCAGCATGTTAGTTTGAGTCAAAAATTACAATGATTTACTTGAAAAAAAGATATATCCAACTGTCTGAATACACTCAATAGTTCTTTTGGGTATGATGCACCTCGAAGCATGAAGTATAATTGACAAATTTCACAGATCTATGTAAAAAAATGCCCTCTATCACACAAATGTAAAAACACACAAATCATTTTAAAAATACACACTGTAACATAACCTAGATGAACTACTTTTGTGTCCCTTTGACAATTCTAGATCTAGAGGTAGATCTAGATCAAGACTGAAAACGTGACAGATAGAAAACTTCCAGCTGATCATAAGTGAGGGTGTCAGTGGGCGTGCCCATTGTGAAAACGTAGATTTAGATCTAGATCTTAGATTCTGAAAGTGAATAGGCCTAGATGCACACCAGTGATGGAATAAGTTACACAGATTCTAGTTTGATCAACAGAACGTAGCATGATATGGCTACATCTAGATCTAAAAAAATTACCATGTAGTATTTTGATCTCTGTTTGTTTCTCTCTTGAATAAGCCATTATATTCGGGCTAGAAATTTTTTGAGGCAAGGAAAAAATTACATGGTGGTTTCCCTTCGCTCTCAAATGGTTTGGCAAAAGGAAATATATAAGATTAGTAGTGGTCAGGAAAACAAAGAAAGTTATACATGGTTTTCATACTCGGTCGAATACAATTTATACCAAAAACCAAGTAAACACAGTATCCGTACTCAGTGAGTTATAATTGGCAAATGAAATCATGACCAATCCAGCAAAAATTAAAAAAAAACAACTAAAAATCAAACAAACAAAAAACAAAAAAAAAAAAAGATATGTTTCAGTCTTTTACAATTCTACATAGCAAGAATATCTCAACATAAAATGAATATGACAATGACATACTGATGCTGACAAATCTGTTGTTTTGGCCAAGTTTAAGTTGCTTTCAGCAATTTTGCCTTCACCAGTAGGCGTTTCAACTGACAAATCTGGTGGTTCCTCTGATACTTTATCTACTGCATGGTTGGGAACCTTGGTAAGAGTAGTTTCACTGGGTGATGGAGGTTGGCTGCAAAAAGAAAGTTTCCAGGCACAAAGTACAATTTTTTTATGAGAAGATCATTATCTGCCATAAAAGTGGATGACTTTATTTATATAAATTGTTTCAGTTCCAGTCAGCAGTGCAGTCTATGAAACTGCCATTTATTTCATATGTATTTTCTGAATCCAAGAGTTTTGTAACAGCTACATACAAATTATCATTTAATAGTGGTGATCACAATAAAAACTGTTTGAGCAGTTGTGAGCTACTATTTCTTAAAAAATTAAACATTTTTCATTTAATGGATATATATATCATTATATTGAAAAATGACAACAACAAAAAAAAATAATAACATCTAGAAGAGACAAAATTCATTTGATCAAAATGCTTCTGCTTACTTTGAATCATCAGCTGACTTTGCTTTCCTCTCTGGTGTTTCTGCCTGAAGGCTTTTCTGTAGATTTAACACAGGCATCTTACGAGGAGTTTTCGATGAAGGTGTCGATGTGGCTGCATTTGTGGACTCAGTGCTCACAGTGGTGTTTTTCACCATTGCCCTTGTATTGCGAGGTGTGCCACGTCTTGCTGGCGTGAGTGTCTTAAATAAGCAGAAATAAACCTTTAAACTGACTCTTGTGATGACTTTTGCATTTCGCTTAGCTTAAAAGTTTTTATTTATCTTCTAATAACAAAAAGATATTCACAAACTCTATAGACTACATACTAGCTATGGCTAAATAGTAAAAGCCATTGAAAAACAAAACTACACAAAATATTGGATTTAAAATATTATCATATAATAGATAATAAGGCTTTTGAATTTGACCATTGTCGGCAGATTAAATTCTATAATGTTCATTTACATATCCTTTAGTTTTACGGTATATTTGACTTTAAAATATCCTTCCACCATAGCATAGGACTAGCGTTATTCTGCGCAGTATCAGAAAAAAACAATTGATCCTCAAACTCACAAGCAGTTCTATAAAACTCACAAATATCTTAAAGAGACTTACCAAACTGCAGCTGGGGTTGAAGCTATGGGGAAATATGCTCTCATCAACACGGCACTTTTGTTCTTGGCACTGCATTAAGAAGGGGAAAAATAAAGCAGTAATAACAGAATCAGTTTCCAAAGGATGAAAATAAGTAATTGCTTTAGATGCATATTGGTAGCTTCTGCATCCCTGCCATTAAATTGTTAACAGCATAGAGAAGCCCCAGTCCTTTCAAGTCACTTTATTTTTTGCAAATGAGCACTGCATGCACATCTCTATGCATTGACTACAACAGTACAAGCATCAATGGCACAGAGTTGGGTTCATGACTGCTGAAACAATGAAATTTCAAAGGAAAAATCACCCAGTGAAAAGTCTTTTTTAATCAACATTACAAAAACATGGTACACAGATATGAAAATTAGGTATATCAATATCATGGTCATTCTTCAATAATTTAATTTAAAATTAAGGCATATGAATAACACATATCAAGGTGATTCTTCATTAATCTAAATATATGTATATTGTAGTGATAATTCAGTCATCATTGATCTATGAGGAAAAAAAGGATGATTTTTTAAAAATATGCTGGACTCAGTCAACAAAATTTTAGCATAATTGCTCACAGATATTATCTATCTGTATGAACACAGGCATCATATAATCCCAATCTGCAAATAAATGAGCTGGGAATAATCACAAACCTTCCCTTGAAGTATCTGTATATAATGCTCAGAACAAATGTTTTACATGAGTATATATTACTCCTTTGTTAGCACCAACATTTTACAGAGTTGATTTCGATAACTTTGTCAGGGTTTTAAAAAGGCATTAAGATGCCACAACTGTGGTCCTTACTCATTTGCACCTGGCAAAGATACTAATCTCAAAGCAGCTTTGAGCAGAAAAATGGATACAAAACACACAAAAGAATGTTCAACATGATACATGCCTTCTTTTTGGTCGCATGGAGAGGAAGAGAGCAAGAGGAAGATCAGGTTCAATGTAGAAGAACAGACCTGCCAACCTCAAAAATGTGTTTTCAGAGACACAAAGGTCCATTGTCAGGGACACACACGCTTGCATGCCCGCAAAAAAAAAAAGATAGACAGCATTTTAGCGCTTAACAAACAACTTAAAGTTTAAAAATTAAAATATAACCAGACTATACAGCACGTTATACAACAAACCTCCTAACACTAAATAATCAAATGTAAACCATCCAATTGCAATACGATACCTTTTCTAGATTCAATCAATTCAGTCAATTGATTCATCCAGAATAAAAAACTGCCATAGCTAACTGGTTTGATGTCATATTTACAGTTGGCAAGATACAGAATTGGTTATGTGTAAGCAGCCAGAAAGGGATGGTGGTGCAAGAAGAAACTATTATGATGAGGCAGTCACAATGCCTGATGCTCAGGCTAGCAGAATACAAAACTCTTTGTATGGGTAGCTAGACAGTTTGAAGCCATGCTAGTGCAAGTAAAAACTGGTTTGACCCACTTGGATATTTGAAAATGAGTCCAACATTTTTTCTTTGATAGTAATCCATGAGGTGATCTATCCAGCAATGTGCCTCTCTTGCTTTTCATTTTCTTTGTTGTAATAAGCCAATTTCACTCAAGGAGAAAAACCCCCTGGCTTTTTGGAATATTTACTCGATCATGACCTTAGATTGTGACGCATTGCATTGAACGCGGAAATGAGGCTCCAAGGTAAACATTGCTTATTTCCATGTGGATGCAACTCATTTAAATATTTAACAGTAACAAAAAACCAAAGGACTTCTAAATAATAACACTACTTTTACATCGCAATCCGAGCAAAATTGAAAGGAAGAACTGTAAACAGAAATGAGACTGATGCATGATGCTTTATTTTCAAAAGTTCGTATCAATAAAAAGAAAGTACCATAGAGAAGCAGTATCATTATTAGATATATCGATATAAATACTGAACGCATGAAAGCGAAAACGGGCTAAAAGAAAAGTACCTTTATTTACAGAAGAGTGGTAAAAATGAGAAAAGCAAAAATAGGGATCAATTTTTGTCCCAAAACAAAGATGAATTCTGGGACATTTCTATCAAATGCGGTACAGATAATCATTTCTGTGCAATTGTCCCAGAATTTGCGGGATGGTTGGCAGGTCTAGAAGAATGACCTCTGGAGATGGCTCGAAAAGCCACTGATGGAATATACCAGAAAGGCTGGCAAGAGACAGATAAAAATTTAATTGTTATAATCTCTTAAAGTCAAAATCAATCTATATAAATATAATTGCAATAGTTACTCACAGCTGTTAACCAGTGAGGTGACACAATGATTTTTCCCTCCTCTCTGGCTTTTCGAAATTCTTTGTTTGTATCGTTTGGACGACCCTTAAAGAGAAATGTTAATCAAGGCTTTAATTTTAATAATCAAAAACAAATAAATCAGTAACTTAAGTCTGTTCAATTAGAAGAAAAAATTCATAAAAATTGATGTAAAAGTGAAAGGATGAAAGTAAACCTTTCTGTAAAAATTGAATAGAGGGAAATGGTAGGCAATAAACATATTCAGCCAAGAATTAAAAATCAAAAAAGGAAGTAAGGTATAGGTGAATCATAGATACCTTAAAAGAATGAGTAACCACCTATTGTTTCAATCTGGTAGAAATTTTAAAATGTGAACAAGAAAATTGAGGTCAAAACTCAATGGCAGACAGGGCTACTTTGTGGTTTCTGAAATTGAGGTTTTGCGAGTCTTTCAGGCATAGGCAACAATTTTTTTCCTCCCAAGAGATGATGTCTTTTAATGATTCAATAAGAAGTGATTTGGGCCTTTTACAAATATACTATTATTTACCTATTGTTTTCATTATTCAAATTAAGACAAATGTACCTGGAAGACAAAGTGAGTTACATCAGGACCACTATGCCAGGAATATGTTCCGCCAAGCTCCACCACAATTGTATTGTACATCGCATGGCTACGTCCCAATTTTTTAGCCACGGCAATCACCACACCATGCAAAGGAGGTAACTCTTCAGGCTGGAGATAAAGCAAATACAAATTTTCTTCTTTGTCAAATCAGCAGAAATATGGAAGAAGTTTCACTTTCTATATATTTATCAAAAAGATCAACAACAGTAAAGAAATTAACACAAAAAAACCCTTGAAAAAGCCTATTGCTGTGCCATGCTTTCAATCAGTCTTCTGTTGAGGCCTATGTTCAACTTCATCCAATGACCAGCTTTTAACAAACTTCCATTTGTTTTCAATTTTTGATTAGCATAAAGCTGTACACACACTTCCATTTGTTTACAGTTTTTTGATTGTGTCTTATTCTTATTTTGGCAGCTGTTATGACATAACATTCTGTATAGAAAATATTCGTTATAATACATGGTTTCAGACTCTCAAAAGGAAACTTAAAATGCATGTTTCTGTGCATTCCTCTTTGTCAATTCATTCTTCATTCTTCTACTATTTATCAGTAATTTTTAAAGCTAAGTAAAGTGGAATTCATATTATTTCATTCGAGTCACATACAGTAAAAGATTTATACTAAAATTGATTGTAGATTTGAAGTAAATTTGAATGCCAATCTTTGTCCTTATTTAGAAGCCTACTTCTAGTCTTGCTACCAAGCTGCACTGCTCTTTAGATCCAAGCCTAGATCTAAGTATACAACTTTAAGGGAGAACAAAATTAAAATCATATCTAGCAGACATTTCTCTCCTTAGATGAGAGTAAAAATTTAATATCTTTACAAAACATTGTAAAAAGATTTTATATAAAATCTAATCCTTACTTGGTGTTGCACTGCTGTTAGATCTAACTTTCATTCTAAATATGACTGGAGACCAGTCTGAATGAGTCAGAGGTCACATTTTGAACATTTTTAATTCTAATAAAACCTAAAAAATTTCTGAGAGCTCTGCAATAATGAAAATTGGTTAGGACTGTGCTGATTCTGAGTTAAGATAAGAGCATTTTTAATTTGTTCCAAAAAGCTTTTTAAAGATTTAAAAAAAAACAAAAAACTTTTACTTTTTCAAGTTTGCTGCGGCATAAGTGACTCACAAGGATTGATTTCAAGCTTTATAATCTTGATCCTAAACAATGTAGACCTTGGATGCCAGGATAAAATCTAAAATTGTTTTGGTTTTTTTTTTTTAAATTAGTATAACTAAGCATTAAGAAAATGAAATTTTCCAAGACCTTTCAATATTCACAGAGTAAGCTTCACATTAAGATAAACTTTTTTTTTCTTTTTAAAATGTTCCTGCCTTGGAAAAGCATAACATCTAATAAAGATATTATAGTCTCTATTCTGATTTTCATTCTATTTTTCCTGGTGATTTTAGAAATGATGGTGTTAGTACTATCCCTTCTTTTTTAAATGAAAATCATTGCCCATTTTGCTAAAAGTAATCTAAATACTGCGATGGTGGACTTTTGGTTTGTTTTGGTTTCTGTGCTTCTTTTGCCTTTTATTTGAAAAATAATAAGTAGGCTTGTTAACACTTTTCTATGACATGACGCATCCTGTAAAATGACGGGAACTGTCATGAACGCTAGCTGAACCATTTCTCTATATTTCGTTCCGGGTTTTGTTTACATTCGATCAACTTTTTGTGTTATCGTTTCAAAGAGAGCCTACCCTCAGACCTTGGAAATTTGATAAACCCTGTTGTATTCGTTGACAAACGATAAAACATCCCTTTCAATATCATTTAGTTTTCAAAGCCAGAAACCCCTATAACTCAGACAATGACCCTGATAACAAACCAGACCCCCCCCCCCAAAAAAAAAAA
>BLXT01005777.1:423913-435340 GCA_019648995.1 Plakobranchus ocellatus
AAAAAAAAAAAAACCCCATAAAAGTTTAACTAGCATTGGCTTGGGTTTCAGTAAATATATAGTACTTCATTTAATACAGCATCAGTTTATAGTTTATTGATATGGTGTATGTAAGAAAAGTGAAGTTTTTGTTGCAAAAAATCCTAATATAGGCCAAACAATCATTTGATTTTCTTTTGAATGAAAGGGTGGGGGATAAATGACGCAATTTAACAAAAAAAGAAAAAGGCCAATGCAAGATAGTTGTATAGACCTATTCATCACCTCTTGTGAAATTTCTCTGGGAGGCCCATTAACGCATTGTTTGGAGGATGTTTTACTTTCCTCCTGGAAGCTCCTTTGCCCTCCATTGTCTGTTACACCTTCTTTGCCCTCATCAATATCAACACTCATGTCACTTTTACTTTTCCTAGTTGGGGAGGGCAGTGATTCCAAAGAAGTTGATGTTGCCGACTGTTTGGCAGCTGCAGCAGCATCCATTGCATCTTTCTCCTGCAGCTTGGCCAAACGTTTTTGCTCCAAAACATCAATGTTGTAGTCTGCTTCCGCTACACGCTTCCCTGAAGTAATGCAGGAAAAGACCCACCTACACAGAAACAAGAGACATTATTTTATTGTGCAATGTTGACATTGAAAGTGAGCTCAGGACATAAAGAGGACTGACCACTGTCACACTGCCACTAAAGCTCCTTAATTTCAGAGTATTATCACATAATATCAGCTTTAAAAAAATGCACAGATATACTGTGTAATTGTTCAAAAATAGCTTAAAATTCCACATGATTTTGCTGTCAAGTTCTTTTCTTCTACCTCTTTCTTTTTTTAATCAAGGTCAGAAGTTGTGTGAACATTGACAGACTTTCACTAACTACTAGACCAGTGATTGTGAATGCTATTGCTTCTCAAAATCAGCTGAGAACAGGCAAACAAGGCAAAATTTCCTATTTGGAAAAAAGAGAGTTTGTGCCTAAAACTTTAGAAGTTGAGGCAAGAGGAGGAGAAGAGAGCCCAACTTCGTTCAAAAGTACTTACTCTTTTCCTACAGCAGGAATGCCCCATTTCTTAGCTGCATTATATTTGGTTCCAGTTGGATAATTTACTATCAGGTGAGTGCTGGCCTCTACATTTTTGCTAGAGCGCCGAGCAAAATGATCCTGGCACCTGCAAATAAAATGACCATTTTTCTCTCAAGCATTATTTGGTCAACAGACTGCTGTCGGAGATGCTAAAGAAACAACAATCATTCACTATATGTATATATATATATATATATATATATATATATATATATGTTTGGTTTTTTTTTTTTTAATTCATAAAAAAAGAAACAGGTTTTTTTCATTTGAGATTTCACAGCATTTTGCAAATTCTTCTACATAAATTTCTTTCTATTTGTTTCAAATAGCCTGACAATAACTATGCGATCTCATGCTCAATAGGCCTTCAGCTAGCTGCCACTGGCAGACTAAAAATTTCATTAGAAGCATTTTAGCCAATTGGAGAGTCAGTCTCTTAACCACTAAGCTACTTTACTGCAATTCATTTGACAAAGCACCATATTGTGACCAGTTGATAACATTTGATAAATTGTATTCTTTCTCCCCTAGCCTGCTTTCAGTGTTAACTGTGTTGTTTATAGCTTCAATCACAAGTCCGTTATTTGAAGAACTAAATATAGAAGCTTGGTGGCATCTGTCATACAGAGTGCTTATAAAGAGGAAAATTCATTGGATTTGCTTCTATTATTCCTCAATGAATGTCAAGCTGAGACAAAATCACAAAATCAGTTGCTGTGATGAGGTGGAAATATTTTCTTTCCCATTAAAAATTCAAAAATAGGAGTGAGAATGTGCATCATTTTAATATTTTGAAGACACAGCTGTCTTGCCAAACTGAAAACTAATAACACTCATAAAAAGGTTTAACAGAAATGAATATCTTGACTGCACGAAACACACACCAAGTGTTAGCCTTATTTTTGTAAAACATTGCTGCTACAAAAGCAATATTTCCAAAGCATATATGTTGGGGTTTTTGTGTGCTGCACTATAAATCAAAACCTAGACATAACTTTACGCCGATTTGCTTTTTTTTTTAGTAAGAGAAGGTTGATCTAAGAATTTCCAGAATATATGTGCAGACATTAGGTCAATGCATTGCTAGATGTAGAATCCAATAATATTGTATTCTGGGCCAATACTATGTGATGCGTTCTGATTGATCATTATTTTTAGCATGTGACGTCAGGTGTGAATCTCCTTGAGATGACTGGAAGGCTGATATTTTGTAAACAATTTGTACGAGTTTTTTTCTCTTTTTCTGATATTCCATCACAATCATTTATTTCTTATTAAGTGACATGTTATTCCCTAAATAATTGTCCTCTATTCTCAAAAACTAGAGCTGGTGCACATATAAACAGTAGATTTTGAGGTAACAAAAAGAGAATTGAATTATGTTGAAGGAATAGGTCTGTCAGTTACAGCTAGTGCAGTAGAGATTACAGTATATTATTGAAATTGAAATTTAAGCTCAGAGTCTGTGACCGCAGGCTTATTGGTAGATCATATGAAATTTTGTGATATGATTCTTTAGATCTGGGCTGATCATTAATTGGTTGTTTCTTCCCATTGGTGAACTTTTCTTGAAATTCTGCAAGATCTAAAGTTATTCATGTTTTTTTTTTGTTTGTTTAAAAGAACTCAGTGGTCAACGGAATTAAATTTAGATATAGATTTAAAACAGCTGTGCCCTTCATTTGGTCGCAAGATGAATTTCTGTCTTATTTCTTAAGATGAACCAAACATTACTTGTTCAAAGTGACAAATAAGTATGAAGTTTTTCCTGTTTCTCTGTCTCAAATGAAATTTAAACAAAAAGTTAAGATAAAGCAGAAAATATGATATTGAATAACAAAATCAAAAAAAATCTTACTTTGCTCCCATAGATTGACATAGGTGAGTGATGCATTCTCTTTCTACTCCAACATAGCCGCTTAAAAAGAGGGATAAAAAATATTTCAAGAATATTAAAATAAAAAGACTTTTCTTAAATAGATGCTATAAACTGACAAAATATTGAAATAAAATTACCAATTCAGATTATGCTTAGCTAAGTGTAATGGCCATTTAACTGTCAACCTGAAAACAATCTATCAAAATCATTGAAACTTTTATTTCACAAGCGCAATCCAAATATTTTTAGTTAATACTGTCCTCCATTGAATTCTCAGAAGAAATATTAAAATTTACTTGGACATTTAAACAACTACAAAAAAATTTTTTTTCTTTTATTTTACCTGACACTAATACAACAATTCATAAGTAGCTCTTCATCAGGCAGATCAATAGGTCTTGCAAGCCAGCAGTCTTCGTAGGGAAGAAACTGTTCTACCTCAATGCACATTTGCTGTATGTGACGATGAATAAGAAGTTACAGTAATATGAAGACCCACGCAAAATACATACGTCGAACACCACATGCACTCCAATCATTCAATCTCAATACAAGAAGACACTGATTGTGAAAATAATACAAGTAATTCTACAAAAGAGTGTCTGAGAACTGAATTAGCCCATAAAAAAAAGAATTATGAGGATATGGAAATGAGTTGAATTTTTTTTTTTCAAAGACTGAAATGAATTGCAAATCATTTTAGATAGTTTTTTTTTTTTAAACTCAGAGGCCACTTTTTAAAAAAAAATTAATAAAGATGGACAAACATTTTTTTAATGTATTCTGTCAGTTTGCAGCATTAGATACTTTCAGGCTGCTTTGAGTTTTAAAGTGCCAAGTAATAGCACATCTTAAAATATTAATTTAAAGTCAAATGGATAAATTTTGGCTGGGATAGACTCATCCAAGCATAAATGAAACAGGGAAATGGGTTATTTTGAGAAAAGTAAGCTTACAGATTTCAATACTTTATCTTAGCAACAAATATGTAATTAAAAATGCTAGACAAACATAATTTTGCAGTAAATTTGAACTCATAATGTTTGATACTCATAAAATTTCACACCATTTTGTTCAGTCAGTTTAATTTTACAACATATTTTATATTTTACACAGTTTCAGCTTGCAGCCACAGGACAAACTAATAATCTTCTCCAGCTCAGGATCAAGCTAAAAAATATTCTGTAACTCTAATTCTGAATTCTCTCCCAAATCTACAAGTAAATCAACATCCTCTTAATCTATTTCTTCATCTTCTCTGTTGCCTTTCTCTTATCTCAAGCTACACCCAATACTTGAGGAAAGATAGGGCCATCACACCTGCCAACCCCAAATTGTACCTGAGAGTAATAGCTGACAAATATTTGCAGTTTGAGAGTGAAAATGTGGCTTCTCCTGGCATTAAAATAGTACACAATCAACATCTACAGGTACATAACTTTTGTAGGGGAGGGGTTCTGGAACCCCTGGACCTACCCCCCCCCCCAGGATCTGGCCCTGATGACTAAAATACAGTTATATGTTCTTGTGTATTACAATTACCAGCCAAGCATTAGTCAAAACCTCTGCAACAGGTACATCCACAGGGTAGCCCATCAAAGGAACAATAGCAATATCTGCAGACCGACCATCCTCATTGTTTTGTAATATTTGACCTTCAGATGGAAAAAATAAATTATCAGTAACAATGCTTAAGCTTCCTCTGGATTTACGATTTCAAAAAGGAAACAACAAAATATTATGCTTTTAGAATGTGACAAAACAATTTAAGCGATGTTAAAAAAAAACCCAGTAATTGGCTGATTTAAATTTCAATATATTTTCCATTTAAAATAATTTCAATTAGTGTGCAACAAGACCTATTTACTTCTTATGTTCAATACAATTCTCTTTCCCAAGGATTATAATTTTAACTCACTTAAAATTGCTCATAAATAAAGCAAAAAAACAAACAAACCTCCTCTTTCAATAATGAATGTATTCAACTGAGCCATCTCTTCCTCATCAAATCCAAGAACTGTAAATGATTTCCTTGAGAAAATGCCTTCTTCAGGAGCAGGATCAGCATCACTTAAATCTATAGTGACAGTGAAATCAAAAGTTCAACCATCAATATTTGATGAGGTGAATAAAAAGTAAAATAAAATGAATTCCATACAGATCCAGCTATGTAGATTTCTGATTTTTTATTGAAATATGGATGTTAAAGTAGCTTCTTACCTTTATTTTTACTAAGTCTTAAGAGACTTGTTACCTATTTGGTTCTGAGTGGACAAAGTAGAACAGATAAGTGTTTTAGGCTCAGACTGGGTACTGAATGTGCAACCTCTTGCATGATAGCCTAGAACCTATTATCTGAATTACAACTTATCTCAGATATTTGAAAAGGGTTATGCCTTTAGGATTTACTCCAAGTTTGATTTGTTGTAATTTTATCTTAATTTTCATGCTGCAACATTGCCATCTTAATTTATTCTCTTTCATCAATATGCTCTTAAAACCATGCTGTGAATTACAATTATCCAAATCTATTTTGATGCACGTCTGCAGATAAATTTCTTTATGTCAGGACAAAATCTTTGCTGGTCTTTTGTGTTGAAAGAATCAGTCTTTTCATTGTGTTATTCTAAATGATATGTCAGCAAATTCTCGAATTAGAGCAAGATTTACAACATAAAAAAAAAATTCAAATGATTATTTCTTGGTGTATTTTAATAAAGTTTTCAAATGAACAAAGTCACAAATCAAGCACGCGCTTCAACAGACTGGTGAGAAAAGCATTGAAAAAAAATTTCAAAGATGTCAAAACTAGGAGCTGTCAGCCTGTGCATTTGAAAGAGGTTCATTGACACAAAATGTTCACTAAATAATGCCAGGCAAAAGAATTTAAAAGGAGCCGAAGCTCAACATATTTTCAACATGTTTTAAGGTGTTCATGTTGAAATACAAATGACTAGACTCTGAGTGTTAGGCTGGCATGGTTGATCAGTATATAAATAAATGCTGTGATATACAGGTTTTGAGTTGTTTGTGGCATGCTTCGAAAACTGAAAACATCAATGACTTTATTTCTGCCAAAAGACTGCTAATACCATACATTTTAAAAAATCAAACAGGTCAATGCTGTTCTTGTCTCATTCGTTTTAATTTCTAAAACATGCATTTTATTTATTTTCTTTTTTTTTTTTTGCAAAGAGGCATGGGCTGTTCATATACAAAGATCAAGGCTTACCCTAAGCTGTTCTCCTAAAAACAAAATTATTATACAAAAAGCACCTACATTGCAGCATTATCTCTAAGTCTAGGTCATTGAATTGCTGCCAGAAGCATTATTGCTCTCAAAGAGCTTAAAATTCTCTAAGTTCTCAAGTGACAAAGCATCAAAATTTTGTTTACAAATATATTTTAATGACTACTGTAACATAGCCCTTTGAAAACTCACCGTTTGGATCTTGAGTTAAGCCTTCTTGTGCTTCAGTTTCAAGCGCTTTTAACGTTTCATTCTGTGAACTCTCTGATCTACGGATATTTTTTTGTTCACTGGGCTGAGTTGTTTTACCTGGAATAAAAGTTAATAAGATCAAGAGATAGATAAATGTCAAGATGAATGCTTTATATATTTACAAAAGGTCTCTTTTTTTTTTTTTTCAAATATATCACTGTAAAAAGTTAAGTTTGTTGCATCTATTCCTAGAGCATTATGAATATTTCAAGGTAAAAATATTTGCTTTTACAGAGAATTTTTATCAAAATTACGAAAATAAAAATAGTCAGGTCTGAAATATTGCAACCAGCTTTCAGGAAAAAGGGCTAAAAAGCTTGAAATCGCCTACTGTTGCATTACCTTTAGCATACAAATCTATATCTCCTCTAAAGCCATAAGTAAGGTCTGAAAAAAATGTTTCACGACAAAAAAACTTCTAACCCTGAAGAAATGAAAAGTGAGAAATGTTTTTTAGGAATGCCTTGTAAAGAAGTTTGTCCATCCAAATTTAAGAAGAAACTTTTTTTTATAATTAAAATCCAAAAATTTTTTCCAACATAAAATTAGCCTTTTATAAAGAATCTTTAAAGCAGCAAAGATGAAAGTGGATAAAATTCAGACATTAAGTTCAACACCTTTGCCCAAGATGCATATTGTTTGTTGAAATGCATGTAGTTTAATTGAAAGGCTTATTTCATTACAATCTTTACTCCTAAATTTTTTTCTGTAATGTTCAGGGTTGCAGAAATATAAGATCTAGCCTTTAAAAAAATTGTATTTTTTTCCACATCAAAATGATTATTAAAACACACACCTTCTTGGACACTGTATTGACTTAAAAGCTCTGCCATTTCCATATCACTTGGTGCCTCCATCCTAAATGCTTGACTGTCTGTAGTTTTATCACTTGATTTATTAGATTTGTCCTCTTTTGAAGATGATAAGGCATCAGATGTGGTGGTTACCTCATTACTTTTAGGATCGTTTTTTCTAAAGGAAAGAAAGATTACAAAATGAATATGAAATGAGGTGAAAATACTTGCAAGGGATTAATGCAAAAGCCAAAAAGAACTGTACTTAATTAACTCTATTGTTCATCAATAATTACCCTTATCATTGTAAAAATAAATGGTTTACAAAAGTTTCCAAATACGATTGCGCCTTTCAGAAGATGAACATTTTAAAAAGTTTCTATCACGCTATCTTTTTACAGCAACTTGCCTCATGCTTGGTGTTATAAGACCCAAATCAGTCCTCTCATACTTTGCTTCGCTAAGATGAAAATTCTTACTGAAGCTGTCCATTATCCAGTCAACATTCACCACATAAGGACTGTTATGTAAACAAAAGGAAAAATATCAAAATGCCATTTGAAAAATCCAATAAAGTTCCATCATACACATAATATTACCAACATATTTAAAGAATAAAATTTGAAAAGGTTTGTTTTTCTCATGTAGTTATTTTTTATACAGACCCTGACACATTAATATTACAGTTATAGAAAAAAGGAATCTAAGAAGTAATATACAGCCTATTATTCTAAAATATCCACATATCTTTTTCCTTCATTAATGTTCTTCATCTAGATGCTCAAAAAATATTTCTACAAATAAATGGGGTTCTTGATATAAAGCTTTAACATAAATTCTATGAGAAGGAGAAATGGACACTAATTTTTTTTTTTTTAAAGTTAAAACTTAAGTGATATTCTGTGATTGTAATTTTTTAATTGACTTGGTGCAAAATTTGAAACATCAATTACCACTTTTTCAATTTGCTTAACAGTACAACATCCGAAGGGACCACATCTCCAATGATGACATGAGTAATAGATGAATCAATCATAGATGATCTTGGGAAAAGCAAAAAATTAAGATATGATCATAACATCTGTTTGAACAGGTGTGAATGATGAACCAATCCTCATTTTGTTAGGTCAAAAACCAAACAAAATGGAAGTTCTATGTAAAGCAGCAGATATTTGCCTTTATGTGTAAGTTGTATTAGTCTCCTTTCCAAAGAGGTATAGAAATAGGATAGGTAGAGAATGTAACAGAAGATAAAGACTTGCAAAATGAAAATAATGTTTCCTAATATACACAAAAAAAAATTCTGAAAGGCCAGTATTTCACCATAATTGACACAAGACAATGATTTGCTTCACCCCATAGAAATTAGAAACAGAGTTTTTCATGGTAAATAAATATGGATGGGCATGATTTGAAACTGCCTCACTTACAAAGAATGCAAGATATATGATGGAGAAATACTGCAATCGCATTTCCCAGATAAAATTTCCTTCTTTTCTGTTATTTTAAGCAATGCCTGGTTATTATTGTAACAAAAAAATAACATAACAAAACTTCTCATTACTCACTTTAAGGCACCAGAGACTGAAATAATTTTTCTTATTTTCTCTTCAATGGGTTGTTTCAATCCACTTAGGTATATCTGTGAAAAACATAAATTTGCAAGTCAGATACAAATGCACTTGAAGAACCAAAAGATGACATTTGAGATTTAACTTTCTTGCCAACTTCCTTGACTAGACTTCATCAATATCTTAAACAAAAATGCAAACCTTGCATCCATCAAGAACAATATCCACAGAGGATCTTGTGGCATCCATGTCTAAAGCAGTTGTGCCCATCTTTGATTCTGCAATGCAATTTTTGACACCTAAATCAAACTGTTCAGACATTCTTGATGTAGTCATGTCTTTTGTTTCATCCACTGGTGGGATGGATGTGTTAGCACCACATGAGATGGCACTAATATCAGCAATATGAGGACCAAGCACTGCAATGAATAATCAACAATAAGAAAACAGTTTTAATTATTACATACGCACAAGAATTCTTCAGATGCATATTTAAGAAAAAAAGGGGAAAGTACAATTGAAAAAATATACATAAAAATTAGATTGCAAATATGAAAAAAATATTATGACACACTGTTACTGATAATATCTTTAGGGTCAAATATAATTTCAAAGAGAAATATGTATATGATAACATTAAATTTGTTAAGGTTGCTTATTCCTAATAACATATTATGATTCTTTCTTCTATTATTACATTGATTGAATTATTTGACCTTGAAAGGCTTTTATAAGTCCCAAAGTGATTTAGTGACAATAAAACAAAAACTTGAGAAAGTAAATAATTCCATAAATGGCATTCAGTAGATGAAGAATGAATTACTGAATAACTTTTCTCAGGGAAAACAATATCGTACTTTTTGTTTACCTTCCATGAATATGATCCTTTAGTTGAGAGCAAAAAATATTAACATATGACAAGGCTTAAGCCAAAATAATATAATTTTTTTTTCCTTATATATATATATATATATATATATATATATATATATGTAGTTGAGTACATTTCAATTTGAAGATCAATGTAAATTACAGGTCCCAAACTCTGGAACTATCAAAGTTCTGGAAAGGACGAAGATGGGTCAACTTTTTACAATCGTTGATATTTTTATCTCAGTTATATAACTAGATTTGTAAAGAGCTTGGACTTTTAAGATTTCGAATTTTAAATTCACGGCCCACCATCTAAAAGATCTTGCAAGGTATGAAAAGTTATTTTTCTCTCTTTTTTTTTTTTTTTTGAAGGTAGACAAATTTTCAATGTAAAGGTCAATCAGTCGCCCATAATAATAAAAAAAAAATTTTTTTAAAGAGTGTTGCCCACAATAATAAAAAAAAAAAAAAAAAAAAAAAAAAGAGTGGGGAGGGATATTTCACTGCACAGTGACTGTACACATTAGGTAAATAGACCTGCCAACCCCAAAATGTGCTCACAGGAATATTCACTTTCACTCACAGAAATTTATAACGCCTTACAGAAATATGCCAGTGTTGATGAAAAGGACATTGACAAACCGTATTACTCCTTAATTCACATACTCAACCATAGACATTCCCATATTCCAGTATAATATGGAAGCTAATTAATCAACCTCTGAATCTCAAAGATGCAAACCAGTATCTCCCCACTCAATGCCATTAGTCTAATATCAGCATTTACCAAGTCATAAATACAGGCAAGCTTAGGGCCTGAATGGTGAAGAATTTTTTATTGGGGTAAACCACAATTTAGCTCACACAATAAAAGCTTACATGAAATAAAAACCTATGTGAGACACGTCTTCAAAAAATTTCAGTAAGACCTAAAAATATGACCCATTGTATATATTAAATAAAAAGAAAACATTTTGTCTTGATTGTTGTGGGATATAATTCACTGCAAATACAAGTTATTGGTATAAAAAAAAACTGATATATAGGGCATTCAGGAAAATTTTTCGCAGTCAAAACAGCAAGATGGCAGGTCTGGGTTAATTTCAGGCTTTAAGGCCATCGTCAAGGAGCACCTTGCGGGCAGGTTCAATTCCAAACTAGCATTTGTTTTGTTTTCACACATTTTATTACTATAATTTGGTCTAGTTCATCTATTATTATTTATAGTAGCTTGAAAAAAATAAATACCTGATCGTCTTTCAGGTGTAGAAGTTTTAATGTTTTTTTCCTGAGTAGCATTGAACTGATAAGGTTTGGGGTCAATGTATTTTTGTTTGTCCATGCTCTCATACAGCCAAAGATCCTTCACTATCCGAATTTTCCAGGTCTTAGCCGCCTCATATTTTGCACCTGAGAACAAGAAAATTTTACAGAAATTAGGTGTTGGTAGATTATAGTAGTGCAATTTGCATGATGACATTAGAAAACACTTCCATATAAGTATCATATATTTATTTTGCACCAAGAGTAAATGTGTGGCCACACAGGAAAACCCACCAAATGTCACCCAGGTTTATTTTGAACAAGAGCCATTTAAAGTTGATTAGTTCCTTCATTGCCAAAATTGATATTTTGATTTTTTAAAAATTCTCCACTTATTCATCTTCATCCTCCTATAAGTTTTATTAATTTCTATACCCTATAACATATTTAATTATATGATTTTTGTAAA
>BLXT01005777.1:482146-496152 GCA_019648995.1 Plakobranchus ocellatus
AGCCTAGCCACCTTACCATCCGATCTAAACTCTCTCTCTCTCTCTCTCTCTCTCTCTCTCTCTCTCTCTCTCTCTCTCTCTCTGTGTGTCTCTGTCTCAGGTTTTTCTTAAATTGCTCAGTTTTAAAAATGTTATTTTCCTCTTCTTTATTTGTTAGCGTCGATGTGGATTTATTTTGGTTAGGCAATGTTCTGATGTTTTCTTTGTCCAGTTTCTCTCTCTCTCTCTCTCTCTCTCTCTCTCTCTCTCTCTCTCTCTCTCTCTCTAATATTATCCTCTGATATTATACTTAAATGTTATGGAATGTCTATGGTCGAATATATAATTAAGGTGTAATATGAGTGTCCCTCAGTAATTCTCACTCTTTCTTTTATTTCTCTCTCTCTCTTTCTCTCTCTCTCTCTCTCTGTTTCTCTTTTATCACTCTGTGAGTGTCTCTCAGTAATTCTCTCTTTCTCTCTCTTTTGCTTTCTCTCTCTCACTCTCTCTCTATCTAGGCAATATCAAGGTCCAGGACGTTTCTAATTTTGTTACACCCTTAATTTTGTTTCTTGATGTGTAATCAAATTTTGATAATGGTCCTAGAGATCTAATTTAGGCTTTAGTCAAGGCCTCAGCCTACACAGACTTGAATTCATTGTAGACCGACATGACTTGCGGGATATCTGTAATTTCAAATAGAGCAAAAAAACCTCAATGTTTTTTTTTATTTAATGTACAGTGGGTCACAATTTTACGCCTTACTGAGATTCTGTAGACCTGCTCACATAGATTTTCTTTTTTTTTCATGTAATTCTTTATTGAATGAACTAGAATTTTGAATTATATACACTGTAGTGCACCTTAAAAAAGAAAAATCATCATCCAGGCCCTAAACCTACAGGTCTTTAAGGCTTGATAAATGGTGATATTTTTGGACTAATGGCAGTGAGTAGTGAGATACTTTCTTTCATCTTTAGAGTCGAAAATTCATTAATATTATCCTCTGATATTATACTTAAATGTTATGGAATGTCTATGGTCGAATATATAATTAAGGTGTAATATGGTTTATCCATGCGCATATTCCTGTGAGACTTTCTAAATTCCTGTGAGTAGAGGTGAATATTCCTGTGAGAACAATTTGGGGTTGGCAGGTCTGAATATATCATGAACCACGTAGGTTAAAATTTCTTGGCTTATACTTCTATTAAATTTGAAGCATTGTATTAAATAAGCTGCCTCTTTCTTTAATTTGTCTTTATTTTATGAAATTTGACAACTTTTCCTTTCTTTACCACATCTGCTTTTTCCTAACCAGTTGAATGTGACAAACCCCGTGGATGCTAGACTTGTAGAGTCTCACATCAGCTTTAATGACCTGAGAGCCTTTGTCTGTGAAGACCCAGATGATCTAGATCTTTTTATGGGAAAGATGAAGAATGAGCTGAAGCTGAGAGTGAATGCCATCATGGCTCCGCCACAAGCTGCTAATACATTCAAACCTGCACATCCTATCAGTCGTTACAAGTACAACTTTTGCACAGTGCCTTTTTTATTTTTTTACATAAGTTTACAACATTTATCACCTTACCTGGTTTTAGTCCTGTGGCAAGAAAGTGGTTAAAAAAAATTCAGCATATTTTGGAAAGCAATAAACACTTCAAAGCCCTGCTTGTACTTTGCCATATATTAAGATCTTTGTGGTAGATATAAATATTATATTGCTTTATTTAATAATAGATCTAGATCTTGTCTCTTTGTTTGGTCTCAAGTAACTACCACTTTTGAAATGTATAGCAATTAAGGACTAGTTTTTTATGACATAAGATATTGTAGTGAGTAACCTCTATGTCTTTTGACAATCTCCTCAATTAGATAATCTATCAGATGATTAAGAAATTAAAAGAAACATATGCAGGCACTATTTTCAAGTTAGAATTTTCCTCCTTAGTGCTGAGAAGACAAAATATAAAATTATGTATGACTATGTGCTTAAGAACTAAAAAGCTACTAAAATTGCTTTTTTTCCCCTCTATGCTTCTTGAAGGAAATATGGTTTTCAGCGCTACATGCAGCAGTTGTTTACATGTCCAGAACCTGTAATGCGCTACTTGTGCCGGATGTATAATGTTCACTGTATCCCTGTGGGATCTAATGAAATAAAAAATAACACAGCCCGCATCTCTGTTGAATGCCCAGAGCTGACCAATTATTACACTCCAGAAGTCCAGGTAATTGTTTATGACTTTTTTTTTAGCAACTTGAAACAGCATATCATTCCCAGCAAAACACATACGTTTCTTATATGATTTAATATTTATGTCATATAATAAGCAATTCTAATTAATTTCCAAGATTTCAAATTTAAATGTCTATGAAAAACGTTACTGGTGTTCATCTTTTAATCTATAGTAAAAACATCCTTGAATGTCTGGACTTTTTCATGTTTGTCTTATACTCCTAAAAAGGAGATGTTTACAACTTTCTTAAACTATTATATCTCTCCGTAGTCTATTTATATATTTCTAGGTTTTAATCATGATGATCCATGATTTGCAATTGTAAGCATGCTATCTTAAAATTAAAATAATTATAAACTTTTAACTAACCTCATGTGTTCTGAAGGTAAAGCATTCTGTCTTATTTGCATAATTTATTGTATTTAGAATGCAAAACCCAACCTGATAACTTCTTCCAATACATCCATTTTCAGTATTCTGTGAAAAGGTCAAAGTATAGCAATAATATATCTCACAGGAACACAGCACTGAAGTAAGTAATTTTGTCATTTTTTATGGTCCAATTTATCAAAAGTTGACTATGATATCAAGCAGGCTTTTTTTTTTTTCAAGTCTAAGTTCATGACTATTTCATTTGAAGTCCCTCACTTTAAAAGTTTGTGGTTTTTTTCGCTGATAGAGGAATACAGGCCATTTGACAGGGTATAAGGAAAAACCATTGCTATAACTTTTTATATCTAGGCATTGAAATTTCACTCTCACATGGGCCATGAAACTCGTTGGAGGATGCAGAAGAACATATAGCTCTGATTTTTTAAAATTTGTCTGAAATCGGAACAAAAATAATTTGTTTTCAGGCCTAGACTACAAACCTTTATTTGTTTGCTCTAAAATGGGATTTATAAAATAAGCATTATCAGTAGTCTTAATTCATCAAATCCAATCTTAATTGACATTTAGGTCTGCCTTGACTTTGGATAAGGTACTTTGTCAAGGTATTTTTTTTTACAAAAATTCAAATGATATCACTCAAGTAATTTGCTATAGGTTATTTAATGAAATGCCTGCTGTTCACTGTCCATTACAGCCATGCCTAATACTGGAGCAATTAAACATAGAACAAATCATGGAAAGTAAGATCTTTAACTCACTTGCTGGAGTGTGTGGGGACATTGGCACAAGCTATTTCAAATCTAGATCTAATGTTCTCTATGATCACAACAAGAAAATTAAATCAATTTTGAACACTAAAACCTCTGCTCTCGATGATATGTGTGAAAATCAAACTAAACACTTCCCTGAATCAAGGGAAGTCATTGCAACATATCAAAACAAACATTCAGACGCTCATTGCCTATTTAATTGATTTAGTCTTGCATTTGATTCAAGTTGAATTTAGCAATAGGAAAGGAAGTTCTCATTTTTGGGAACAGCAACGTAAGTGTTAAAGTTCAGACATTTTTTTTTGTGTGTGATTTCTATAACGGAAAAAGCTCTTCCAATCATTTTTTGCTATAATATTCCACATAAAAATGTTAAGTAAAAATCCATTTTTTGAACAATAACATGAGGTCAAACTAGTCCTAAAGATACTTTTAGACCACGCAATGCATTGTTTTCTTTTGCAATAATATCTGATCAAGATCAACGTCCAGATCTAGAATGGAGATAAAGACAACATATAACACGTTCTATATCTAGGTCCAGACTATTCCTAGGAAATACTGAAAGATGGACAGGTCTAGATTTATTAGAAGCAGGTTAGGAGAAAATCTATCTAGATCTAGACCTAAATTTGGGACAGTGACAAAGGGAACAAGATAAAGATATACTTTATTCATTTATTTATGTCAGTTGTAGCATCCTCATCTTCCACGGGCCTTTCATTATCACAGAAGTAGCCATAAGTTAACTCTCTGTGGTCATTTTCGGAGGCCAAGCCATGAAGACTTAGATTGTTGAGATGTCTTGCAATCTCCCTATCCGCCATTGTTGTTATTGTTATCACTCTTAGCAACTGCAGTAGTGCTCACAATAAATAATTAATTTAAAATAGTTTACGGTTCATTTGTGGGATATAATTGATTTTACAGATGAGATCAAATATTACTTAAAAAAAAAAAACAGATGAAAATGAATAGAAATATCGATTTGACTCCAGGAGAAAAAGCTACCAGGGAAGGGCAATGTAGGAAAACTATGAGAAAGGGGGGCTGTGAATGCGCGAAGTCTCCAGCCCCCTTCTAGTTCACTGCATTCATGCACACTAGTTATGAATGAAAAGCTGAGGAATTTCCCTTTCGATTGACATGTGATGTGATAGGATGGGAATTCATTAGTCTGTTGTTCAAAGGGTGCAAACTTGTTGGTGTTGAATTACATAATATGATGTAATTTTTAACTTCGTAATGTGATGTAATTTTGCTCAATACATGTTTTAAAATGTATAATGTAAATATTTATAAGTTTCATTTCGTCTTGAAACTCACAGAAAAGGTGTGGAAATGAATATTAAATAATGATCTGACCTCAACTCAGTTATGACCATGACCACCTTCACTATCTGTTTAGGCTTATTTCTCAATAATAACCTTTGGGATACCTGATAGATTTTTCTCAGACTGTCTCACATATTCTGTGTTTATGATTTACCTGTGTCTTTCATTAAGAGAAATACAAAGATTAAAATCTAAATCTTTTCATTGTTCTATCTTTGTATTTTAGAGAACCCAAGGCTTTAGCAGATTCCATTAATGTTGAAAAAGAGCAAGAACTAACAAGATTGAATGAGGTATTTTCTATATATGCATGTGTACAATGCCCAAGTCTTTTTTGTCATCTTTTGATTTTGTGTTTTCCATGAAAGAAAAATTTGAATTAAAAAAATAGTTGTGAGCTGTTTTTTTTTTCAATTTTTTTTTGTTTTTTTTTGTGAAGCTATCTGTGAAACTGTTCATGTGAATCCATTTGGTAAATAGCATTATGAATATTCTGATTCAGTTTTTCAAATATGCTTTTAGTGGCTTTGTGTGCTAATGCAAAGTGTGAGATAGGTTATGATGCTGAATGAGCCTGTAAATTACTCTTCATTTAGCAAGATTTTGGTAATAATGTTCCTCAGGAATCCAGAAATCATCAAAAAACGAAAGAGGAGGAGTACAAAGTCTTGCAAACAGAGTCAGAAAAGCTGGTCAAGGAAATTAATGATCTAAGAGAACACAAGGTGAACTTTATTGATTCTGATCTATTTTCTCTCTCCTTTCCTGAATTTTTTCGTTAAACATTATATTCTTATAGAGAAAGTGTCTTTTCCTTGTTAAAAAAATGTATAAATTGATATTTAAAGGAGAAAATGTGTCTCTGAATGAAGACATTTCTTAAGTTTGATTTCTTTGTTAAGCAGATTTTTTTCCCCATAATTCAATGCAATTTAAAAAAAAAAATTGAATCTTTAACAAAGAAAAACAAGTTTATTATGCCTGTTGTCTTTTTCTCCTTTGAATGACGAATTGCAATTGTGAGCTTTACTTTCTAGCATAGGCCATCATCTCATTTCACAATGCTAAGAAAAATTGTTTTCCTCTCCCACATTTTTTGAGACCAGAGACCAAAAATGTGTAGGATTCATGACTTCCTGAAATAGTTGTGTTACAAACTAACTGGTGCATGGATACAAGTTTTTTAGAGCCACTATGGTTCTGGATTGCACGTTCTGTTGTCTATTTGTTTGCTCTGCATTAATTTCCACACTAATGTAAAACTCATTCTATGATGTAGCACTTAGAAGTGTCAAAACAATTGTGGCAATTTAAGTTCCAAGGAAGCATATGGGTTTTAAAGCTTTCTTAATTTAAATTGACACAACTAAAACTACAAGTTGGATCATTTTTTCAGTTTTTAAGTGAGCAAAAAGCTTTTGTAAAAATACTTTCCCTTATATTTTTTTCAGAGAACATTGATGAAAAAAAAGGATCAAAGAAAAGCTTTGGAGACTCAAATCAAGACTAAGAAACAAAAGTATTTTTGATATACATATTTTTTAAAATTTTGTTTACAAATACACACATGTACACATTTCAATTTTGAAAAAATGTGGAAAATTTTGTGTAGACAATATGTAGATAGATATACTGACAGTAATCAATTACATTGTTTTTTTTTCAGTTGGTGGCACTAGATTATGTTTGATAAGAAATATATATAGGTTAGTAAGTGTAAACTTTAAGAGCTATTTAATATTAGGTTTGTTAAAAAACGTACTCTCAAGCATAAAAATACCAGAGTTCAGTTGGATTCCAAAGTTGTCTGCCAAAACTTGCAAAGATTAAAATATCAAAATTAAAATATCAATATGAGCTGACAGATTTAAAATGTTGTGTTGTGATAAATAAAATATATAAAGATATTGAAATTAACATTAATGTTATCAATATTATTTACAGGATTGAATTTATCAGCACTGAGGAGCTTAATATTGAAGAGGAAAGAAAGCAACTTCATATTCAGCTTCAACGAATAGTAAATGAAAAGCTAAAGCACTTGGGAAAGATTAGAGATCTTTCTGCTGTAAGTTTTAAGTCAGTATAAGTCGACAACAAGTGAGTTTTTATGCAGTTTTGATATGTATTTTGTATGAAGTACATGAATTAAAAAAAAATTGATTTCATATAATAGTCTTTGCTCATCATTAAGAGAGAACATTAAGGAATTAGTAGTTGCAGAGTTGTCAACTGATAACCTTCAATTTGCTGTTGAAATAATGCCCAGATTACTGAAAAGAAAAAACTTCAAGGCTTAAACTAGCAATCACTGGTTCTGCAATTAATTATGCCACCATATGCCACTTTAATTTTGGCCAATACAACCATTTCCTCTGATTATAGAAGGTCAGTTTCCATCGCCTTATGAATGTTTCTTTAGCTAATAAAATGCTTTGTGAAATACTTAAATGAAGGCCCAAAATTATAGATGTCAAATTTTCAATGCTGATAGACATCTTGTGGTTAGTGAAGACCCCTTAAATCTGCAGGGTAGTCTCTGCTGAAAGCTTAAGGCTTTGGGAACATCAAGTCTTTTCCTTGTGAATTGGACAATTTGAGTTTTTTTTTATAATTGGAGTTAATTGATATAACCCATTGACCTTGAATTAAGGGGACTTGACTGTATATTACGTTTGAGCTTTTTGCCTTTGGCCCATTGGAAATGTTAAGAAAATAAGTGCCGTATAATTATCAGCAAGCAATATATAAAGTAAGAATAAGATGCAGAAGAGTAAAGACAAGAATAAAAGTTCCTTTTTTCTCTTAATTCCTTGTTCACAAGTGCAGACTTGGGACTGCCTTTGGCCCATTAGAAGGAAATAGGGCAATAGCCTGTGTTGTTTTAAAAGGACCATTGGTCAGCGCAAAATAGCTGTACACATCATTGTTCTGTAAGAACCTAAGCACAAGAGGAGACGCCTTACTTCTCCTGTTTATAGGGTATATATTATCCATGTCTTATTACATGGAACTTCATGTTTTTTTTTTTTTTTCGTTTTTTTTATAAATTTTTTTTTATACTCTCCTTTCTTGATGGTTTTATCATGTGTATAATATTTCATGTAGTTTATACTTAGTGGACATGAAATGAAACTAAAATGAATAAATTTTTATGTGAAATAATCCAAAATGAGAGAATTCTACCTTCTGATTACACATTCTATTTCTTTTTTCAATATTGTTTATTTCAAGGATTGCATCAAACTTGCGAAAAAGAGATTGGAGCGAAGTCTCAGACTTGCGGAGTGCAGTAGTGAATTCCATCATGCTGAGTCTGGACTGAGAAAGGCAAAACAAAAATATGAAGTACTTGAGGTATAACTGTTTCTCATACTTATTCAAAGTTACAGATTTTGATAATCATTGAAAGCTTAAGCATTGAAAAATATCAAGTAGTAGTTTTCTTTTGTGACAAATGGTTGCTGTGAGTGTGAATTGAGGCTAGATCTAGGTTATATCTAGACTTGGAATGGATTATATTGTGTTTTGGCCTTGTTTATTAGTAATACTTGGTCAGATCTTGAGTAGGCCATGTTAGACCTATTTTTAGTTAAGTAGTACTATTTTGGTTTTAGCTTTGTTTACCGTTTTAGATCTTGGGATTTCTGGAAAGTCTGGAGGGTGTGCAAACTTTTTGTTTACAAAATGTTTATAGGTCATATTCATGGCGGGTGTGTCATGTGGGAAAGTTTGATTGGCTGATGTTTTTACCTAATCTCGATGACATAATTCGGTTAGATCTTCTTTGTCCTAGAAATTCTAGAAAGTATGATTTTAAATTCTATTGTTAAATTAGCCTACACAGCTATTTTCTGGGGCTGTGGGTATATAAGAATTGTTGTGAGATTGTTGGAGAGGACTTGCAGAGACCGCCTTGAGATAAACTGACGTTTGAGAGCTTGTAGATCTAAATAATTGTAGATATTAAATTGCTGTTCTGAAACTGTTCCTTATTCAAGTTTATAAACCTTTCGTTCAATATTTGGCAAGACTGGGAGTGATTTCTGTTCTTGTCTATTTTAAAAGAACTCATTGTCACAGGCACGGCTAGATCTATAATTAAGCACTAGGCCATTTGTGACAACTTTCCTTTCCAAATGAAGTGTAGCGTAGCGTACATTTCACACTTAATGATATTTGATACTGTCTTTCATTTGCATAATAGTACATTTTATTTGCTGAACAGACAGGCATCATTTTGCAGATTTGAAAAAAATCTTGAACTGTAATGTAGTAATATTAACAGTAATATATTTATTCAGAAAGACAGACATTGATTTAAAAAGCTAGTGCTAGCAAGACATGACTAAAAGCTTACGATGCCACACTTTTTAGAGTTGACACATTTTTTATGCTTTATGTTTTTTTAAGCCATGATCATCTTTTGCATTATTTTTTTAGCTTTATCTTTTTTGCCTCCTATTTCCCTCCAATGTTAATTAAAGCTTACTAAATTCGCACTGTCGTCTTTTTTGTTGTTTTAACAACAGCGAGAAGTGCATGAGCTGGATGAACGTGTAGCAGACACAAAGCAACAAACTAGAGAAAAACTGACAGAGGCTAAGCGGGCTGCGGGCATTGGCTTCAATGATGATTTGGAAAAGGCACTTGAAGAGGTCACTAACAGTCCTTGAAATCCTGATAATTGAATTTGCCATTTGCTTTTAATTGTTTCAACTTTGGAAATTTCTCTTCTTCCCAGAAATTTTTGCTTTGAGCTAAAGCTGTATTGGAATATGGAATAATTACTTGTTTCATGCATTTCCTAAAATGTTTTATGTCATGTACAGTTTTTTATATATTTTTTTATAAGCACATAAAGTTTTATTACTCTAGTGCATAAAATTAAGACAAGGTGATTTTTTGAAAAAGGTGCACAAAATCCTGTCATTCCTCATTATGTTGATCTTGGTATCGCTGGCAGTGAGTGAGATAAAAGTCATATTTTTTTGTTGTGCTTCCTAAATGAAGATCTTTACCTTCTAATAAATGTATATTTACGATACTGTCAGAGATTGTATCTGCTACACTGTTGATTTACATCCTTCAGCGCGGTGTTTGGCAAGATTTCCAGAATGCTCCACAAAGGCTCCCTGACCTGGAGAATGAAATCTACAGCATGCAGGCCCGTGCAGAGGCTATGTTCATGGTAGATGAGGAGGTAGGCAAGATGCAAATTAGGCAAAAAAATTACATAAAGTTTATAGACTATTCAGGCTCTTTTTTATGCGCTGAAAACAACACAGTGACTCCTACTTTTCCAGTATTTTACAAACAAGGTTACTCTAGATACTTACGCTCTCAGAATGCTTTAATTGACTTTTTTATTGCATGCAAATCAGCTGTTACACACATTCAAAAAATTAATATATATACGTTACTAAAAATTTATTTCAGAAGTTGTACTGCTCCCCATACCTTGTGAGCCAAAAATGTGTAAGAATAGCAGTCTACTGATTTTATCTCTGTGGTATATCTAGATCAAAAGCTGTGCTTATTTGAAGTCCACAAACGAATACAAAGACCGGCAGGCTTATTTGCAAGGCTTTGTTCTGGCTTTATTGATAGCTAATTTGCATATTTATGGTTTTTGTGGCCATTCAGTGTCACTTTTTTCATCATTAGGGAATACTATTTGTGTTATCTGTAGGCCTACTTTTGTTTATTAATATATTACTGAAAATTTATAGATTTACAATAAAATGGAGTATTCAGTGATCATTTGCAAAAAGTGCTATCAAGAGTAAGATAAAAATAAAATTATCAAACTATCATCAATTGTCTTCCCACTTTCATCAGAACATCACCAAAACCATTGTTGACATCACCACCTTATCATCACCAGACTTTCACAACCATAATCATTGGAATCATTAGCACATTAATCATGATCTTCATCTTCATCATCACCATCACAATATTCATAAGCATAATTATCATAACCCTCATCATCCTCACCAACAGCAGACATGCCTACTGTTCTGGAAATTCTGGTTTCATTGCAGAATTCTACCTGCATTCCGGAAATCTGTATTTTTATCACTAAATACGGAATTTTGCCGAGTTTTGATTGGCTGTAGCATATCAAATTGTAATAAACCTAGTCAAGGTTTAGCGGCACTATGCATAAGTAGCATGAGAAGCTTAGGGGACGAAAAACAAAGTAAGAAAAAAAATTAAAAGCGCTAACACTGCAGCAAACTTTTCAAACTCATTACATGCATGATGCTCTTGGATAGACCTCTTTTTTCATAAAAACAAACAAACAAAAAAACCACTCCCAGTCACTGTGCATGCATCTTGCATGGATGCTGAAGAGGGATTGATGTGAGGTGGGGCAAAGGTATTGGTGCAGTGCATGGAAGATTTTCAAGCTTTTTTTTTTTTTCCAAGTGTTGTGAACACCGATGAATTTTTTTTTTCTTTCTGCAGGTAATAATGCAAACAAATCTTCATAGAGCATGTAATATGAGTCATAGTTGATTGGTTGCAAAAAATTGATCAATTTTTACTGTTTTACTAAAATTATTTTTTAGAACAATAAGGACTTGCATAATCTTAGTAATATAAAAGTCATATCAATTGCAGGCATATCAAACCTCTGAAGTGCCTTTTTGTGAATAGAGATTTCAGAGGTTTGAGATGCCTGCCATTTACATAATGCCTGTGTAAATTTATAAATTCTGATACCTTTCATGCATTAGGTCGTTCGAGATTATGAACAGCGAGAAAAGGAGATCAAAGATTTGGAAAAATGTTTGACTACAAGGGAATCTCAGCACCAGAATCACCATGAAAACATCTCAGAGACCAAGAGGAAATGGAATGAGGATCTGAGAAAGCTCATAAATGAGATTAATGAAAATTTTAGTTACTTCTTCTCTTGTCTTCAATGCTGTGGGGAAGTCAGTCTGAACATCCCTGAAAATCCAGTAAGGAGGCACAATTAGTGTAGAAATATCATAAAAATGTGTTATGCTTGAGATTTACCTCTTGTTGGCAGTTCTTGACAGAAATTTTGAATCAGTGAAGATTTAAGAAAAAAAAGCAAACAAGGATCTAATAATTTTTAATCCACACAAATTTTTCTTTGGCATGTATGATGGCTTTTTGATGTTAAGTTGTTTAAATGAATCTTTGAAATACATTTTATTGGATTCAAGACTTTGCAAAATAATACACAATCAAACAGATTTAAGGAAACTTATCAAGTTATTATTCGAAGTGCATTTATTTGCATATGATGATACATCTGTTGTTTCTTTTTTTATTTTTAATTTTATTCATTTTCAGATGTTACAAGAGTAATCTTATTTTTCTGTGATTGAGCAACATTATGAGTCAAAGATTAGTCCTTTTATATCTGGAAAGAAATGTCATTAATGAAATATGATGTTTTTGTTGCTTTTTTTTTATAGGAAGACTATGAAAAATATGGTGTGTGCATCAAAGTAAAGTTTAGAGACCATGAAAACCTGAGAGAATTAACTGCCCATCATCAGAGTGGCGGGGAAAGGAGTGTAGCTACTGTGCTGTTTATGATGGCTCTACAGGAATTAAACAAATGTCCTTTCAGATGTGTGGATGAGATAAATCAGGTAAGTATTGAAATAGAGGAACAAAAATAAACTAACAAATGCAAAATAATAGATATTGGTTCCTATTGTCGCAGAGCAACACATACTTGAGCGCATAACATCTATAAGAAATAAATCAAACAGGCTTAAGCATACATTTGATAACAAATGTTAGTAACCCAGCATAAGTTTGGTCATGGGCTAATTCCAACCATATTGATAATGGGCGTACGACAATAAATCCTAGTGAGTAAAGTTTTCATTACATTTAAAGATTTTTTTTTTTTGACACTTGTCTATGGTTTTTGAACAAAATGTTAGTGAATTATTTATCATCTAAATCTATCATCAGCATCAAGATCTAACACTATGCTTGTGCTAGAAAAGTTTTAGCTCTAATGATGACTATTCTGTTATTAGTGATGTTCTTGATTTATTAATATTCACTTGAAAAATATTCTTTTCAAAGGGAATGGATCCAAAGAATGAAAGAAAGATATTTGAATTGGTGGTCCAGACTGTATGCAAGAAAAGCCTCTCCCAGTACTTTCTATTAACTCCAAAGGTATTTTGCAGCAAAATACAACTTTAAAACTTTTATTTTCATTTGGAAAAAAAAAAAAAAGAAAAAAAAATTATTATTGTTCTGGCTCAGGAAGATATATAAATTTGTACATCATAACTTTTTCATTCTAAAAGAAACAAGAAACTAAATTTTTTCCATAGCATTTAATGGAAATTAGATAGAACTTTCGAGATTTACAGCAATAGAAAATACATTTAACTCATACAGGAAATTGCAGCATGAAATTTATTTTGTTTCCCCATCAGCTTTTACCAGATTTGGAGTATGATGAAAATATGACAGTGCTTTGTGTGTACAATGGCCCGGGAATGATGGGACACTCTAACTGGAAGCTCAATGACTTTCTCAGGCGAAGAGCAAATATAGAGGACTAATTCAAGGAGGACTATCACTTGGTCAACTTTTTGGAGCCTTTTTTTTTTTTCTCTTTGAGAAAATCATCTTGGGGTTTTTAACTTACTAGAGGATTTTCCCACATCAGAGGACTGTTTGAAAGTGCTTGGAAAGTTTTGTCGCAACTTGTTTCTGACTACCGTAAAAAATTGTTCTCTCTAAGACTTCACCAGCAAATGCTACGGGAAAGAATCCTAGCATTAGTTCAGCATGTTAAGCACTTTTAGTTTTAATTTTAGCACAAATGATAGGGGCATTTTTTTCTCTTGATTTTTAAAACTTTCTAAGAGCTAACTAGGTCATTTCCTGTGACCACCTTTCAGTGCCTCTTTGCGACGAGTGTTTGTTTACGTACTGCGGGCGTGGCAGAGAACCACTGGGAAAATTTAGTCTGTACTGTGAATTTAAGTTTTTTGCCTGAGGTAAAGATAAAACGTAAGTAAAGCCATGTACATTTATGGAAAGCTGAGATCTCTCTAGCTGTATATAATGTGTAGTTGTTTTCAAAGGTACATGAAATTAATTTTTGTTTTCGATTCATTAAAACCATATAACCAAGGAAAAAATACAAGGAATAAAACTGAGCGTGTACAGTTATTTTTTGCTATTGACAACTGTTGATCCAGTTTGAGTTCTATGTAAGCAAAGCAGATAAGGAAAAGTAATTTTTGGAACTTGGAGCTAATTA
>BLXT01005777.1:506252-518938 GCA_019648995.1 Plakobranchus ocellatus
TTGTCAGTTTGAATACATCCAATCTATTATAAGCGGTGACTCCAAGTCTTGATTTCAGTCCTCAAGTAAGTAGACCATGTATTATTCTCCATAATAAATAAAACAATTAAGAAATACAAGGGAAGTGCTGCATACAACAGAAAAAATAAACTCAGTTATGTCTTTACAATTTTAGAAAGTGAATTATGCAATTAAAGAATCTATGGAATGGATTGTCTCTATCAATGAGAATCGATTGTAAATCTTATTTCTTAACATTCTTCCTTTCCCTTGACAGTTGTAAAATTTTATCAGGTAATAACTCTTATAGTCATTTATTTTATACATTTATTAATGCTCAATGACTTAAAATGTATCCCGATGCAACAGAATCAATTTTATTGCTTTGCTAACCAAAGAAAAAGAAAAATTTCAGGGATAATAAAAGCAGAAACTTAAATATAAAACGCCATTTTCTCATTTCAATATCTCTGTGTTTTTCTGTCTTCAACGTACAATATTTCAGCTTCTACTTGAGATATTTCAGAAATTAAAAAATCATGATTTTTAGGAAACACTGCATATTTACAAAATATAAAAAAAACCCAAAATATCTTAAATTTTCACAATGTGCCGTGTTTTTATTGACCCCAACACACGAATCAAGGTCTATATCAATTTTATCATTTAATAGTAGGTCCAGTGTAAAAAGTGAAAAGTTCAACTTTTTGAAGCTGGTCTGACCACAAAAACCCACCCTCACTCTGGGCATTAATTTCATTGGAATCGAGATCTAGATGGCTATCAAAATATCATTGTCCTTATCTTCACAACACTCAACATCACTCTCCTCTCAAATCGTTCCATACACTTCATAAACAGGAGTATCTTTATTTTCTTCCTGATTTCTATCCGAATCAAAAAGTTTGGACAGAACATTGAAAGCCATATTTTAAAAAAAAATCTTAACTTTGTAGCTGATCTTTGATAATGATATGACTTCTGTAAACTGTGATTTAAAAATTAAAGTAAAGTGTATGCCAAAATCAATAGATGTGGGCTATGCTGTCAACAACCATAGTGAGCAAAAACAATGTCTAAAGGCTAAACTAGTTTAGGGCTGATTAGTTTTTACAATTATTGCTATAAAGAGTTGCTTCAACTCTTTAAATTTCTCTTGTTTCTCTTAAAGGTTAGTCACAAATAATTACATGTATTCAGAAAGATTAAAAGTAATAAAAGTCAAAAATAGAAATGGCCAATTCTACATACTTTATTTCTTTTACATCAACATGTCAGTAACCAAAGCATAGCATAGCAAAATGGGTTCCAGTTTGAGCTCTAAAGATTCCCCCTCACAATGATGCCACCAGCCAAAATCTAGCCACAGAACTATTGCAAGATTGAGAGGCCTGCCTATCTCTTTGTTTGCCACCCACTGTGTGAACCACAGGCGAGTGGACTGTAGACAAAAAAGCCTATTTCTATACCTGAACTAGTGATACAGAGGAATGACTGTACTGATGGGGCTCAGCAGACGTGGAACTGAAACTAACTGAAAGTGAAAATGTTGCAATGCTATAGGCTAGACCTAATCAGTTATGCTTTCGAACTAGGCCTAGAGCATCGCGGGAAGAGGGATTGCGCATGTGTGTGTGTGTGTCATTGTGTGTATGCTACACACTTTTTACACAGCATTGCAAGCACCCATCAGCCTTACGATGGTCCAGCTTTATGCAGTGAAAAAGATTGTTCCATTCCACTATTACCTGCCTTACCACTTGCATTAATATGATTAATGTTATCCCAGTAGCTGCTGTTTCAACTGCGCAGAAAAGTTAACCAATAATGTCTCTCCGAAAAAGAACATGTAAAAATTTTAGCATCGAGACTAGGCTACAACTTCTTGTCGATGTAGACAAGAAACAAAGCACGAAAAAAGAGATAACTGAAAAGTGTGGAATCCCATACAATACTCAGTCAATGATTGTTAAGAACAGGGCCAAGTTAGAGAGACCTAGTTTGACAACCAGTTTCAACCTGACAGAAAAAGGCAAACTATAGATAATCTAGACATTGATCAAGCCTTGTTCCTGTGGTTTAAACAAGCCAGGGCAATGAGTGCTCCACTGTCGAGTCCTATCTTAACCAGTCAGGCTGAACTTAGTGCTCAGGAATTGGAAGTTTACTCTTTGCTTAGCAAGGATCTATGGTATCTTATATTTGTGATCGTCGTTTTTTAACTCGATAAAGCCTTAAGGGCAAGACATTGTTACATGTACTCTGTGTTGTTTAATTTGTTCTTTTAAGTTTGAGTTGGTGGTTGTATTATTTTACTACATTTATTTCATTTCCTTCAACCACCATTGCATCTTGGGGTTCCTTTAGCTTATTTATATGTCTCTGGGAGTACAATATGTCTCTATTTTTTTTTTATTTCTACAGGAATTAGAAGTGAAAGACTTCATTGCCAGCGTTGGGTGGATTGAAAGCTTCAAGCGCTGACACAAAATTGCCCTCCAAACTGTCAGTGGAAACAGCATGACCTACCTTCACTCTTCAAGGAATACAGGAGAAAAGATACATTCAACGCCGTCAAAACAGACAGCGTTTGCAAGTGCCTTCCTGACAAGACCCTCGGACTGAAGGGTGAGAGGTATACAGGGGTAAAGAAGGCTTGTATGTCAGGCGCAGAGAAATGGCCCCTGCTGGTCATTGGAAAATCACTCAGGCAATGGTTTATGAAGAATGTGAAAAATCTGCCAGTTTACTAAGCAGCAAACAAAAAGGCATGGCTGACTGGCGCCATCTTTGAAAACTGGCTGCAAAAACTGGACAGAAAATTCCTTCTGCAGACAGGTCTATAGCTATGGTAGTGGACAACTGTCCAGTTCACTCAAATGATGATTTGAGGAGCATCAACTTGTTTTCCTGCCACTAAACAAAAACTCCTTTAAACATCACTACCACACCCGAACTGTGAAAAAATATCTTGACCATATCAAGGACAAGATGTCATCGGCCATTACACAACCTACATCTTCAGAAATCTTCAAAATCTCTGTTCTTGATGCCCTGTACGATATGAGGTCAGCTTGGGATAAAGTTAGAGAGCAACCGATAAAAAACTGCTTTCATCTCAGTGGATTCCTCAAGGAAGCTGAGCTAGAGAGTGAGACAGCAGAGGATGTGCCACTTGCTCTTCATGAAGATACACGTGAACTGGAGCAGGCAATAGAAGCACTCGCTGCTAGGGAGTTTGTCAAGACATCTGCTCAAGATTTTGCCGCTATCAACAGCAACATTGAGATAACAGCAGAGGTTTCTAGTGTGCCTGAGATAGTGCTTAGTTTGCAGTTTCAGAATGAGATGAAGAGCCCCAGATAGAAGCAGAGACTGAGAAAAAGGTGACACCAGGAGAGGCAAGGACAGCAATAGCAACACTGCAATGTTTTACCAAGCAGCAGGAAAAAGGAAACTCCCTATTTAGTTCTCTTGGATTATTGAAGATAAAGTGGAGGAGATCAGCTCAGCAAATCTGAAACAAAAAAACATTGCTTGAATTTTTCAAAAGGTGCAAAAACTGAATGGGATAGGCTGACAGGGAGGATTAAGGAAAATTAAATTTAACCCAGTCGGTCGTTTTAGAGGTCAAATAATCACTTAAAAATACATGTACTTTGAATGAAAAGAAAGCGGGGTCCATTTTATCGATGTTTTTTTTACTCAAGGGAAATAGCTGCAAAAAAATGGTTGTGACATGTGCATAGTTGTTTCCCATTATGCATAAAAACAAAACCCATTCTGTAATGAAATTCACCTTTGTGAACAAACACAACTTCTTTCAGAAAGGTTTCCTTTATATCGACCTCTAATATTGACATAGTTTGTTTGGAACCTTCAATGCCGCTATATTTGGTATGCACTCTAAATGTATGCTTAATGTTTAATCTCCCAAGCACAGCAAAATCTTGTAACATAGAACAAAAATCTCACTATTTACAAGAGCACAAAGACATAGTAACAGCTAATCAGTCATTTGAAGTGGACACACCAAGTGCCTCTGCCTGCATCCTGAAACTCTCAAGCTGGCTCCAAAAGTGAGTTCTGTTGGAGCAAACATCTTCACAGGAATAATTTTTGTTTTCAGTTTGATTCTCTCCTCCTTTTCTGTCTTTGTAAGAGGCATCAGTCAGACTTGTGCAGTTTGACACCGGCATGTGTGACGGACTAGGTGGACTGTTAACAAGATCTTGTGCTACACCATTCATTTCTGATTTGTTAATATTTAGGTCTGCACTTTTCAATTTCTCAGACACGAGGATTTGTGGGATTCCTGCCATAAGGTTTTCATTTCTAGTGAGAATCTGTTGAAGCTGAGACTCTTGTTGTAACTGCTGGCTCCTACTGTTTTGCACCGGGCCTTCAAATGGACAACTCAATAGAGCACTAAAAAGAGAAAGAGAAAGTAAAAGTTAATTATTATTTCCCTCTGCATAAATATTGCAAGAAACTTTGGGGAAATAAATCATGTTAAGAATTTCTAAAACAAGAACACAAGGAATCACTTGCTTTGATTCTGACACTTATTAACACAATTTTCCCTTACAGGTCCTAAAACCTACAAATAACTTTGACACTTCCTAAGCTGATTGCCAGGTAAAAAAAGTCATCTGGGGAAATCCCAAACAAAACTTTCTTGGTTCAATCCATAACCCAACAGAGCGCATGATTTTAACTTAGGCCATTTGCAAAAGTACAAAAAAACTTACACAAACCTAAAAAATAGAGCTGTACTAATTGCCTTTAAAAACAAATAAAATGGATTCCATTCCTGGTAATTTCAGGAGGCACAGGACATACAATGTCATTTAGTAATAACCACATACAGATAATATTACAGAATTTAAAAAGATATCTAAATTACCATAATTTTATTATTGCAGTTGCACCAACAAAATACAAAACTAAATCATTGATAAAGAGTTATTTATGACCTGATTGCCCCTTGAAGTTTTCCTGCTGACATGGCCATTTGAAGAGAATTCCGAAAAGCATTATTAAAACTCCCTTGCAAAAATTGCTCCTGACTTGCTTCCATACCATTACGATAACCAGCCTGTGGAATAAGTAAACAAAATGACTACATAAAAAATTATGAAACTCATGGAATGCTTAATCAAGCATGTCATACGTCATCACACACTCAAAAAGGGAAGAAAAACAGTGCACTGCTGCAGTGACAGGATAAAGAGGATCACTTCAATATGACCATGGCATAGCTGTTATTAATTTACACAAAATAAACATTAACACAATATATTATGATTTCAAATCTAAAAAAAATGTATTAATATTACTCTCATAGACACATTTTGTTTTATTAAATCCGTGCAAGCGAGCCATGTTGCATCTCAAGTTCTTTTTTTCTCTATAATCTCAGCAATAAAAGTTGCCTTTGTTTTCAAAATCGGCTGCCTAATTTTATTTGCTGTGGAAAGGGATCCTCTCACTGTTTCAATACTTAAAATACATTTTCTTTTAGATTTAACAGACAGAACTGACAGTTTTCTACCACTATTTTCACGTTCCATCCATGATATTTTTGATAGTGGTCCTGACCAGTCTTATGAGATGCATAGGTGCATGTGTACTAAATGAGTAAGATTTACAAATATTGATCAATACTTTAACTTTCATTGAAAGTAAAAAAGTCGTGCCATCACGCCAAGGAATTTCATCAAAGTTAAGGGAACAGAAGTAATCCACATCTCTTTTTTAATACAGTCCAATATGAGTCCACATGATAACAGTAACATTTGGCATAGCGAAATACATGGCAATAGGTCTGCAAGTGAAATTGGGTGGTGAGGTAACAAGCAATTTCATCAAAGTTAAGGGAACAGAAGAAATCCAATCTCTTTTTAACACAGTGCAATATGAGTCCACATGATTATGATAAAATTTGGCATAACGAAATACATGGCAATAGGTCTGCAAGTGAAATTGGGTGGTGAGGTAACAAGCAATTTCATCAAAGTTAAGGGAACAGAAGTAATCCAAATCTATTTTTCACACAGTGAAATATGAGTCCACATGATAATGATAATATTTGGCATAATGAAATACATGGCAATAGGTCTGCAAGTGAAATTGGGTGGTGAGGTAACAAGCAATTTCATCAAAGTTAAGGGAACAGAAGTAATCCAAATCTATTTTTCACACAGTGCAATATGAGTCCACATGATAATGATAAAATTTGGCATAGCGAAATACATGGCAATAGGTCTGCAAGTGAAATTGGGTGGTGAGGTAACAAGCAATTTCATCAGAGTTAAGGGAACAGAAGTAATCCAAATCTATTTTTCACACAGTGCAATATGAGTCCACATGATAATGATAATATTTGGCATAGCGAAATACATGGCAATAGGTCTGCGAGTGAAGTTGGGTGGTGAGGAGTTAAGGGTAATCTAGATAGACCAGTTAAATGATACCTAATAATCTACAGGGAAGTCAACTGATAAGGTTCTATCATGAGAGAATCTTCTCAAATGTCACAACATTTAAGCCAACATCAACTTTTAAATCAGTTTTGACAGCACAGTAAAAAAACTACAAAGGGTAAGTTCTTGTAAAATAGGATTGGCACAAAAGATGGACCAAAGAAACATCAACTGTCTTAATATATTATAATTAAGGAAAACAACCTTTGGCATATATATAGTAGTCCCACAGAATGGGTCGAATTTCAGTTTTGCAAGATTGACTTTAAATTTAAACCATTCACAAGAAAGGTGAAGAACTACTCACCTCTCTATCTGGAACACTTTCTATGAAGATGCCATAGATTTCCTGTACATAAAGCAACTCGACTCATTTTGTGAGACTGATACACAAATACTTTTTTTTTTTTTTAATGATGCCTTGTGAGGTGGTGCTAATAAAAGTGTTTCTTTTGCATGATTACAGCATTAGAACAGCCTGTATGACAGCATGAAAAACATTTCTCCTCATCTGAAAATAATTGATTTATCAAATGATGACATTTGCTCAGTATACATTGTGGATTTTGTATACCCAAAAACGGCACCTATTTAGCCTTCATCTTCTGAATCAATATAAAATCACCACTGAAGTAAACCTATTTATTCTTCATCCATCTTGCTAAACTAGCAAAATACAATTAATACAGTGTACATGTAACATTACTAAATAAAAAGAAGACATGAAAAGTCTTTATTTGTTCTGTCGACTACAGTCCCTTTTGCTTGTAACTAAGATGAGGCCTCTACTTCTCCTGTCCCCTACAATCCCCTTGCACATACCAAAAGAGAAAAGCAGAGGGTAATGTAAGAACGAGCAAGGTGATTACTAGCCTGTACTCTAAGGATGATAACATGTAAATTATGTTGTGAGTGTCTAGGGTGATAATAACAACCATTTCAACAATAGTAGTGATGACAATATTGATAAAGGTGTTGATAATTAACAATGATGTTGGTACTGCTGATGATGGAAGTAATGTGATGGCGGAGGTAATGATGATGATAGAGACCTTGATAGTGATGATGTTATGGATGATATGATCATGATGATGACAATAATGGAAGGTGATGATGAAAATGGTGTTGATGATAATGCCGATGAAAAGAAAATAAGGGTATAATGATAATGAAGGGGTGATGATGGAGTGATGACAAAGATGATGAAGGGTGTTGGTGATTACAATCATGATGATATTGGTGAAGATGGTGATGATGATGATGGGAGTGGTAATGATGAAGATGAATATAAAGATGGTGGTGATGATGATGGCAATTTTCTTATAAATGAAAGTGGGAAGTTAACAATTGATAATAAAATGATAGTCATATCTTTATCTTCCTGTAGAATGCGCTTCATGCAAATGATTAGTGAATGATCCTGTTCAGTAAACAAACAAGAAAAGGCTCTCATAGTTACAAAGTATGCTTACAGGAATAAGAATGAGAATCCCATATGTTGTTAGCAATGACATGTGCATTCTCCATGGAACAAATAGCATGCGAAAATCTTTGAATTGGCTTAAGAGCTTGACTAATAGGCCTAGTGTTTATCTAGTTTTAGTTATAACACAGAGATAAAATATGGCTGCTAGATTACTATTCTTCCACTTTGTCATTTTCAGCTCCTGGCGTACAAGGAGAGGTATAACCTTTCAAATAGATTTTTTGTGAAACTTTTTTTTTGTTTGTTCCGTTATCAATTGATTTGTGCGTAAAAAAAGCTCAAAAAAAGAATTCTGAGAGCATCAGTATCTAGACTGAGCTCATTTGAAAAATATTTGACACTTACTGAATTAGATTAGAAGTCAATGTTCTGTTTTTGGCACACGATGTTCAGGGAAGGTTAGCAAACCTTTAAAATCATGCGTTAGTTTGAATTTACTGATGAGGAGGTTAATCAAGAGAGCCTTTTAAAAATTCTCCCCTCATTCACAAGATGAACATTTTGCAGATAAAGTTTGTAAAGAAGTCAAGCTATAGGTCACAAAGTCACATAGGTTGAATTTAAAACGCTCAATTTCATGGCAGAGTTGCCAAATCAAATTTGAGGGCCCATAATTTAAAGCTTACTCAATTTAAATTTATGAATTATATGTATAATAATTATACTTTGTGAAGCAAAACTAACTGGCCACTTTTTTTTTTTGTGATTTAGATATAAATGCAATGACATTGCTAAAAAAAATGATTGCGAGGTTTAATTTTTGGATACCTTTGCTAGAGAGGTTTTTAATTCTAAAGCTTCAAACCCTAATGTGATTTTGATATTTTTTAAATCATAAAAAATAAATTGGGCATAGGTCTATGTCTCAATGAAACTTTAAGAACAGTAAGAACATCACAAACATTGGATGAATGAAGTAAAAATCAATTGTTATACTATTGGTTTTGGGCTGTTTTTATATCAATTTTCATATCAACAATAGATTTTAGCTATTAAAGATGTCTGGATTATACATGTATTCACCATGGAATACATTCATCTTGTCTTTAAAACTAATATGGTATCAGGTATGTATGTCTCAATGGTATGTGATTATAAAGTTTTAGGTTACCAAAAAAACTCCATTAAATCCTAAAGGACTTGCTTGGCCACCCTAGAGCTACGCCTCCCGGACCAGGGCTGCCACCCCTCTGTTCAACCCAATTTCTACAAATCTATAATATGCATGCCTAAATTAGCTTTCTATGACATACTTTCGAGCTTTAAACTCAACCCATGCCTGCAAATTGATAACGAAAGTGTTTCTTTTCAACTGGGCCGGAAATAGAAAAATAAGGTCTAGACTAAGAACATTTTAGATTGGAATAAAGTAATGGACAAGAATACTCATCACTGATCCTTAATGGCTGGATACTTTTTTGCTAGTATATTTGTCACCAGTCTTTTATGGCTATTTTTTTTTTTTTTCGCAAGTATTCTCGTCAACAGTCATTTAGCTGTTAAAGTCACTAATACTGCTATACTATTGTCAGCTGGAGCTAGAAGAGAAAAGTATCATAAGAGCTATCAATCCCACTAGTTTAGTACTAAATCCTGCAATGGTGGTACAGGGAGATGGAGAGATAGACGTCTTTTGTAAAAGACATAGATCTAGATCTTGTTGTGCTTGTCTTAGACTTCGACATAGACCCATGATTTTCCACCTCTGTCTGTATTTGCTTCTGGTTCAATTTCAGGGTCTTAGTCATCATCTGTATACATTGTATGTAATTTTTTTTTATTTCATTCATAGAATATATCAAACAGATTTTGAGCTCTATCAAACCCATCAGAGACAGAATTTAGTTTCAGCATACCATTCATACATCAGCTGTAAAAATTTCCCCGTTCACCAAACACAATGCAAGATTTGAATGCTATAAAATGTTCAGTAAATGCTTATTCCTCCATAGCTTAGTTTCAGATACCATAACTAGTAAAGGAGGACTAAGCCTTACCACTTGAGGGTGCAGGAAAGAGCCAAGGAAGAGAAAAAGCTTTGCTCATATCATATTATCTAGAAAATGTTGCAAGTGATTTATGTAATTTGTGCAAAGAATTTTCTTCAATGAAAGCCTAAGGACTTCCTTTCAATCATAAAATTAGAAATATCTTAAACAAAACAAAAATCCATTTCAACTCACATTTCTCAGCCCATCATCAACTTTTAACCATTCTTTATGCATCAGTACAAGATCCTCATCATCACTTCCGAATGGATCATCAATTTTCTTAGGGACAGCTTGACTCATGATGGTACTGTTCTGAAAAATTTTTAACATTAGAAAGAGATAAAAGACTTTTAAATCTCTACCTAAATCTCAACTTTCACATTTCTTAATTTATCTAAATAATATTACATCTATCTCACTTATAAAATATTATAACAATACAAAAAAAAATTTTAGAGACCAGCCAGAGTCAAGACTTGCTTTTGGTCCCATCAGACATACAACATGATATTTTCAACCATTTTCAAATATTTTGGCTCTCTATCCTGATGTGATTCTGGTCAAATGAGTCACATAAAATAGAGACGAATCACGTACAAATTTCCTTTTCCTTCATTGTATCTAAAGATGAGATTAAACGTTAAAGCTTTTAGTCTGTAATCAGAATGACTTCTCTCTTCCAAAAGATTAGGCCTATGGATATATCTATTTCTCTTCAGCTACTGGCAAACTGATGAGGTTGCAGGTCAAATTATTACGTAAATAGTGCTAACTGCTACTTAATCAAACAATATCCCTGCAATTTTTCAGTTACAACAGGAAAGACCTTTAAATTAGTAAGCTCATGAAAAAATGCAAGAAAATAAATGTCAGACGAGTGTTAAGATAGGCCTTATAACCAAATATATTTGCAATATTCTTTAGTTTATATCACGGCTAGGGTTACTTGCACAATTATATCAATAACTTGTAAAATTAGGAATTGTGACGTCAAGTGATTTTGAAGTTCATACTCCTACCTGGATGACTGACAAATATCCAAGGCATCAATATATATTTAACAATGTTGTGATAAAAATGCTTTACTGTTTATCAGATGTAGGTATTTCCAAAAAAATTCACTCTCTTTAATGTGCAATTCTCTAATTTCTGTTTATTTCTCTTTTAAATCTTCTTCTCAATATTCATTGTCTTTTAACCTCTCTCTTTCTTCTTCTTCCCTATCTATCTTTTTATGCCTGGCACAAGGCTTTATCACCTTTGTTTCTTTTCGTTTTTTCCTTTTTAGGCTAGAATTATTTTAAAACTGTTATTTTGCTTAGGATTGGACATTTTTTATTTTTTTTTGCTCTTTATTTGAATTTTGATTTCAAACAACAAGTTACAGGTGATTCGCTTCTGTTTGAGCACAATGTTTAAACCACCCTTATCTTCCCTGTCTTTCACAGATAGACACAGATATTCTCTCTCCTCTTTTACGTTTTATGGCATGACACTTGGTTTCACTTTTGGTGTTTCTTGTCCTTTTTTCCATTACTTTGGTTTGATTTTGCTCCCAACTTTCTAACCATTTTACATGATTTTCACATTCCCTTCTTTAGGGACCTGAATCCTCAAGCTTGTATGATTTTGGTTTTTCATACATTATATTTCATTTTTTTACATTTCAACACTCAAAGTCTGTCTGTCTGTCAGTCTCTCTCTCTCTCTCTCTTTTTCTTCTCTCATATTGATTCTATGTAGTTCTTTTACAGTGAAGGCCTAATTATATTGGTTTTCTTCCATTCAGATGAAAAATGTTGTGCAATGAAGCAGCAATCATTATCCTTACAACTGTGTGAAATTTATACGTGTAAAATATTGTTCAGATAACTAGATCTAGATCTAGTGAGTTATTCGTACAATTGTGCGGAAAATCACATGATTATATTATAGAATGAGGGCTGCTGAGACCAAAAGAAACTCAGTCACATTAGAGCTTTACCGGGCTTTATGATATTACACTCTAGATCTAAGTTAAATCTCAATACATTCAGTAAAGATTTCAAGAAAAGCGACCATTTTACCCTATGCCTACAGGACAAAATAACTTAGGTCTTAGGTTAGGAGCCTTGAATCTAGATTCAAGTTTAGCCTAGTTCTCCAGAGATGTGTAGATCTATATCCTATATCAACCTACATCAGAGAAAAATAATAATAATGTGGACTAAAACTTAATTCACAGTGTTGTAGGCTTAAGTACAGAGCTCTGACAAAGCGCCCATTCGACAAAGTTATAAATATCATTGAACTAACTCACAGCTAGATTCTAGATGAAGAAGATGACTGTGTATTTATTAACGATAGGATAGTCATCAAGAAAATTGAGAAACGAAACAGGAATAAACAAACTCCAACGCATTGTAGTATGAACAGTTAAAAATTGCTCTTTCCCATATATTGTAAAAAATCATACGCTTATTAATTAACATTTTCCTTTTGTAAAATTAAGTAATTATAATAATAATAATAATAATAATTATATAATAATAATAATAATAATAATAATAATAATAATAATAATAATAATAATAATAATACACACTTGAAAGAACATATTATCCTTTCCATGATAGCACAGCAGTAACAGTTCATTTGTTGACCCTAGTAATAAAACGTATAGTACATGTAATTTAGTAGTCATAGTAGAGGTGATGGAATTCATAGCAGTGACACTAACTCCTA
>BLXT01005777.1:544364-563270 GCA_019648995.1 Plakobranchus ocellatus
CTCTCTCTCTCTCTTTATCTCTCTCCAACTTCCTTCTCTTTACAAGTTAATTGTTTCTGTATTTATCAGCATTTCAATCAATTTTACTATGACAGCAACATAAACAATTCCCCAGGCATTCAAATGCACTGGAGCTGACCATGGCATTACATTTTTTTTATACAATGGGTTCAACCAAACAAATGTTCCTTTTTGGAAGTTTGAAGACTTTAGACTTTGATGCTGCCAATTCAATAATCAATTTTGTCTGATGGCTTGAGTAATTCTTGTCAGACCATTAATTGTTATAAAATTTATTTTTCTTAGCTTCCAAGTTAGCTCTTATTATTAATAATATAGTATGAACATATACATTTATTTACGTAAGCAATTAAAAAAACTGTTTTCAACATATCGCTGAAAAATATGAAAAACAACACTATTATAGCAGCCATTATGATACCTGCCCTTTTGTAATTTCCTTTCCTTTTTAAAAGAAAAAATAAAATCAATGCTGTATTGCCTTTTCTTTGGACATACAGAGTCTCAGGTAGACACATCTTGCTCCACAAGCCGCTACCATCGATTGAAAGGAGCTTTTGGAGTCATACGGCCGCCCCGACTGGATCCCAAAAATTCTGATATTAATTTTGAAAGGGAAACTGAAAGGAATGATGAAAGTGACCTTGTTGAACTCTCCACTGTAGCACCTATCGATGATAGTAACAAAAAGAAAAAGAACAAAAAAGGTGTTCCCTTACGCTGTAGATGGCTCATCAATCCTCGAGAGGATGAAATTGAAGTCAGAGTTCACCAGCTGACCTCAACCCCTGCGGCCTCTCCTCTTTCCACATCTGGTGCTACAACCTCGTTCTCATCATCAGATCTGTGCCCAGATTTAGGTCTTTTGTTGATAAAATACAAGGATTGTGATGATGGAAACCAAACAAAAGTACTGACCCTGTGTGATAAGGGAGAAGTCTACACTAGAAAAGGGCAGCAGCACCTGACTCCCCCATTATCTGTTGTATCATGTGGGATGATTCAGCTTACCAGCGCTTTGCCAGAGAAGGATGGGACAACAGCAGCAGTGGACAAACTCATCATATCATATCATAGTGAGTGACATTACCCTTTGTTTCGTTATCAATTTGTACCCAAGGGATATCATATTCTGATTTTAAAATCTTATTTTTCTTATAAGTATAGTTAAGAAAACAATTTTCCAAAGGTGACAGAGCATTGCAACATCTCTCCCTGGTGTTTCGAGGAAATCCCTAAACACTGATATATCATGAAATGCTTGAATTTTGTGCTCATTTTCTGCGTTGATCCACAAATCCATTCTGCAGTGCTGATTGTTTACAGACATACTTAAAGGAACCCTCCATTTTTACTGTCCATAGTGGTCCAGTGTCTTGTCTTATGCAGGACAATTGTTTAATTGGTCCATGGTAGTCAAGTGCCTTTTGTGATAGGAGATAATTTTGTACAGTTTATGATAATTGAGTGTTTTTCTGGTATCAGTTGATTGTATGCAGTTCATATCAGTTTGATATTTAAAGATATTAAGTCAGAATAATATTTTTTAGTTAAAAGGAACCTTCATAGGCAGAATGTTCTAACATGAGGTTATGTGGAGATGCTAGAATATGATTTTATAAGATATTTGTGATATAATTTTGTCTGCCTAATTAAGTGAATTAAACAACATGAATATATAGTGAGAAACAAAAATTCAGTGCCTCTGATGATCTAAGATTTTTCACAAATGCCATAATTTAGTTTGAATTCCGTTTTTTGGGTAAAATAATTTTTCCTTTGATTCAAATAACTTATGGTATATTAATTTTGATGATGTGCCTTATCATTTCTATGGCAAAAAATAAACTAATGTCAGATGAGATTTATATTTGACTCAATTAACTAATGTGCTCTCAATTTTTTTTCAGTCCATTTTTTTCTGACTGCCTGAAAATACATTTTGACCTTTATGCTTTTTTTTGCGCTGAAATTTTATGTTGCTTATCTGTTTTAATTGTTTAATCAAGTTTCACCATATCTTTTGTCCTCTAGAAATAGCCGCATACCCAGACCAGGACATTCCTATTGGCATCTCAACCTGTCCTGCTCCTCCCAAAATAGTTCCAACCCAGACAAGCAGCACTGCATCATTTAATGATGATCTAACAGTGACTGGTCTACCATATGGACCTGCTGCGCCTTCATTGATTTCTAAAAAATTAAACCCTTCAGATGGGCTATTAGGGCCAGGAGCTCCTTCTCATGACGACAGTGAGCCTAGTTTTTTTCTTTAAAAAAATGCTATATCCACTTCATAAACTTGACAGCAGTCTTAATGAACCTGATGTTGACATAATATATATTATATATATGGGCAAAAAAACCCCAACATAAATAACATATTATTATCTAGTGTTTTATTATCTTTGCAAAGCTTAAAAGTAAGGGTTTAGCCTATATTTATAACTGAAAATGTGTTTTATAATTCATATTGCTGCTCTGTTGATTCTAATTGCTAAATGGCATATCTATACAATTTATCATGTTCACAAAAAACTTGGACTTACAAAATTTCAAAGAAAACTTTTTTAAGAAGTCACAAGTAAAAATGCTCTCCTTTCAACATTTTAATATTTATTGACTGTTCAGCAATTCAATTTTTAATGATGTTTTTCCAGAAAGCATATATCTAATACACTAGACCTTTTGTATTTTCAAGTATTCAGGTCTCTTTTGGAGCTTCTTTTTATATCAATATCTCTATATTCAAAGTTTTTTTGTACAAGCAATATGTTCAAGATGTTAGTGATCTATTGAAAACTCTTGTATTAATGCATTGTAAAAAATTTAAATGCAGAGGGGAAAAAAGAGTTTTTAGAAATTCTAAGAACCAAAACTATCATTATGGCATATATAAATTATTAAGTTCAAAATGACTTCTCTTACATTGCCTTGATTTTCAGGAGTGTCCACACAGAGACTCCTATGCCTTTTTATTTTGAAAAGTGCTTGGGGAAAAATAGGCATATTTATTACATTAGTTTGTACTACAGCTTCAAGTGCTTGGGAAAAATAATCATATTTATTACATTAGTCTGTACTACAGCTTAAAGTGCTTCGGAAAAATAATCATATTTATTACATTAGTCTGTACTACAGCTTTTGAGTCCACAGCATCAGTTTTCCCATCGGTGGTTCTAGCAACATATTAAACAGTTAAAAGTCAATCAAAAGTTGCTGGTATGCTTGGTCTTAGTTGATTTATACAATATCTGCAAAGTTAAAAACACATTTTCCTCGAAAATACTTTACTCTTACTATGCTTATTTAAGTAAGCACTTTGTTTTGTCATCATTGATGGTGTCTAAAATTGGAGGGTTCATAGAAAAAGAAATATGAGGTCATTCAGCTAATTTTAGACTATATGTTCTTTTTAGCCTCTGATTATCTTTAATATCAAAAAATTGAAACTTCCAGTGCAGACAAGCTACTTTTATTTTCCTGGGCAACTTTTGCTCTTGAAATTATTGGACACAGCCAGTGAAGCAGTTGATCATGAAACATCATTTAAAATTTTCAATGTGAATGTGTTTTCATATTTTTTCATTGTCAGGTGTGGAACAAGATGGTCCCACTAACTCCTCTTCACGGTTCCCAAATTTCAGTAAGTCGTTTAACCTTACTGACCATTGAAAGTCCTGAAACAATGCATTTATGGTTTTTTAAAAAAGCAATCCTTGACTTTAGATTGTACATCAAGGATTGAGTTATATCCGTCTTATGTATTTAAAAACGATGGTATCTATTCTAAGAGCAAGCTGCTGTGCCAAAGCATGGAATAGGCCCTAATCATTTAAAATGAACCAGATTCAAGGTCTAGTTTTATAGTTATTTAATAGGGAGTATGACATGTATATTTGCAAAGGTGTAAAACATTAAAAAGAACTTTACAAATATCACTTTACAAGAGAAAAAAGATGCTATCAACAGTAAATTAAAATTTTTTTAATTGGAATTTTTTCCCCAGAACTTTTGCTTCTCTACATTATTTTTGGTGTGATAATCCTAGCCCTTCTTATTGCACTAATTGTTGTCATTGTAAGGTAGGTTCTTTCCTTTTTTCAACCTTCACGAAATGATGTAATATCGAGTGTATTGTCACCTTATTTCCTTTATTTCATAATTTTGCCTTTCTTTTTAAATTCTGAATATTTTCCTTAACAAATTCTCATTCTTGTCTTTTCCACTCTTTCATTCTCTCATTCTTTTCTTCCCTTTCTCCCTTCTCTTGTCCTCTGTCTCTCTCCTAGTCACTTTCTCCAACTTCTTTTTTTCTCATTCTCTATTAATTTTCATGTTTTTTCTGTCCATTTTGTATCCTATCTTTGGCCATTTGTTATGCAATGTTTGCTTTGTCATTTGCTTGTGTAACAGTAAGAAGAATCTCTAAATCTAGATATGTTCCAAAATAAACATATGTAAAAAAATATACACTCATTGCAAAAAGGTTCTTAGTTGCATTTATCTATATGTTGAACAACTCTTATAGATAATTTAAAACTGTGAAGTTGTTTATTAAATATACAGTTCAGATGTTTTCAGTCAGTCATTTTTTTTTCTAACAAAATTGTTTTCAACACAGAAAAGATTATTTTTTTATAATGATGGTTATACAGATAAGCAATGCAGAGGGAAGAGAGCAAAATACTCCTAAAACTCAATTCTGAAAGAGTAGACATTACATACAAATTTTAGATTATAAAAAGAAATAATCAGATTTCAAAGCATTTTAATTTTTTAATTCCAACATACTATTCAACTTGGCTTTTCTCTAGCTACCACCGTATTTCCGTGAGAAAGTCAAGAGGCAGAGGGGATTCTGGTGAAAGGACAGCTCTTTGGCTTTATCCCCGCCATGAAGATACACCTCTGGAAACTTTCCAGACCAACAGTATGGCTGATGGTTCTGCTTCTATGACATCAGGGTCAGAGTCAAGCCACAGAAAAGTGAGTTTAAAAAAATGAACTAGTGCTTTAGAGTGACAATAAAAATAAGGATTAGCTTTTTTCTATGCAGCTGACACACAACAGTAAATCAGAAACTATATCTTTCTCTTATTAGTTAATATATATGTAAGTACACTTAAATATGCTTATAGCATTGTCATTGTGTTTATTTTCAGTTCTCTGTTTACTGTATTTCATAATTGTGTTTAATGAGGTTTAATAATGTTTTTGTTTCTCTGCATAGGTAATTGCATCAGTCCATTGTGAACCAGACACAAACTGCACAAGCATGGGCAGTGGTATGTCAACCTTTTCATCAGGCCCAAATCATGTAGCTGACAATGAGAGAGATAGCTCTGGACTAAAAGACCTCATTGCAACATTTGAATCAGGAACATTTAGTGGGTACAGCAGTCTTAGGGACCTTTGTGGTGACAAACGATTTTCAACAGGAAGTGCGGAAGCTCAAGGGAAAAAGACAGAATATGAGCTCACTGACACTGCACCTGCAGTTATAGGAGCTTGTGATGATGATCCACTTTATGTAAGTGCTGGGAGTGGGCACTATGCAGGCATTGGAAAAACCGACCATCATGAGGAGAAAACCACAGGAGATCATCTACATCGAGAAGTAAATCCATATTCAAGTTGTAATGGTGAAGATCATTATGCCAGCCTGAATGCAGATGGTCCTTTTGCAAGTCTTGATGGGGGTGGTCTTTATTCAACGCCAAATGATAGGGCCCATTATAGAAATTCAGATAGTGGTGATTATGCAGATCCCAATTCAGGACATTATGAGGGTATTGGAAGTAATTCTGTAGATTATGAGAAAAATAGAGGGGATGGGAGTGGTCACTACGAGTCTTTGCCTTGTGCAGATTCGAACATATATGAAGCTATTGAACCTGGAGTGTCTTCTGAGGGGGCCAATGTAAAAAGGCACAGTAAATCAGACGAATACAGAGCTGCTATCCCTAAAAACCCAAACTTCAAACAACATCCTTCAGTACCACCACCACTTCCTGTTTCACTGAGCAATGGTGGACCTAGATATACTCCTTTGGATGATTTCCACTACCGTGTCAACAATGATGAGTATGCTGTTGTTAGAAAGCCCAATCGACAACCTTCAGTAATGTCATCTAGCAAAAGCTCCTTTGCTAGTTTAGGCAGGACGGATGAGCAGCATCCAAGACTGGTTAACGGTGACATTAGCAGAAATAGTTCTAATGTGGATTACTCAACCATAGAAAATCCACAGGCTCAGATAGTTGATCAAAATTGGAAGAGACGTTCTGCACCAACAGCTCAAAACTCCAGCTGGACTAGAGGAGATCAGTGGGAGGACGTGGTTTGAGTAGACTTGGGTGTTTTCAATTAAAGTATGTTCTTCACCTATTTCAGACAAACCAAAATTCTACAGCAAATGAGCTTTTGTAAGTAAAACACTTCTTTAGTTGTATGTTGTAAAAGCTGTTTCTTTTGGAAAGCAAGCACAGCTGACACGTCAACAGATGAATTGTTGCATTCTGTACTTTAAAAAGTGTTACATGTCCTATCCCTCTTTCAATGGAGAAATACTATTTTTTTCTCCTTCAATAAATTTGCCTTAGATATGCTTTAAGAGATTTGAAGAATAAGTTATATAAACTATTAGAAAAGAAAATATGATGAGGCAACTTTATGTAAGCATAAAACCATAGATAGAAGCTCTACCATGTACAGCCCCACTGTTCCCCTTCCCTGCCCATAATTTGGAGCTCTCCATTTTCCCCAGTTGGACTACTAAATATTAACGGAGAGCTTATCTTACATTCATACATTGACATACAAAATTTATTTTTAAGAAGATGCAGTGCTGCAAGTTTTCATTTTTCATTACAGTTTGGAATTGTTTGAACTGCTGTGAATGTACCATAATGTTTGGAAAGTTTAAATTTATACTAGTTTAAAATGAGCAATACACTGTGCAACTTAAGTACAAATGCAAAAACATTAGGTCATCAAGATGATTAAGAGAAAAAGAGAATTGTACTTTACTTTGACTTTCCCATAGACTTTAGAAAATTGAATTGATCTTTTGTCATTTTTTTTGTAATATGCTAAAATAGTCTAATCAGAGAGGAAATGGTAAAAATTCTGCCATATTTTGTTCAATTGATTGTATTTGATTAAAAAGGTTAGGCAATAATGTGTAGGCCTATAATTTCTGTTGTATAATGTTACAAAATTTGCAATACAATATTGATAATGTGCAATATGTGTATAATATTTTGAGCATTCATTTTTCTTTGTAAAATTTCAGGTGTACATCATAATTATATTAATGTACATTTTTGTTTTCAAATCAAATGTACAGAAATGTATCAATGACTGATGCATACTATGTCTATACAGCACCATTATGGAAAGGCACTGAATTCTGTGTATTATTGTGTATTAATCAGAGCAAGGTAGTGGCTTTTTAAAAATACTAACTCTTTTTCTTTGATGAGTATATGGTGAGTGATTGTGTCTTAGAAATAAGAAGGAAAATTTTGACCTTTACAAAAAAAGTTTTTGTTTTAGCTGTAAAATTATATGAGCATGTCTCGTATATGAAGAAGCAGTATTTGCGGTGCAATGTTTTAAATTTCATTGAAGGAGATACAATAAAAGGGCTTCTTAACTTTCCTTTACATTAAGCAAGAAGAAACAGTCTTTAACAGAGAATTTAGTAGCTCGGTGTGGTTTTATTAATATATTTCATAATACATAGCATTGTCTCATATTGTCTCTGAAATATATACAGCAGTGTTCTTTTTATTATAATTTTTTTTTAAATAAGAACTTTTTTCTGTGAAGTTCAATTGATTTGAAGCTAAAGGAAGCAATACTTGAGAGCTACTCTTTTATTTTTTAACCTCGATGTAGAACATGTCACTGATCATGTATATTTTAATCAACTCTGATGCTTAAGCGTGAATGAAAATAAACCTTTGTGAATGCAATGTCATATCTACCTCTTGACCTGGATTAATTCAATACTGGTATTGAGAAAACCTTTTGAAAAATTTGTTTTATGGGATAAAATGATTTTTGCAAAATGCATTTGAAACGTCAAAGTTTATTCTGAATTGTGCACATCAATATGATTTTTACCTCCAGGTAAAGAGTGTTTGTGTGGAAGAGGGAGAGGTTCTTTGCAATCTAATCCTAGCTATAAAAAATTAGTATTTTTTTTTACTTATTTTTCTTTGTTAATAAAAATATCTTTGAAATCGAAATCAATACCTAAAAAGGTTAAATATCATTGTTCAAAAAAATTTTAAACTATTGAGAGGAACATATAATGTTTAACATTATTTTATACTAATTTACATTGATAGCAACTATTGTAACTTTTCTTTTGCCTTACTTTTATTATGATTACCTCAGGTGATGTATAAATCTTAAACTTTTTGGTTTATTTATATGTAATTAGCAATGTATATAATGTCCTTTTCCTATTGTTTGGTTTGTAAATTTCCGATGGAAACATTTTTTGCTGCTGTTGCTCAAGCTGTTTAGCTAATACTCAATTTCTTTTTTATAATTTTACAACCAGTCAAATCAAACCTGTTGGTATGATCTAGTTTTTTTTTCTAAAACTCTTTTTAATCGCATATAAAATTCATGACAATTTCAATACCATTTCCTCTACTCACTGGCTGAAGGTTTGAAATTGATTCTGATTTCTGATTATTAAACCACTTTGTTTTGTAAACAAAACCTGACATTCTTACATTAATTTTGATCTGTTTTTTTTAAAAACCGTGAAACAATTCTCAAGATTATTATTGATTTTACTGAGTTTATTTTGTGTTGCTCAAAACTTTTTGTTCATATCAAAACAAATTTATTTTTTTCTCTATGGTTACAATTTTTTTTTTACAATTTAAAGTATGCAGACATGCATCAGTTGCACTGAAAGTATTTACTATTTGTCAATTACATTATCTTATTATTTTGGCCCAGAGGACTGCATAGTAGCAGATTGTGACTTGTTGTGAACACTAGTCTAATTATCATATCAATATTTAGGACAATTGATTTTATTGCTTTACGAACCATTCTTATACAGGTGTGTTTAGTCAGATGGGTCCATTCAATGTTAATATTTTTCTATTTCAAACTTACTTACTGTTGCCATGGCAACTACCATCATCTTGAATTTCAGTCAGTTTATAATGTGATTTTCAAAATATATGAATATTTCTACAAATTGTCAATATTATCTGAAAATAGAACATTTTTTTTGTTTTTACCATAAAATCAAAAGCAGGCATGTCCATTCATGCCTAAATTTCGTAAAAGGTAGAACAAAGTAGTTGGTTTTGTTCAAATGGCAAATGATGGGAAGCATAAAAAGCAATCAATATCGTTTTGACATTAAGAAACATTATTGTATCTCTATCAAAAATTGATTTTTATCCTCTCAATATGGAGAAATCATGGACTTGATACTTCAAGTGGGTACATGTATAGCTTTAAATTTTTCGCTAAATACAAAGCATTACCTTTTAAAGACACTAAATCTTAATTAAGAAATTCCTAATTTAAAAAATTAATTTATCGCAAAGTTTCATAGCTGGCCTTCTATTAATGGCTCATGAAATGTTTTAGAATAACTGCTTCTTCAGTAGAGTATATTATTGATATCATGTTCCAATTTTCGTTTATTATTTTTTTGTGTGCACAAGTTCACCATACAATTTTTAGAGAATATACATGTAATTAATAAGGAATGTATGATGCAGTGGTAACAACCATGCAATTTTATCTGGTTAAGACCAAGAAATTAGCTAAAAAGGGCTGAACAGTGAAATTCACTAACTCAAACTTGCATAAGTCGATATGTTTGTAATAGATAATACCTCTGAATCATTTGGAGCAAGTGTTGCTTTATTGTGAAGAGCAATAAAATGCATAAGTAGATGTATGGATGAGTCAATGTTTTTTTTAAAATCCCCTAAAGGTATTGCCTGTTGTATTTAAATTATAAGTTTCTAAACGATTCTGGCATTCAAACAAACAGAAACTTATAACCACATGCAAACAGAGGTGAAGCATTGATATATTTGATACATTATATAGCCATATTAAAAAATAAAACATGTATGAATATAAAATCATGGTCACTTTATTTCATCTAATAAATTTTGTTTTAATACCAAGAGATCTGTAAGCATGCACTCTTTAGTTTAAATATAAAAAGTATAATATAAACTCAATTTTAAACATTTTCATATGCAACCTGTCGGCATAAAATGAGTTGTGTAAGCAATCATCCATCAGAGATAAAAGCAAAGTATGTAAACACAGTTGGGAACATCACAATAAACTTTTTTTGTTCATTACAAATGGATAGCATGTTGCAAACTATAGGAAAAGATTTTATTTTATTGCAACCATGTTGCAACATTTTGCTAACATCCCTGTTGGGCCTTTGAAAAATTGCTCATTTCATGTGGATGCTTAGTATATTTTCAATAATGTAAATAAGCATGCCAGATGTTAATGCCTGTGATTTGCGATTCGATGCATAAAACTTCTAAGCAGTAGCACCTTTTACATTTCTGTACTTTGAATTATTAGTTATGTGTAATGTCTTCTCCTAATCTTTGCAAGTGTCCATGGTTTGGATTTTCCTTGAACTAAATATTCATTTTCTTTGTTGTACAGGACTTGTTTGAGGATATTGAAAGTTTGAGAACCTGTTATTAACAAATTCCTTTATCCTAACTCTCCAATGGTATGTCTGGTGAGATTTTTGTAGCATACTACCAAGCATTTAGTGTTTTCTTTTTAAGAGGGGGAAGAAGGGAGGAATTGCTAAAAGAGGCAAGTAGGTAGCGGATTTCTTAATTCTTGTGTAGTAAAATCCTTCATACGTGAAGACTAATAATACAGCTGGATGGTGTATTGTAAGCTTTTTTTAACCTTCTAATCTGAGTGCTCAGTTAATTCCATTAGATGAGAAGGGTCTGACGAGAAAAAACGATTTAATTCATATCTCAACAGAAAAAAAAAAAAAAATTTAGTAGGTTATGCTACATGCATTATCACAATGCCTCAAAAGTTTGATTCTATTATTAATAACTAGAAGTGTTCGTTTTTTTCAGTGAACATTATAAACTAGAGTATGAGCAGTGACCAAAATTACATAATATTATCATTAGCATACTTGAAACAAATTGTCTTCCTATCATAATCTAAATCTTCTCCCTTACTTACATTTCAAATCTTCAGTTGTAAAATCATTAATATCTGTATCATAAACATAGCAGTGACAAGCTTGGCGCAAGGTTCATATAGTATGAATCTTGTGCCCCAGTGGGTTGGTCAAGCATCTGAACATAAGAAAACTATATATATATATATATGAAGGCATCTGTTTATGTTTATTATAGCATGTACATGGAGGAGAAACTTTAGAAATGTATCAATTAATGTATGTAAATGGAATGAAGAGTATATTTAGAGCAAATTTGTAACTTTTTTTTTGTTTTCTATTTAAACATAGTTGTGATGATCAATTTTAAGTTCCTTTGTTTAGTGGATTTGAAATTTTACATCAACATGTAGCATCAGAAGCCAATTATTGTTTTTAATAAGAATTTAGAAAATTTTTTCTTGAGGGCACACGGACCATGAACTTTTGTGGGAGTGAAGTTTGAAGGCAAGTTTGTTTACAATTTTTTTCTAAAAATGATAACACCCACAGCCCCCCTAAAATTGGTATCCTTTGTCAAGTGTCTTATTTTGGAATGCACCAATTGATGTCTTACCAAAGATTATCTATGAGTTTTGAAGGATTAAAAGGAATTCTTGTATGTTCAGGAATATCTTTACCTCAATTTTATTCTATGATTGACTTATGTTAAAGCGGTTTTCTTTCAAGCATTCTCAAAAACAGAAATTGTTAGTCTAGAACTCCAACTTGGCATGTTAAGAAATGTATAACTGTAACATTTTTTTTCTCCAAAGAATACTATAATGAATTTTAAGCATATTTTGTTAGCAGTCTTGGCCTATGAGTCAGAGTATTATGAAATAAAAGACTTCTTTTTCTTGCAATACATGCTTAATGGGAATATTAAGATTCATTTTCAAAAATTTTCATATCTGCAATCTACATTGAAAATTTTCAGACATATCAAAATCTGACGGGAAGATTGGTTTGTCTCAAACTCACCTTACCCATCTCTTTCTGATAATCTAAGTACTGAGAATTACTTGAATGCATAAAAATGTGTGCACATGGTCCTCCCCCTTGGTTCACAAACGCTATTTATGTAATACTAACTACATGGATGAGTACAGGTAGAAAGTCATGAGCCTTTGTTGTGAGGCGATTTACCTCCATTTTTACCCACAAAAAGAGGACCACAGGTGGCTTTTGTAGGGCCTGTTTGTATGAGGTTAGGTCACACAAAAGTATATCTCTTTCTTTTTTTTACATAAAGATAACTATATGGCAAAGCCATATGCAAAATTTCTTTCATAATGTGTAAAGAAGCTTTACCTGACAAAATATCTCATCTACCAACACAAGATAGCAAATACAGAGACCAACTTTTGAAAAAGTAAACTTGGTTCAATAAATGAAAGTACATGTAATTATTATCAGACTTTTGGCATTGATTCATTGATGCAAACTCAAAACCAGCATAAATTCTGATGAGGGCAAAGAAAAGTAGAAGGGCTGTAAATATAGAATTATGCATCTCTTTCTCTTTTTATCTGTCTTTTGCTCTCCTCCTCTCCATCTTTAAAAAAAAAATTCCCTATTTAAAATTTTATTTGTGGCCAAAAAGCTTGACGTCACTTTGCCATGAAAGGCTTAAGAACTTCTCTTTCCCCACCTTTACGAGCATTTTTTTATTTAAAATCTCATCGTAGTTTACAAACCATACATCACAATGATTTCTCTCTCTCTCTATCTCTTATTTCTTTTATAGCCCCCCAACACTAGTCAAATCTATCGTCAAGCCATCTGAGGTTTGGCCCCATGATAGATTGCATCCTGTAGGACAAAATCGTATTCAGATTCGCCTGAATCAAATGGGCAGATCAGAGCTGTTGAGAAATCAAGCACTGTTTGATATTTTCAGTCTGATCAATAGATGGCTTTAAGCGGGGCTAAAAAATAGGAGTAGGAATTACCAGATTTTACAAAATCGGCTTTAAAATGGTATTCTGCGTAGAATTCCAATGCAGGAAAATACCAAATACATGGATTTACGCACTCAGTTGTTTGATTTTATTCTCATTTTCTGCTTGTCATGTAGCTTACTTAAGTGCATGACTGCAAGATTGTGATGAGGTCAAGGTTACCATTCTGTTTTTACTGGGTCTAGGATGAAGACTGAGAAAACAATACAAAACAAGAAGAGGAATGCTCAGTGAAATTTGCCTAAGACATAAAATCTCATGCTAAACTCTTTTCAAAAATATAACATGCCCATGAATTCTTCCAATAGTATTATATTGTTTTAAATAGATTATTTAAAAACAAACCAATTTATTTGAGATACTGTGGTGTGAGCGCCTGCTCTGCATGTGTCAGGGATCATTTTACTCAATACTGTAGACTAATGGATGTTGCAAACTTGAAATCTTAGATGCCCTATAGCCAAGTATCGTAAGGTCACTGTTAACCGTTCGTGTGGTTTTACTGCGGTGTTAATGAACATCTCATTTTTGTGTCTTTTTTCTCAATGAGTGAACTCACCATTTCAAGCTAGTAATGATACGACTCAGCATCCATTCGCAAATAATTATAAAAATCAGATAAATGTTTTCTAAGTTCTTGCAATAAATTTATGTGAGTGTGTTTTTCTCTCTCTAAAAGCCATTTTTTCACCAATTCTCTTTTACACTTCCTTCTCTTTTTCAATATAAGAGAAAGTGCAACCTCACCCTTTGAAGGCATTATGGCAAGTAAACTACAGTTTTCGAAAAGTGCTTGATCTGATGGTAGATTTGACTAGTATGGAGACATACTATTGTCTGTCCATTTGAATCGCTTCACGCCTCAGATGGCTTGATCGTATGACTTGACGATGGACTCGACTAATGTAGGGGAGCTATTACATTATATTTGCAGGCTGCTCTTATCTGTCTTTGATTGCTTAGTTTTGGCAGGAATGTAGTCCTATTTTTAGCATTAAATCTCTGCAGAGCTTTGCCTTGAAATATCTTAACAATTTTAATATAATATAATCATTGCCACATTTCCGTAACAGAAAGTAGTATTACTAATAGTAAAGAGATGCAAGAAGATGAAATACCACATAATCTAAACAATACGAGGGCATAGGGTTTACAAAACTATGTGGCACATCATGCTTTTTTGTTTTTTTCAGGTCATAATAGACCATTTTATGCCACGTGTGATATAATTTACGATTTATTTTAGGATAAGCCTTCAATTCAAGACCTACACCTACATACTTTCAATCAGACGTACAAGTGTTAAGATTTTTTGTAAAAACCTGTAACACTAACAACTTGCTTGAAAACCAATAGTTTGCCTCGAATAACCAATCTGCCTGCTCAGCATTGGAATGTTCATTACCTATTCAAACGCACAGATTTATACATGATTACTTTGGGTAAGTCAATGTCCTTGGGGTACTGCACCTTGAGTAAATATTTAAATTTTAATATTTTTTTTTTTTCAAAACTGTATGTGCCTCTGCTCATAAATTGGTATATCTCTGGAACTATGCAAGATATTAGAAAAATTTAAACAACAGCTAGCTCAGCATAAAAAGTTGTATTAGACTCTGTCTCAAATTCTTCAAAATCTACTTTTGGGTCAGTTTAGATCTTTAATATACACACAAATGAGTGGACTTGTGGATCGATATGACTGAATTCATACTTGACATGCAGAAAGTTTAGAAAGCTAGCTCTGCGCATACAAAAATAACTTAATGATATTGAGCTTTGATTTTAAGTCAATCATCTTGACCTGCAACTTGATTCAGTGTGTGGGACTGCTACATACATTACAATAATAAAAAACCCATTCAAAAATATTTGTTTAAGCCTATACACTCATAACTACTGATATTCAGACATAAAATATGCAATAATTTTAAAAACAAGAACAACAAAAAACAAAAAACACACACTTGCTCAATAGTAGCATACACAAATTAATTAAAAAACAGCCAGATATTGAAAGAAGTCTTCACCACAGACAGAAAAAGCCAAAATTGAGATTTTGCATTTAAAACTGTATTTTTTTTTATTATTCTGAACAGTTCAAGATGACACAATGACAATGAGCTCCAAGTTCTGAATGAAAGGACGAAAAGAAATGAAACAAACGTCAAATGATAAGAAATGAAAAAAAAAAATTCCTGGACAATGGATTAGTTTGCAAGGCTAAGTGTCACAGCTCAGAAGCCGACATAAGTGCGTGGGCTGGAATGGGCAGCAGAATCAAGCATCGTTTGTGCCAATGTTTATTTACATTTCATGGCAATAATACAGATGAAATAATAGACTTAAGGAATCTATTCATATCCAGTGCTGTGAACTTGTGCAAATTGTATAGCAAGCTGAGGGGAAAACACTAAAACACTTTTGATCTCTACATAATTAAGGTGGACTTTGGATGTTTTCATGCTCAGCCTGTGCCAATAAATTCACGATCATCACAGCAAATGAAAAAAAAAAGCATGGCAAGAACAAACCCAAATGGAAAATAAATCTAAAAAAAAGAACACAAAAGAAGAAAGAAAGTGCAGGGAATGAGTGTGTAGAAATTGGAGACTCTTTTGGATGACACTTGACAAAAAAATATAACATTACCAATAATTATCAGATAATTTTGTCAACAGGTATTATAAGTTAATAAGAATATGATACATACATCTAAGTATAATGAAGAAAAAACAAAAACGAATCAATATATACAGAAAATGACATCAATTTTGTAAGCAATTCTTCCTTTCTCTGCTATTTTATCGAGTCTCATGAATTAGTGAAATATTTATTTATTTTCTCTACTACACAATGAAACATGCAGAGTAACACCCTTTGTCTACACACAAATCAGCAGGCATGCAAATCAATATCACCTTCACAATTAAACCTTTCTTCTTTAAAGAGGCATGCCAAAGTGGACTAACTGGCCTTGTGAAAAAAATAAAATGCCCTTTTCAATGTGTCACTTTAGTAACAATAGCATTGTGACAGTTTTATGTTCTTAATTTTTATATGCTTATACACAGCAATCCGATAAGTAACAGAATTACAGTTTTGATTTTTTTTTTTATATTATATGCTGAGAAATTGCATGAGATTTAAGGACAACAATAGAGTCAGTACGTAATTAACATTATTGAAGAGGCTTCTCCTTTCGTTCAATAATAGATTGACCACTTTTAGACACAGCCAAGTACACAAGATGTGATGAATAATATCACTTGTTGCTCAGACTTTGATTGTTTGAATGAAATATTCACATCTGGGATTCAAATAATGCATACATATTTATACATATATGTACTTCAAATACAAAATATAATTTTGTTGTTTTAAATATATTTTATGTACACCTATGATATGTTAACGCTAGTTTGTGTTTTTTAGAACTTTGCACTTTTATAGCACAAATTATCAATATTGATTTATACTCTTTCAGAACGATAAAATTGTTTTAGCAGGTATTAATTAATGCATTCATTGAGCAGATCTCATGTATTGAGTCATGTATAACAGGATGCATATGCACATTTGAACATGTGTCAAAAAAAATTATACAGCATTTGAAAAAGCCTTACAAAAATTACATACAAAATTGAGCTGGATATGCAACTAGTACTAAACAAACACTTGATAATGGCTTTTTTTTATATGCTGAAATAGCAGCATACAATATAAACCAGGTCAATCAAATACTGTGCTTCAAGAATTGACAACAAACAAAATTTTAGTAGAAGTCCAATATATATATATACACAAAATCAAACATAAATGTTACAGATTAAAAAAGCAACATAAGATAGAAGCAAAATATGAGGCACTGATTCAAAGGAGGTCATACAGATTGGCAGCAAATGCTTTGAAATATCTTTAGGGAAAAAAAGCAGGTTTAAGACCAAATAAAGACAAACAAGATATTAAGAGCACAGATAACTTAATATTTTCTGAAACTAGAAATCAAGGCTGTAGTAAGAATTATCATAAGAAACTTAAAGGCACTAATTAAAAATAAAAGTAAAAATGGCTCAAGCATTTTGACTACAACAAACAAATTGAGACCAATCAAAAACATCACCAGTCTTAAATTACTGATTTTGAAAAATGGAAATCTTTTATTCTGCCAATGTTTTACTATGACCCTATGACTTTTAAACAATGAAAATTGTGGACCACAATTCAATTTTTTGAGGCTCTGTAGGCAAAAAGTCCCAGTAACCAGCTCCATAGACTCACTAAGAGTCTACAAGAGTCTATAGAAGTCTACTAAACACCAGAAAAAATTTTTTTCTTTTTTTAGTGAGCGTGTCTAAATCCACTTTTTTGTTTTGCTTGAAAAGAAAATAACAGAACACGAGCATTAGGTGGTAAACTGAAAGGTAGGTCTCACACCTTTGAAATAAAAAGAAAAATATTCAATACAAATTTTGACTTAATAAGAAAATCAACATGCATGGACTACTCCTCAAAACACACATACCTACAAACAAGTTTCAGATAATTTAAGCATTACCTTCAAATCTCTATTCTTATGTTCATATATTTTACCTTGGCATTCTAAAAGTGTGTTCACTATTCAAAATAGCAAATGCAAAATTTATATTTCTGGGCCCATATTTGTAAGAAAAAGATCAACATCTAAACATTTTCTTTAACCTGAGAAGTGTCCAGGGCCAATTAAATCTACCAATATTCCTAATTTCTAAGGTTTGGCATGTGAAAAAGTACATATTCACATTTTAAATAGATATACCGCGCCACAATTAAATGTACACAGCTTTATTGTAAAGAGCTAGAGACAATACTAATGTTAAAGTTTCATTGACAGTTTTAGATCTATAGCCTGTAGAGCAGAGACTAAGTAGCCCTATCAAGAAGGGGAAGTTGGAAATTATTTTTCAGTTTTAAAAAGAATAGGATCAAACCATCATTTGAGGCTTGTTAATGTGCCATGCATTTGAACATCTACAAATATGAATTCTTCAATGACCACCTACAAATATGAATTCTTCAATGACCTCCTACAAATATGAATTCTTCAATGACCTCCTACAAATATGAATTATTCAATGACCACCTACAAATATGAATTCTTCAATGACCACCTACAAATATGAATTCTTCAGTTTATCCAGAAAAATTAAGAGAGTGTTAGTTTAAAAAATGAAAAAAAATAAGTAAATAGATGGAAAAAGAAAGAAAAAAGCAGACTGCACAAAAAAGGGATTCTTAATATATAGATCTTTAATTGATTTAATGCAGGGAGCATAACATTTAAATTTTGCTCGAAAAATTGGTAATAGTGTCAAGTTTTGTAACAACAATAAACAAATAAGTACCCTGAAAAGAATTACAACAGATGTATGCAAAAAAAAAAAAGAAAAAGGCATGAGCAACCCTTAGAAAATGCTCATTCAATCTCTTGATCAAATTTTATTGCTTCAAAAACTGAATGATGGAGTTGAATTTAAGCCAACTTCAAAGCATAGCTAAATATCTACGACAAATATAGAGAACAAGAGAACAGTATGTGATACAATTCCATATTATAAAAATATAATACAATACACAGTGCAGCAAGAATGTAGCTTGCAGTCAATCCTGAAATCAATATTCTTGCAATTTGCATGTTCACATAACTTAAAGTCGCCT
>BLXT01005777.1:563281-576197 GCA_019648995.1 Plakobranchus ocellatus
AAAAAAAATCGTAACATCTTGCATGTAAAACTGCCCTTTACCCCCTATCCTGGTCGCGGAGAGAGAGAGTGGATTCATCTAATTTTCTTCAGGCCAATTGGAAAGATTGCACAATAAGCATGTACACATTAAAGAATTTTAAGAGGCAACCAATCCAATAAGCTGCAAGTCAAAAATGATATTAAAATTTGAAAAATTAAGCATCAATGTAGTCATTTCTTTTTCGAGCTGCTTCTGAAATAATCTAAACATCTGTTGAATACAGTTTTTCTTGCAACACATGAATTTAAAAAAAAAAAAAATCATAAAAAAATTAATAATAACCATGATTTATTGAAAGCAACTCAGATGAACTGTTTAAAAGAAAATAAGTAATTTTGATCAACAAACTTTGTTAAGAATCATGCCCTTTTTTTCTTTTTTCAGTAACCTTGATATATGCTAATACAGCTAATTCCATTGCCCACCTACTTGATTGGTTGACACAAGTGAACTGATTATAATGCAGTATCACTCTTTATCCCAATGATTTACAGAAAATTTTACCCTAAAAATGCATTGAACATCTAATTCAAGTTCAATGGAAATGAACAAAGAAGATTGGCATTATCCTGGTTTTGAAAATGATTTAGTTGGTGGTAAATGGAATGCCCTTTCAGAGATTTAGCTTTTTTATCTAAATCTCTCCCATATATTTCATGAAAAAGCTTCAGTTTGGTTTAATTGGAGAGAATGTCAAGTTTAATTTTGCTTCAAGACATCCTTTTTAAGTGATAATGAAACTGAAACAGGAGTAAACTAGAAGTTTTAATGCTGTCCACTGCAGTATCAGCTTTAAATTAGAATTATTCACGACAGATTATGAAGTCAAATTTGACATAGCCATAGAGAAGAAAAAGTTTTAAGATCTTGAGAACTTTGATGTATGAGAAACTAAAATCATCACACTTTGGTTGTAAGGCTTCCACTACAACACAACCAAAGCCAAGATTTATCTTCTTTTTCCTTCTGTCCCTATAGCTGCAGGGCCATCGTAAGCCATTCTATAATAGTTGCAGTGAAATTTCTAGTTCTCTAGCTCTAGATATGCATAAGTAAAAATTATATGTATTTAAGCATGCAGGGCTAAAAATTGATATTGTAACTTAGCATGTTCATCACTGAAGTTTTATCTTATATCTTTTAAAACAAACTAACAAAAACTCTCTTTCCATCCATACCTACATGCATATCTTCATCTGGCACTATCATCAGATCAATAATAAAACTTGTAAACATTGTAAAAAAAAAAATGACATGGAGCAATTTTCTCATAACAATTACCTGCAACACACTTTGCTGCAGTGAAAAGAAAAGAATGCAATAATCTACTGGATCAGAAGCAATAAAACACAAGAAAAATACCAAAAAGCAAGAGCTGATATCTTTGACACACCTTAAGTTATAATACAATACACATAAAATTGATCTTCATTCTTGACAGCTCAAACACTTTAAAAGTAAATTACATTTTTTAAAATGTATACAAGTGTATGCCGTGTGCAAAATGTGGAAAAAAAATTACTAATTGTTTCCATTAACTAAACAACTGGCACCAAACTATGTCTATGAGTTGATTCCTAGGTAGCCACTCAAAAAGATGGAGAGTCAGTTTGAATAAATTAAACCTCAGTGTGGGAACTGTCACAGCTGCTTCGCTTCACAGCACTGAGGAGGGAATATTATCTTCATATTTACATTAAAAGAGTTGATTTGTGACCAAAATCTATATGCAGATGGTGACAATCCTGTATGGCTTTGATGATTCTTTATTATTTGTTGAGAAGATTTTTTTGCTTCACCATCCACAGAAACTTTCTGGACAGGAAGCAATGTTATTCAGTCCTTAGCCGCCTTGTTTTAGTGCACTACGAAAGAAGCTGCTGTGAGCTGCAGTGGTACCCCTTTAGATTCTTTGATCAGTGAATATCAAGTAGAGTCAGCTGTTTCTTCAAAGAGCCAGACACCAATAGTGGGCGTTGCTTAATGTACAGCATGAATTTCATCCTGGCTGAACACACAAAAAAATTTGCAGATATTGTCACGCGGTCTTCAACCACCACGAAAGCTTGTGCCATCAAAGCAGATTAATTGTGCCATGTGAAAAGATTCCAGTGGTATTACTTTTTTGCTGGCAGCAGCCCCTTTTAATAGTCTTTAGGCTGTCTTGTGGAGACGGAGTACATTAATCATTTGCTTGGTACACTTGTATAGTTGTATTTGTCCCATTACTGCCAGAAATGTTGGTAGCCCTTTTGCAAGGTACTATAGAAAGAAAAATCTCAATGTCTGATGGCTACTCATTCCCTAAAGTCCTCAATGGGCTCGACCAGTCCCTCTGTGGGTGAGATGATGAAGATGAGGAGACGGTCATTGTAGGTGCTGGTAGGATGAACAGGAAGGGAGAGAATATGGTTTTGGTGATGAAATGACAGAATGAATTTATGGAAGGAAAGAGACAATGAGTGAAAATTGTGAGATCAATGAAATGAGGAAAAAAATATTTTTAAAAAATCAAGGATTATTGCCACTATCGTTACTAAAAAAAAGAATGCCGTATGAAACTACAAGGATGGGACTGTAAAAAACAAAATCCTGAAATCCCATTCAAATTTTTTTCCAACTTTCAGCTAATATGGTAAAAAAAACAATTTAACTGTTTCCATTGCTTAAAATAGCACAAAAGATACGTGGCGTAGTGGAATTGTAAAAAAGAATGTCTGCATTTAAAATTTCTAAGAAATCTAAATCTAGTAAGAAAGTACCTTTTGTTTAAACTTACCGTTGTAAACTCGAAGTATTGCTTCACACACAAATTTATATTGACTCTGGGGAAAAAAGCATTACATGTGTAGATGAGATGAAAATGTACATTTGCATCAAATTAATTGCAAGACCACATCTTTTTGATTAAATAAAATAAAAAAAGTGTTATTCCTACACATGTAACCATAAATAAAATAAAATATGTTTGCCTTCATGACAATGCATAAAAAGAGAAAAGAAAGAGAATGAGAAGAAACTTTTGTATAATACAAAGGTGTGGACTGGAAAATTGAAGAACTGATCTAGCTTTAGATAAGTTGACCTTAATCTCAGTGATTTAAAAACATTTCAGTGCAATGAAAAATTTTACCATCCGAAACAAAAATCTGACTGTCTGCAATCAAATTCAATGGCCATGTACAAAAAAATAAGAGAGCAGTCTCTTATTTCAGAATCAGTTAATGATAATTTGATATCTAAAATTTTAATGAGATATAAAAAAAAAAAATCTGAAATTTAAATCTGAAACTTCTTTCAATTAAGCTTTACAAACATGAAAGTTTCATAAAGCTGTGTTGATTCTCAGCCAAGAAATGGGGCTTTTTTGGAAAAAGCAGCATTATTTTGCGCAGCAATCTTTCAAAATGAATTGAAATGTAGATCTGCATCACTGAGATCAAATCAAAATGTTAAGGTAAAGAAGTAAAATATATACAAAAAGTCTACAGCATTTCAATGTGAAATTCTTCAGATACAGAGTTGAGTGGCTTTCACCCCTATGGTTAATGGTTTTAATTAAAAGTCAATTATGCAAAACAGCAATTTGACATATTTTGTGGGACTGTTACACATTTTGCACAAGCAAAATAAAAAGTTCCAATTCATTTTTCTAAAATTCTATATGCACCATCTGACTTATTTGGCCTGGTCGCAAGACAAATTGCTGGCATCAGCGATGGTTGGCAGCTCTGTGGTATTTTTAATCTCAGTTACATATTTTAAGATGAGCAACTCACAGAAGTTTGGATGAGCATGGCCCTCTGATCTCTCATTTGCTTTACTATAGACAATGGGTATACAGGCTGGTTGGATTCTATAAGACACATTGCGGTTTCCATAGTGATAAGTACTCCTGTTCGTCCAATGCCAGCACTGAAAAATAAAGAGTCATATAAATATGTAACAGAATAATCTTCAAAAGCAAAGTGATATATAGAGAGTACAAAAATTATTTAGAGCCTGATTTAAGACACTGACAAAATCTTAAGGAATCGTAAGTGTCTCGAGAACTTTAAATTGTAATGAATAGGAAAAGAAAAACAGTGGTCAAACCTCCAAACAATGTGTCTCACCTGCAGTGTACTATAGTTGGCTCAACCATTCCCTCCCTATTTTGCCGCACTCGTGCCACAAAATGCAGGAAGTCACTAGGATCATCTGGCACGCCATGGTCAGGCCAAGCAATATACTGCATGTGACGGATGTGCCGTTCTTCCCCAGTGCCGGCATGTGTTAAGTTGAACTCACGAAAGGCAAATGAGTGGGTATCTTCCTCCTTTTCACAAGTAACCTGTTTTTAAAGATTGTCATAATTAGCTGTTGCAAGGCACAATAATGCAGTTCAGTAATAAAGCTGTATTAATATTGATATGCATGCCCTTGTTGTTGTTCTTTTGTTCCTTAACCCTTAAATTACCAGGCCCTTCTAGAATTTCGAAAGCCAAATTACCAAAGCAAGGAGCATAACTCTTAATTATTTTATAACAGGTGCCACTAAAAAAATTGTATAAATTCAAATATTCATTTTAAAAAATTAAAAAAATCGCCATGTTTTGGAGAAACGAACGAGCTTTCTTCTCATATATAACATGTTATGCTTTTATATCAAGAAATTGTGAAAAAATAAAAGTAAAAAATGACTACCCCTATCAGATTGTGCCTCCGAATGTGGGTTTGAGCCCAACTCTAGATCTAGGTTTAGATCTAGATCTAGAGTGCCATTGTTCCAGTCTTCATTGTCTACCCCTCTATCATCATTAATCATATTACTTTCATTGTCTATATCTCCTACTTCCTCATCAACAGTGTTATCTACTTCTTCATTTTTGGGTCTGGACAGACAAGCTGGCTTAAGAAATTGAAAGCCATTTTATAAAAAATCCCTTTATCACTTCTATTCGACCGATTCTCATGCAGTAAAGAACAAACGGATGTACAACTATCAAACTGCCGATAGAGCTCTCTTGTGTTAGAAACTATAAAAATCAATAGGCTCTGTTCCATACAGAAAAAGTGGATGCTAAACGCAAATATTAGCGGGCGATGGCGGGCGATTTGGTATAAGATAAGTACGGGCGATAAGGTAATTTAAGAGTTAATATTCACAAAAAGAATATCTAACATTTTGGTGGGGCTACAAGAGGGATTATTGTCACCAATTCATTGAATGTGAAAAGCAAAAAGGAATAATTTCAACTTTAGGGAAAAATATAAATCCTGCCAAAAGCCAAATTTTAAGTATTGTCATGCAAGGGCCCTTCACAAATTCTTTAGATTATAAAAATCTTTGGTCATGTATTAGTATATAGGTATAACCATGCTTTACTGTATTTCAAACATTTTATATAATCTCCTTTGGTGACTAAAAAAAGTGACGAATGCAGAAGAAACCAGAAAAATTAAAATTTTATACCATAGCTGCTTCAGAAATTGATGAAATTTTGAAACTACACCATTATATTAAAGAAAACCATGTACAGGCCCTCCAATTTGGTAACAGCATGGGACCACTATATCCGTTTCACATTACACGATTTAGTCAAAGTTTTCCTTCATCATTCTCGTGAATGACTGTGTAATCTTTTTAATTATAAACAACCAAAATCCTAGAAAATTTTAGCGGGTTTCTTTCCACCAGACATGATATAATGGATGTGATGTGTGACCCTATAAGAAGGGACTGACAAGAAGAGAGGGCTGACATTTTGCTCTGCCTCACTGTCTTTTAATTGTTTTTAATGTTTATAACTAAGCACTAGGAGAGTAGAATGTTAGTAGCTGTGTGTGTTCTTATTGTTACAACCAAAGTAAGGTTACTGACCCATTCTTGGTAAAGGGTAGGTCTTTCTCAACAGTGAAACACATGTACATCATGTCAATGACTAGTGACACTAAGGCCAAAAGTATTACTAAAATTTATACATGTAATACTGTTGTATACAAAACATACTTTATGACTTGAAAACTTAGCAGGCATGTTACAATCAATTGGTACAATTATTTCAATATAGCAACTAAATTACCCAGACTTGAAGGTAGACCTAGCCTTGCCATGTTTGAGAATAAGGAGTGTAATAATGTGCTGTCACTAGGTGAAGTAACTGTATTTCTTTTTACCTAAAATCTTAGAATTACAAACGGGCCTATGATTTTGTGCTCATTACATTAAATTCTAAAATAACTTAGATATAAATTGCTAACGAAATAGAAACAAATAACACAATTAAAAACAATAGGCTATTAGTATTTAAACAATTCTATGGTTTTTATAGTCTTCTACAACAAACAACGTCATAGATAAGTGGTTTTCAATGCACACCACAAATCACCTAAACCATTCCTACCACACTCCATTTTTCAAAGTGAGCAGGCCATGCCTGTATAGCACTCATGCTCTAGCAAAACCTATTTCCGACGAGAAGGATTAACTAACCATTCACGTCTTGTTTAAAAGTATGGATTACATTTTGGCTAAGAAAATAGAAAATTGTTTGGCTGCCACCAAAATACCTGAAGTTCTCCAAAATCTTCAGTCTCATATAGAAGTGGCCAATACTGGTGACACTTAACCCTGCCACGCTCCACCTCGGTGGTTAACATCACTACCAGAGAGGATTGCTGCTCCCACACCATCTGGTAAGTCATAAAAAAAAATTGCTTGCAATCATGTCAAATTACTTGTACTAAAATAAAATAAAAGTTGCACCCACAAAGATTATTAAACTATTTCTGACTGATTTCTTTCCCATGAAATTGTCAAAATGAATAAATAGCAGGTACCTTTAATTCAACACTGGCTATGGTAAAAACTCAGTGTACAAAATAACCTAGATGTCAAAAAAAGTTTTAAAAACCTCAGGAAAATAACCTGTTTTTCATTAAAAAACTTAAAAAGAGTAAGATTTGCCATGATTATCTCCACTTATGCTTAAGTTTTACTTGTTGATGGCATATCCATTTTCAAATGATGACAAATTATTAGTGCGTAATATCATTATGAAAAAAAAAAACAAATACAAATGTGATATTTTATTGTATACACTGACAACTTTCCTCTTGAATAATCCTGTTGGTGGCTAACAGTTTTCATATGGTTTTATACATCAAACAAAAATAACTTTAGACAAACCTGCCAAAAATCAGTGCATGTGTTTGGCAAAGGTCCTTGAGCAGCAATATACCTATTGACAATGCCTGAACCTGGAATTTCCATCTGAAACCATAGTCAATGCAGAAAGTCATTTTGTTGGTTATTTTGCTTATTTTTTTGGCAACAAAAACATACAATTGAGAAAGTAGGATTTTCTTTTCATAATTCACTGATAATAAAATATATCATTTAAGTATTTTAAGCCCATTAGAATAGAACCACCAATCATATTTTTACTATTTCAGATATTATCATGATCTGAGACTACATTCCCTGAGTTATGCAATAGTCAAAAACTGGATAGAAATAAATTGTTACTGTAAAAGATAATTTTGAAGAGGGAACACACTGCAAATGCCTTTTTCTGCAAAATGTTACAGTGGCTGCCAACTCGTTAAGACTAATCTAAAAACAAAAAGATAAATGATGGGTCAACGCCCTCAGCTAAACAATTAATTCACACAGAGGCAATATTTATGCACATTTTTGTTAAATATAGATTAAACGGAAAACGCATACATCTTCTTTATGAATTTACTTAACTTACATTGACATAGTTAGCATTGATGTAGTCTCCTGATGAGCCATTCTTTAACACAACCCTGGTCTGATCATCTGAAAAATAATAATTTAAAAAAAAAAAAAATTCTAATTATTTAAAAAAAGTATGTTTCTCTTTAAGAATGAATCTGAAAATAATCAAAACTAGTTTTAGCAAAAATTTCCATATGAAACAAGGACAACAAAGATAATAAAATCACATTAAACTCCAGGCAACTCACAGAAAAGATGTAAGCAATTAAATAAAGCCTTTGTAAAGTTGTAAAACTTTTTTTCAATAGGACCAACTAACATCCCTTGGAACAACCTGTTCATCATCTGAGGTAAAATGCTTTAAAAATTTCTAATAACAATGACAGTCAAGACAACCTATACACCTAAACTGAAAAAAAAAAAAAAAGAAAAAAAAGCATTTACCAAACAACGTACAACATGCTATAAGCAAACTACAAACAAAAATGCAAATATGTATTACATACATGGTGAGATGTCTCTGTATCTGTTTTTGTTAATATTGGCATCAAGTCGAGCAGCATTCAATGTCAAACCAGGTTTCTTACGATACAATTGCTGCAAAAGGATTGTATTGATAAGGGATTAGTTTTAAACATCATGATCAAATTATATTTTGAATGTCCAATTTCCCTCACCATTTTTATGATAAATCTAATTAAAATGCAAGAAATTATACAATTTCACAAATATAGTACATGAGTTGAACTGGTCACCCTCATTTTTTCAAAATAATAAATATTATAAATGCTCAAATAAAAACTTGGAAAGAATTTTTCATTTAATTTTTTATCTTTTACACAAGATTTGCAAATAAAAAGAACTGATATTTAAAAATTGTGGGCACATGATAATAGTTATCTATAATAATTGATGAATATTGGACAAATTTGATTGCCAGATCACTTATGAGATGTGAGACAAATAACTTTTAAAATATTCCTTTACACATTATTGGATGTTCATTGCTAACCTCAAACTGAGCAATGGCTGCTCCACTTTCTAAGCTCTCTTGTAACAACATGAGGGAAGACTGGAGTGTGTTGGCACTTGAGGAGGATGCTATCTGATGTGTGTCTGGGATGTATGTGAAGTCTGGTTCCTCAACTTGTTCCTCGCTAACATAAACTAAAGTGAAGACAAAATTCACATAGAAGGTGGAGATGTTTACATTTTTTTTTTTTAGATAGAACTTATAGGAACTGTAATAGAAAAAAATGTGTTGTTGAAGAAGCAATTTTCTTATGTAAAAAAATCTTTTGAAAAATTACATCAAACGCCATTCTGGTGGAGGTAAAGCAGCAAACAATTGAAGTGGAAAACATAATATACTGAAATAGGGCTTACAATAATTCAAGACATGTTTCTGCTTTGATTTTTAATCCCACAGCATTAAACCAATCCTGCACAACTTTCAATCAAACAACAAATGACTTTAAATGTAAAACTTAAAAACAAAAACAAAAAAAAGACAAAAACTTTGTATTTGTTTTGAAACATATTTAAACTCACCATTTGGTCGGACCACCAAAGCTAGCTCTCCTGAATGTGTTTCTCTAGATGCCTTTATAAACATCACCACCTTATCATAAATTTTAAAAAAACATGAAGGTTATTAAAAAATGTTAAAAATAGCGGATAAAAAAGCAAAAGCTGGTGTGCATATAAATTCGTTAGAAATTATCTTCTGTGGTTTCAAAAATGCTGCTGCATGGATCTGGTGTTATTGCTTACAATCTGTCCACTATGAAGGGATTTAATGTTTTTAGGCCCTCATCAGGCCAGGCTGATATCAAATCACAAACTAAAGTGCAACAGAGAGGTTGCTATATGATTCAACTTTGCCAGTTTTGCCAGCCATTATAGCACCAATGTGCTGAGTCACCCAGGTTTTTAAAAGAATATCCTCGCAAAATTTGATCACCCTGCATGAGTAAAAAAGGCCAAGGCTTGATCTAACTATTTTTGTTTAACAATGCTATTATTGTTTTAGCTTTGTTTACCTTCTTCTATCTAAAGATTTCTAAAAGGTGTGGGAACATTGTTTACAGGAAGTTGTTAGATTGTATCCTGGTGACAAGATAAGTGTGTCATGTTTATGTGTTACAGAGAGCATCAATGAAAACATTTGATTGGTCAATATTTTAGCTAACACTGATTACATGATACACTGATTTCTATTTTACTGTGGAATGTTTGTTGTCGTTATTAGCCTGAGTATTGAACAACTAGTCTTTTCCTCAAGTTTTGGGCAGTGGGTATATAAGAAAGGTTGTTAGACTGTTCTTAGAGAGTTTGCAGGGATTGCTGAGAGATACACCCCTGATGTTAGAAAGCTTGTACACCTAAATAATTGTTAAAATTAAATTGCTGTTCTGAGATTGTTCTTTATTCAAATTAATGAACTTTCGTTACACGTTCAGCAAAACTTAAGAGTGATTTCTGCTCTTTAGTTTACTTAAAAGAACTCATTGTCAACTAGGTTTAAAAATAAACAGCACTAAGGCATTCATGACAATGTCAACCCGTTTACCCTAAGCCAGGTCAAATTTATTGCCACAACATCAATGCTTTAAAATGGAAAGGTACAGAAAAAAACAGGAAAAACTTTTCAGGCAAAATTGTCCCAACCTGTTCATGTGTGTGCTGGGACACATCCCTGCCATTGATGAGTAGCACCTGATCCCCCTCATTAAGTCTTGGAATGGCCAGATCTGCAGGAGTGTTGGGTGCCACTCGGGAAACAATGATGGGCATGCCTTGGTCAGCTCCACCCTGGAGAGAGAAAGAGAGAGAAAACTTTTCAACCACAAGTTATGCTGAGTATTCTTAGGTGCAACTAATCAAACTTTTCTTCTCCTGATGTTTCAAATAATGCTTAAGAATTTTTAGCTGTATTAATTACCACCTGAAAACATATGAAAAGGTGCCAAAAAAGGAATTGCATGAGGGGGGGAACTTAAGGAACTAAGGAACTTATAATAATCTCTAGAGAATATGAAAATTTCACTTTAACAGACTACATGGTGTGGCAGAACTTAGATAGCTGTAATTTTTATCTGTCATACCAAACTTTTTGTCCAGTATCACATTTGTTAATTTTGAGTTAAACATTTCACACACAAAGCTAAACAATAATACCCGTCTCATTTATTTTAAATTTAAAGACCTGAAAATAAAAATTGCATACAAGAAAAAAAAATTTGTAAAGAAAACTTACTAAGTAGACAAAATCAAGAAACCTGTATCAAACTCATATAATAATAATGATTTTAACTTAAGATCCATCTTATGTTAGGTACAAGAACTTGCTAAGGCTCAAAGCTTATTTTAAATGCATTTAAAAAAAAAAAAAACTGATCGAGGCCCTCTGCTTTGAAAAGTACTGAACCTAACAAAAGTTCTACTTTTATATGCGTTTATATGCAGATAACTATTAAAGAATGTTTGGGTTTCTTTTTCTACTCAAACAAAAAAAGGAAAATAATTCAGTAAGAGGAAATACACTTTTCTGTCATTTAAATGCTTAAAAAAGAAAGAAAGAAAGAGAGAAAAAGGCTAATCTTGAGCAATTACCGATTAAAACCATAAGGCAGAGGCAACTACAGTTTTTAGGCAATATTTGCTGACACATGGCTTTAGAATACTTAACAATCACCGAAGAGATTGAAAGCAAATGCATAAAGTAGATAGAGAATAACTTTCATTGAAAGTCTCAAGTTGCTTGCAATAGGCAAAGGTTGAAACAAAAACTTTGTGAGGTTAACTGAGAACAGGTTTGAGTGGAGGAACATGATCGCCAATGTCTCTTCCAGACAGGGCATCTAAAGAAGATGCATTCGACATAATTTTTTTACTTAGAATTGTTTTGAAAAACTCTTTTAAGTATGTATTGGGATTCACAAAATAATCTTTTGAGATTGATTTTACAGCCAAAGAAATCGTTAATATCCTCCCCTCCAGCCTCAAAACAAAACAAAACAAAACAAAAAAAAAAACCTTTTTTAAAGCGGGTTTGAGATATAAAATATTTCCCAATACAGTAACCATATTTGATAATCTAGCTAATCAATACATAAAAAAAAAGAAACAAGATTTTTGTGAACACTAGATTTTGCTCTTTGAGCCTGGTAGGTAGATAGTAAGTTGCAGCTGGATGCTTTTTAAATGTAAGTCTCCCCAACAAAATCACCACTGAAAAGGGATCAGTACAGAACAAGCGTTGTGCATATACTAAGTTCCATTGGTTATAAATTATAAACGATAAAAGAAAAAAATGACAGTAAAATTGACAACAAGGGCCAAAACTTAAAAAAAAGAAAGAACAAAAAGTACCACCTGGACCAACCTATATTGTCCCATTATGCAATAGCTAAAACACACACAACTCATACACACAAATGCTTCTCTTTCCACTATCATCTAGCTAAAACATGAGAAGCAATGCAATGGCAACAAAAACAACTTGGTGACAAAGATGAAAAAGAGTAGGTGACAAAGATAAAAAAAAAAAAAAAAGCCTTCTTACTTTAACATTAAATCCGAACCGGCCCTTTTCGTCAGGCTTCATCCTGATGGTAACCAAACCATGTCCGTCAGAGAAACCATTCCCATTAGGCTGAAAAGGAATGCACAAAATTAACTTTCCGCAAACGAAATAATTGTCTATTCTTTTCTACAGGTGTGAACGTTGGATGAAAGACAAAGATATCGAGGACATGCTTGAAGGGGCAGAGATGTTTTTGAGAATTCTGCGCATTCCGTGGATGCATAGGATAACTTATTAACAAGTGATGAGTAGAGTAGGTGGAGAAAGAACCTAGCGCAAACGATAAAGATAAGGCTGGTGTCATTTATAAGCCATAATGCAAAACAGATTACTTAGGTTAGGAAGAAGAGCTGTGATAAAGACTTCTAATTCTCAAAGCCTAGACAAATACTAGGCAAAACGAAACTTTACTGAGAGAAGATAGAAGACTGGAAGCTCATGCTTTCCGCCCAATACCTGAAAAAGACCTGGAATCTTGATGGTGATGGAAGAGGGAAACTGGAGAGAAAGAGAGAGAGAGAGAGAGAGAGAGAGAGAGAGAGAGAGAGAGAGAGAGAGAG
>BLXT01005777.1:646241-667465 GCA_019648995.1 Plakobranchus ocellatus
CCCCCCCCCCCCCCCCGACACTTCGCGAATGAAAACTTAAAAGCGGAGACGATAAAAAGATTAAATGAACATAAATCTATTAAAAATACCGGTAGCCTAAGTTCATGCATGGAATGTTATACATCTTCAACTCTGTGTGATATTATTTAAACGTCTAGTACTAAGGTCCGTGGTTATCTATTTCTAATACGACAACCGTTGTTGACTTCATGAATTGTTAGATAATAACGAGGGTGGCTAGTAGGCTTACCTTACATAGGCTGCAAGGCACTGAAATAAAAGAATGACTCATAATGAGGATCACATAACTACACTTTGCGCAAACGATTACAAATACAATTAAAGAATTAAAGCAACCACCTATATTATTATTTATTGAGGAAAAAAAAAACACAACTACTTTATAATTATATGGCTACTTGATAAGTCTACACAACAGTCACAGTACAATGTAGGCACCTTGATTATTTACAGCAGGATCAAGCCTTAGTCTAATGCAATGAATGACTGATAAATTTGGTGGCGTACATTATCTCCTATTTTAATTGTTGGCTTCTACTTGTTCAAGTATAGGGCTACACGGAGATATTTCAATTCATAATGCCAGTTTCAGAAATAAAGAACCCCATGGTGTTACGAATTATTTGTAGACGTTAATTTAGGGGTCAAATCATGTCACCCTTTAAGAGTCTAACTAGGCAAAGGTGACCCCGCGGTGTTCTGATTTTTTTTTTTTTTTTAAAGACAAACATTGTGAGTCCAATAGAACCGGGTGCTTCGCGAACATACCAAACTTGGGGTCAATGGGTATTGTTAGTTTTATTAGTTTAAGTTTTTATCTCAGCCTAAAAAAGTTCCAGTCCAGCGCTTTGGAGATTGTTCTCATAACGTAAAAAGGTCATTTTATCAAACATATTGTCCTAGGAATTGGAACCGGTTTGTAATCAGCTAGCAATCCACATGAGCTAAACCTGAGCATTCTGTTTGATTGGAATTGATTAGCCTGAATCATTTGTGACTGCATCTTGAAATAGGGAGGGAATGGGGAACAAACTCATCATTTAAAACAAACTAAAAATTCTTGACGTCTCCCAGGTACAGAGCCCAACAAAAGCATTGCATTCTACCTCTAGTGCAAGACTGCAAACTTGCCAGTGTACAGTGTGCATGACTTGAAACTGCACCGTAGAAAAGAAAAAAAAAATGTCTTCAGCTGTAGGTATGCCGTGATCAAAATTACTTGAAGCCCAAACATTTTCATTAGTTCAGTAGTTAAAAAATCACCGCATTCTTACTAATGCTACATGAAATTAAAATAAATTAAAGTCAGTGGTTGTTTTCTTTTACTTAAAACTCTCTGCATGTTCAGTAATTACTATACGGCGAAAAATAAAAGCTAAAAGCCATGGGAGTCAATTTAAGAGCAAGAACTACATGTATGTATTATTTTTTAACAATATGTAATGTCTATTTTGTGAATTATTATCAAAATTAAAACAAAAACGTTTCAAAGAAAAGTATTTCTGATTCATCTTATCTCCAGTTTTGTCAATATACATGTAGTGTATTTTGAGTGCCTTTTTTCTCTCTATATTTTTCATGGTTAAACCAAAAGTATAAAACAATATCATCTCTTTAATTGGACAAGGGATGGCAGTATAAATATCAATTATCATACTCATACTTTAACACTGATATATCCAGTAACCTATAAAAGTGATATTTCAGTCAACTTTAAATTTCTAGGAAAAATCATAAATATAATTACAATTATGAATTATGCATTCGTTTCCACTTCAACAGTGGAGCCTATGTCAGAGAAGTAATTCTTGCAGGCAAAACTTAATTTAGCAGATTACTCACTTTCAGAGGGGGTCATCATTCAAACTTAAGAGATATTTATAAAAGAAAATCGTGGGGAGTCAGTCTGCCTTTCACTTTTTGTCATTATACTAGAGATTTCTGCAGTTTGAACCTAGGTAGTTTGAGCAAGGTTATACGACTGAACGACTGAACGAGAGTAGTGTCAGAGAGGCTCTCTCTCAATAATGACAAGCACAAAGGAATACAAATACACTGTATCTTTCTTTTATTAAATCAACTTTTTTTTCAAGTGAGTATAACTTATCACTGGACAATATGTTTTAATTAATTTGTTTTCTATACATGAGGCAATAATTAACTATTGTACACTTCATCTCATCCATTTCCACATCAATATCCATAATACCTAATTAATAGGCTAACAAGCAACAGCAAGTGAGGAAAATGACATAGAATCTGGACACAGACACTGGGCAAAATAGTCAAGACAAGCTTAGCTAAGGGATATATATATAGATCTTATAAGTTGAAAATGTGGCTATTACTATTAGCTCCTGGTCCAATTGGGAACTGCTTTTGGCTGCACATGCCACCGTGTCAGTAAATCCTTGCCTTACCAGAAACAAATGAGAAAGCAAAGGAAGGAATACAGACTTAAATAAAATTTTCTGCTTTATTGAATCTTTCTTACTGTTGAAAGACAAAATGCATGTTTATTAAGCATAAATGCTATCCTTCCTCAATCAATGAAGCTATGAATGATAGTTTTGATACATTATACATGTACTGGTAGTACTACTTCAAATGACATAAAGAGATTTCAATAATTTCTTATATGAGAAGTCCTCCCATAAGACAAATTATAAGACTGTCAGATATAGCCTTTTAATTAGTAGGTTATGTCTGACAGGGTGAGAGCCGTTAAGAGGCCCAAACAGATAGACCTTGCAGATTTCAGAAGATCCCCAAGAATTGCCATCAGTGCCCAGATATTAGTAATAACTATTGCATGTATGCAAGTACTACATTTGACGATATGATTACTTGAAAAGTAAGGCAAGACATTACGTACTAATATTAACAATAATGAGCATGAAAATTTTTAGACCCCGGTTGCCCTTACTATGATCCAATAAGACTGGTCTACAAACATATAGTGTGATCCTACAACAATACTTTGACAAAGACATTTGAAATTAGGGAACAGTCAAGAGGCTTGCACAAGTTGAAATCACTTTTTTGATTTGTATAATCTATGGTTATAATCAAGACAGAAAGACATGTTAAGTGGTTGGCCAAAATAAATGATCCCAGAAAATTGAATTTTAACGCAAATCATTATTTTCAGACATGTTTTAATTCATTATTAAAAAAAAAAAGCTTAGTTAATGAAGAAACTCAAGCACAATAATTCATTGCTTTTAGATTAAAATTTTTCCTTTTTTGTGACGCACAAAATATATTAAGTACAGAAATTATACATTTCAAGCTACTATTTTTAAAGTTTATGTTAATGGAGCAATGTATCACACAAAGTGACAAACTTAAGCGGATGATACAATATGATAAGGACAAAATACACCAACAAATAAAATATGTCACCTATGAAGACATTGAATTCACGAGTATTATTTTACCTTATGATAAGAAAATAAATGAAATTTTTTGCCAGAATCCATGACTGCATGGTCCAAAATAGTAAAACACATGCATAATAAAGTATGTATATATAATATCAACCACAATATTATATCCTAAATACAGAGAGACATACTGTAATTAACATTTACTGATAAGCAAAACTCAAAATAAATTTAAATTAAAAGAAAAATCATCGAATCAGAGCTGTTTGATTGGATAATGTTTCAATTTATCAACTGTAAAAAAAAACATTTTTTTACTGTCTGAAAGCTTGCTCATCCTACATAGAATATTCATGCGAGCTGAATAGCTCTACCAGTGTTGATGCATTATAAATACACATAATTTTGCTGAGGTATGAATAAAAACTTTACATCTCATGCAAAACTTTAAAAAAAAAAGAAGGAAATAAAAAAATTCTTTGGCAAAAACATTTCACCATTCAGTTTTTGTTTTCATTTCTAAAAAAATTGAGTTCACTGACAAAATATTGCTTAAAGATAATCCATGTAAAAGCTACACTCTTTTATTACATAAAAGTATTTTATGATTAAAAAGGAAAGGAAGCAAGTCATTATTGATTGGTGAAAAAAATTCATAACATCATATGTTTGTCAATTTCAAGAAATATAAAATATAAAATGTTTTCTCACAAGCACAATAAAAGTGAACTCCATATTAAAATCAAACTTTTCCTTAGTCCTAATTTTTTTTTCAAAACCATTCACAACCAAAGTTTGATAAATACAAATACCTACATTTGAAATCAAATTTTCTTGTGTGCGCAAGCATAATCAGGAAGCAGTGATGCTGAAAAAATAAAGCTCTAATAATGCTAAAAAGGATAACTTAAAGCATTCATAAATCAAAAGTACTGATTGCATTAGGCTTTTACTTCTAGTCTATGTAGATATATTGAGAGCATCCAAACATATGCACTTCCTTACTTCAATAGTCAACCTTGATCATATAAACCCAGTCTAAAGGGGTTTGTTTTAAGTGAGTTCAACAACACTGAGTTATGTGGAAATTTTGCATTAATAGTAATAATACACCTCCTTTCAGCATAGATCGTATATAAAAAGAGCCAGCAGATTTGGTTATATATCATATGCAGTATCTGCTACGCTGAACCTACTTTAACATATTCCCCATTACTATATACAGTCACACAGGCACAGCATAGTTTAAATACTGGACAGACTATCACAGTTACTATTGGGACACTGTAGAATTGGAGGTAATGAATCACATGGCGCACAGGCACAACTCCTAACACATGAACAATCCCAGGAGAGACATCATCTAGTAAACAGGATCTCCAGTATAACAAGATGGCTTGATAAGTACTTAAATCTAGTTGGGTGATCACAAGGCTGGCCTATGACAAAGAAAAATCAGATACTTTTTGAATCAAATTGTCAGTATACTATTATATAGCAAAACTGTAAAAAGGTAAAACAAAACAAAAAATAGCAAAAATGTTCTATTTATTATTAATTTCTATTATAAATAAAAATCATTGTAATAAAAGTTATGTCTACTAGATCATAGTTACACACAGAGGGAAAAGAAAAATTCTACTGGCAAGTTAGCAGTTTTAGGAATTGAAGTAAAATCACTTGCAGACAACAACTACATTACCAAAGAAAAAAAAAAGAAATGTGTAGATCCTAATAGGCTAGATCTGGTCAACCAACTTTGCATCAATTTAAAGATATAGTGTCTGATTAAAGAATGCTAGTAAGCCTTTTCTCCCCATTCTCCCGGTTATATAAATTATGTATGCATATATCAAGCAACCTTTTTCGGCCATGTTATGCGAAGAGAAAAGTTGGAGAATCTTGTAACAACAGGAATGTTGGAAGGAAAACGCAGTAGGGGAAAACAATGAGAAAAGCTCATTGAAGGCCTGGCAGACTGGCTGAAGGCAGGGAAATCGTTGGAAGCAATAGAAGCGACAAAGGACAGGAAAAAGTGGAGGACCATGATCGCCAACGCTGTAAAGCAAGGCACCTGATGATGATGATGCATATATCATCAAAACACATACTGATTCAAAGCAGTGTGACATCACCTTAGTCCTCTGACTAACTTGCAACATTTAGCCTTAGCTTAATCACATAGATACAAATGTTGACTCTGCCACAAGCTGAAGCAGTGACATTCAGCAGCTTGCTTTTTCTCCTTGACCTTTGTCCACCCCATTTATGGTGTTGGTGATGCCATACCTAATCTGAAATCATCCTGAAATCTGCAGTATTCTGCTGCAGTATCCAGTTTAAAGCCACCACCAAAAAACATTCAAGTCCAAACTTTTGACATAAAAAGCCCCTGCATAATAAATAATTTTACTCATCAAATATATGGTTACCATATTTTGATGGTGCATTAATAAAGTTTGTGTGAAAGAGTGAGGTGCAAAATAAGAAATAAACCTAATTTCAAGAAATGTTTGTGGTTTGTAGAAAGGTTATGGTACTGGTTTTTGCATAGAAATTTAGACTTATGTACATAATAATGAATATTATCTAGGTCAACCTTTTGCCCATAAAATAAACATACCAGATAGGAGGAATATCTCTGCACACAACCGGTAAAATTTCCCTCCAGTTGATGTGCAAGCAGGAGGCCATATGCCATGACAGCTGTCCATGTTCCTATCACAGCCAGGAGACATGCCCTTCAATAAAAATTATGAAAATGAAACGAAAAAAATATATGAAACATTACTTTCTGTGAAGATCCAAATACAATATTACAAATGATTCATCTAGTATAATTATTGACTACTGAATATTCAATGGCAGGATTTAATGATCTATACTGATTAAGGTCCCCTACGATTCTCTGAAAAGTCATTAGCTATTGGGACATCAAAAGGAGGCAAAACTTATTGAACCAGGTTAACAATACTTTTTGATTATTGCCATTATGACATTGGCAAAAAGTGCATTACTAATTTAATTTATAAAAAAATGTATGTATAGATATATGCATATCATGAACAAAGTATAAGCTCAAAGTACAGTTTTTAAAACATGGCTAACCATTTTCTGATCCTAGAGGGTGTAAGCTTATTGTGAGCCAGCATGTTATCCAGTAGATAGTATACAAGTGTGGCCAAACCCGTAACATAAGTCAATGAGTAAAACTGGCATAAACTGGACATCCTTTTCACAGTAAACTGATCCACCACAGTATTCTGAAAAAGAAATTTGAATCATTAAAGGTCTCCTAAGAAGCTTTTAAAGCAAATGTGAATGAACAAAGGTAAACTTATAATGATTTACAATCAACAATTTTTCTCTTGTCACATCAATATTGATTTCAAAATATATATTCTAAGACATTGGGAATTACAAAAGACTGCAACACAACAACAAAAAAAAGGCAATCAATCCATACTAGCTCCATAAGCATCAAGCCAGAAATAAAACATTAAACCCAAGTTTCTTTTTTCTAAGAGGTGGTAAACTGTAGATACATCCAGACATTATTTTATACAATTACTGGGAAATAATATAAGAAAACATCTCTCATTTGCCAATATGTTAAAAAAAAAAAAAATGTTATGTGTAGCAGTCTCACAAAATGAGCCGCGTTGCGGTTTTGCACGTTTGACTTTAAATGAAAACCACTAAAGACAAGTGCGGTACCCAGCGTGATTTTCTTTATTTTTACAAGAAACCTTTATAAATGGTTTATTTGCTACATATATATGACCCTCGAAAAGTGACATAAACAACCAAAATAAGTTTTTTTTCAACGACCGTTGGCATGGCAACAGAGAAAAATGTCCACCATCTTGGACATAAACATAATTTTCAGTCTTATAACTTTGGAACTAAATAAGATGGTTTTTATACTAAATTTGAAGGTTTTCACGAAAGCTTTTAAAGTTAAAAGGAAACAGGAAAATTTAATGAGACTTTGAAATTTATGCAGATATATATATAACAAAAATTTTTTTGGATAAATGAAAATTTATGAATAAAATATTTATAGATGCAATTTCAACAAATCTGCCTAAAGAGCAAGATATTACTGCACTGAAACTTCTGAAGTTTCAAACAAAAACAAACTCATTTTGAGAAAATGACTGATAAAGTCTAAGCAAGAGTATTTTGTGTTTTAAGCAATTATGCAATGCAAAGCTTCATATGGTGAGTCTTCTTCAGCTCTTTCAAGCACTTCCTGTCTAGCCTTACGGGCTTGTTGTATCCATCTCTTTTCAGACATTTTCTTGTCCAATTCATGTTGGCAATCACTCAGGCTTTTCCTCTGTCTCTGTGAGGCATCCTGACCTTCAACCAGTCCATAAAGTCTTACAAGAATATCATGAGCTCAATCATGAGCACCAAATTCTACTGGGGCAGCAAAGTGCACTGACTTCAAGGGTAAGATCTAATCTTGCTGTATTTATTCCAGTAGAAATATAAAAAGTATACAAATATTCCACTCCCAGTAACATAGAAATAAAATGCAATGATGGTTGAAGGAAATGAAATAGATATAGTAAGTGAATACAACCATCAACTCAAATTTATAAGATCAAAGTAAACAACCTAGAGTATATGTAACTGTTTCGCCCTTAAGGTTTCATGAAGTAAAAAATGATTATTTGTGATTGCCATTTCTTACTTGGTAAAGCCAAAAAGGGTGAAACGTTGTAATGTATAGGGCCTATTCTGTGTTATTTAATTTGTTCTTATAAGTTTGAGTTTGTGGTTGTATTTACTTACTGTATTTATTGCATTTATTTCAAATAGAGGAAGAGTTATGGAGAGACTTGTTGGTGTACTGGGGAGTTTCTTTATGCTTTATTATTTATGAAAGCACTAAAACACCAAAGAATTTTTTACAAATCACAAAAAATTTTTCAGAGCCAATAAATACTGTACAAGAGATTGAATGTGATGATTAAGGGAAAAATGAAGAAATATGATGCAGTTCACTGGCTGAAAACTTCTCTCAAAAGCCAACAAAGCACTGTATAAAAAAATTAGCACAAGATAGGTGATCTCAGGGCCACACTGTGGCATCAGATCTTCACCATGACCTTAGTGTGTGGTAACAGCTCGTGGGGCTGACACACAAACTAAGGAGTTGGAAATGTTTTTGTTGGTATGCAAAATCTATGCTGCTGGAGCAAAAATTGTGGAAACTAGGAAAAAAGCTTGATATATGGTAATGGTTCATGAATGGAGCTTTTTTCTTAGAAAAAACTTGACTAAATTTGGATGTCCATATACATGGAAATTCTAGCAGCATCAATAGAGAGGATGAGATTGTACGTTTTGCAAGCGGTAGCAGGCTTAGATAGTTTGCATTAACGGCAAATTTTTACACATTTTCTTGAAAATTTTTATAAGATCAAAGTAAACAACCTAGAGTATATGTAACGATTTTTCACAAATTTGAAGCATTTTGGAGGCCTCTCCTGACAGCTAGCAGCAGAATTTACTGTTGTACAAAATGTTTAACGACCCATATTTTCCACGGATCGATTAAAATTCCTGCCCAGAATTTTAAAATTTTCCACAAGAACTTGCGTTTCTGTAGACAATTCCCAGGCCTGAATAAAAGATACTTTTAGCCAAATTCAGGCCTAAAAACTCAGTTCAGAGAATTAAAAATTGGACAAACTTTACAAAACTACCCACAGGCAAAATTTGACCTGGTGGCCCAAATTGATCTCAGAACCCCCACTCTCTGGGTGCTGCACTTGACTTGTCCTCAACTAGAGAGGTAAAAACTACTATAGAGAATTGGGAATTTTTACTTCTTTACTTTAATATCTTGAGTAGATCTCTGTGATGCAGAGCTGCGATTCGACTCATTTTGTGAGAACACTACACATATAATGACAAAAGAGGGATAAATATATACCATGATACAGACAATGACAAACAACTGATCCCTTCACTCGGTGAAGTATGCATTCTCATTGAACAGAAAAAAAGATAAGCATCCAATAAAACAGGGAGGCAAAAAAAAAAAAGGTTACCTGGAAGAAAAAAAGTGTTGATGAAGTGGGGAAGAGGGATACAAATAAAAAAAAGAAAATAAATAAAATGCAACTATGCAAAAAAAAAACAAAACAAAACAAAACAAAAAAAAATACTGTACTTTTAAATGCAATAATCCCCTATGCCATTGAATAATCTGCTCTTGAAAAATGGTTTGATTGGAGCTCTCAGAAATCTCATGATCTTCACAAAACTTTTCCACAGCTAGAGCTAAAGACTTCAGTCGCTCAAAGGTGTTACCTGCATATTAAAAAAAAAAATTTGGAGATCAATTCATTAGATATATAATAAAAGTGCAGATTTTACCTAGCATGTATAATGCAAATTCCAATATATTTTATACCAATCCACAAGGAGAACTCAATATTTTTATACATTTTTATATAACAGTTCAGTTAATAGTATATTTCTCTTTTATTAACTACAGTGTACTCAAAAAATGAATGAGAAAAACAATTACTCTCTTCCCTCTCTCATTGTTATGAATCAAGTGCCAAAATTTAACACAAAAAAAAGTGTAAATACCAGATGCAGACATAAAAGTAAGACTATAGGAAAATGTGAATGAGAATATTATAAAATCATCAACAAATATCTTCAAAGTATCCTTTAGTTATTGCATAAGTTCAAAAATTATTATACCATGAAGTTTATGAAGCATCCAGCCGGCCAAGATAGACAAAATAACAGCTTGAACAACAAGATAGTAGATTTCTTGTCTGGTCAATCTCATCTGGATCATTTTTGGCCACAGGGACACCCCTCCACCCACCCGAAGCTGATCCCCTTTTTGACGTATCTCTTCATGCTGGCTAATAAGACGCCTTTGCTTTTCTTTAAGAACTCCTTAAATATGAAAAAAAAAAAAAAAATAAAGGTAACCATGGATGACTGACTTTGCAGTAAACCAAATTACCAATAAGAAATCATCAAAGCATAAATGGTGTGCTAGTTATTTAAATGCTGTTGTAAGTAGCATTGGGATATTTTTGTGGGCTGAACATTATTTCAGAAGTCAGTAGTTTGACTACAATCAGACTACATCAATAAAGTTAAGTTTCTTCTTTAGGTGCCCTGCCTGGAACAGACATGGCAATCATATTCCTCCACTAAAACATGTTCTCAGCAAACCTTATAAGTTGACTCATTACCTAAGTTAAAACTTTCAATAAAAGTTATTCCCTCTCTGCTTCTACTGTGTTTGTCTTCAATCTTTCCAGCGACTGGTAAATTTGATTTAACACCTGTGTCGGCCTTTGTCTTTGTTTTAATTAATGATTCTTCAAGTTTAGCTCCTTTCAGTATCAAGTCATTGGGAGTTTGTTTTTTTGTTTCTGTTCATGATAATTTCATCATTTTTCTAATTAATACATCTCTATTGCTTCCAGTTTACTCTCAGTTTCTTTGCAGTAAATGTTTTGAGAACAAACTATAAAATGACTGCATGAGTTATGAGATTTGATGATTCTGCCTCGATAAGAAATTTTCAAGGCACATGGCATGGAAAAATCTTATCTGAAGAAATCAAACATATGGATAATGATAATACAAAGCTAGAATAATGAAATCTTAAACTTGATGGAGAAAAGTGTGATCAATAGAAACTGCCAATTTCTATTAGGATAAAGCCTGAAGATGTTACATTGACTGAGCCACTTTTAAAGGATGATTTTGTTAAAATCAATTCAGCCTTTCATTGATGACATTCAGAAAGTAACATAAGACTTTACCATTCATCATAGCTTTACTTTTGTTCTATAAATGGTCATTAGGATTGTTATACCTTTCTTGGACAAATATCAGTTTAAAGTATTACTACTGCATCTCTGAAAATGGAGATGCAAGATGGAAGTAAAAAGATCAATTTCAAATTAATCTAAAATAATTAAAAAGGATTTTAAATTCAATGTGTGACTGAAAAAAAAATTGAAATAAACGTATTTGATCCTTAGACATCAATGACAGCCATTTGATGACTCAAAAAAAAAAATACAAAAAAAAAAAACATTTTAGATTCAAATTTAAAAAAAAAAGAAAGAAAACAAAGAGCTCCAGAAAGTTCAAAATTTTAAAGTTAAGACAAGACTTGCCAGTATTTTAGATACCTGGTGTTGTGCGGAGCCTGGACAAACTTGGGCTGATCTTATCAACAATTTTATTATATAATGGTGTCAAGCCAAAGGTATCCGTGATTGTTGCACTGCATTTCCTTGAATTAAGTGGGGTAGAAAAGACTAGGCTTTGTCTTATCCCTGCAGAGCTGTCTTGGATATCTGTCCTAGGTTTTGCCAGATTTGTAATTTCTGATGTGATGGGTACTTTCACATTTGCAAGATTCTTACATTCTTGTTGAGAAAGTGGACTGTGAAATTGTGGCTCTGTCAAATTTAAACGGCTGTTTTTAAGTGTTACTGATTTTGAAACATGAGCCAAGTTTTCATTTTCTTTCTTCTTTTTCTGACAAGGACTTGTGAATAAATTCATTTCTTATATCTTTTTATCCACTTTTTCAAATTAAAACTATACTCCTGAAAAAAACAAAAAAGAAGAAAAAAGTGGGAGTGCGTGGGGAGACCATAAAGAGCCTTCAACATTATAAGAGAAACCATGAAAATGAGTTCTGGCTGTTGAACAAAAAATAAGCAAATTAAGAAAATATGTATAATTATATAAGTAGAAGCCAAGAATAAAAGTTGACTCATAATATTTATAAGTCTGTCTATCACTGTTTGATCTTAATAAACTTAGCTAAAAAAGTTGAAATCAGTTATTCATTCCCATATTAAATCTTTAAAAAAAAAGCTTTTGAAAAGATCCTCAAAACATATCATTTTTTAATGACATCAATGAATAAAAAACTACAGAATATTTATCTTTGAAATTACATTTAAAAAAGTATTATTAATGATTGGATAGCTAAAAAACAATTTAATACTTTTGACCAATTACTGGTTTACTTCATTTTTCATTACATGCCAAATTATTGGCCAGGTCTTTTACAAAATATTAAGGAGCAACAATGTCACCAAGCCAATAAATTGCATTTCAAATTCGAAAGTTGCTTCAATAAAATGCTGAGCTGCTGAAAGAGCAATTGCCAAAAGGTAGGCCCAAAAAGAATTTTGTTATCATTGCCATTAAAGTCAGAGAGAGTGGAAAACAGCATGCATGCGAATGAGGAATCAATCATGCCCTGTTCAATAAAAAATGTAATCTAAAATGTTGAGGAGATTGTCACTTTCTTTTTTTTTTCTTTTTAACATACAAAGGAAGCTTGTACCCTTATTATCTAAGACTAAAGAATGGAAAAGTTGGGAAAGGTATAAATCTCACTCAGTATCTTTTTACAATAATTGTACACTTCTCTAGATACATGGAAAAGATGAACTACAATTAGGCCTAGGTCTAGACCATTGACTTCTAACATACTTTTTACTTCCAAAATAATGAATTATGATATTTTAGTATTGCTTTCTCTTTTATAATGGTCACAGGTGCACTAAGATTTTAATGAATGAATATGGAGGGTATGATTTTGTTGCAATGTAGATTTTGTTTACTTTTAGAGATAAAGGTTCATTGGACTTTCTATTTAATTATCTTTGAATATTCTCTTGAAATAATTATGCTGAGGAAATTCATTACTTAAAGAAATCTTTCAATAGGCTCTAGATCAAGCCATCCAGAATTGCTTGGCCTCAGCCTGAATAGAATGTTTTCAGTATGCCTTTATCTGCCTTGAGATTGAGAAGAAAAAAAATTGGCACTGTTTATTTTTTCATTACAGATTTCTACTATTTCAGGAGATGCCATTAAAAAATTCATGATATAGAAGGTGGGTTTCCCCTTCTCAATATGAAGAGGAGAATAAAGCGCAAAACATCATCCTTATTTGATAAAAAACAATGATTTTTAGTCTTATGCACCTTATTCATAGGTCATTTGACTCATTCACACACATACCGTTTTGCAAATGGGGACTTCACAGGATGCCCTGTCCCAGAAACCAAGCAGTCTTCATCCTTCATAGTATTAGTAATGCCCTACTCTATGGTTAAAAATGTTTAGTACTGCTCTGCTTTTCCTTCTTCATGCAATTAAGCCATTACTTACTTTCCATTGTTTCATGAAACAGGCATTTTTGTGGCTGAAGAGAATGAGCTAGAGTGTAAAATAAAATAAAGCAAATATTTTTATAAAGTCACTCAGAAGTTTTATTGCCTTTGTTTAAAACTGCAAAAGAGTTGGAATACAAAGTTTATGACTGTTTTACTTCTATTTTCAGAGGAAAAGATGCTGTGACAAAACGGTGTACATGATTTTGTCTTTAGCAATACCACTTTTAAAAATAAGAGGATTAAAAAATGCTGATCAACCATTCTAAAGCATTCTCAGATCCTTTCTCCTTTAAATTCTAACAAAATCTAGGCCTAAGCAAATAGTATTCATGACACAGCACTGATATTAAATATATTCAGGTTAAGAGGAACAGAGAATCTCAAATTTTCTGGAATTTTGTTGTATAATTGGTCCTTTCATCATAAATGACAGACACAAGCTTTATCACTGCCTCAAATATTGTATTTCATTATTCACACTGTAAAGTGTCAAAATAGGCTTACTGTTTTGTAATATAGTCGTGCCAATATAGATCTAAGCCATGAGAGAAAGAGAATGAAAATACTGCCTGCTTTAAAAAAAATTAATTTAAAAGTGTCACTTCAGTTATAAGCAATAGAAGCATTACGTTGTGAGTGCAAGGGAGCATCCAAAACTACATGTATCTTTTTAATCAGAACATTTAAGGTAAGATTTACAAATGCACACAAAAAAGAAATCCATTAAATGCTATTGTGCTTAGTTCCAACATTTCATATCACTGATTACACTGCTAAATGAAAAAAGGGTCTCCATTTTCTTTAAGTACATAAATTTTTTCATTTTTATTTCATGTTATCACTTACTCAAGGCTCTATGAACTAAAACTCATTCATCACCTTAATTACGACCAATATCTTTATCGTGAGAAGAATTTCGCATTGAAGAACCACCTGTAACTGTAAGTAACTAAAGGACAATTCTTGGAATCCTAATATAAGAGAAGACAACTTTAAAATAAAGCTGATGTAACTTTTTAACAAAGCGATAAACGCCAAGACCAAAATTGAAGGTCTATTTTTATTTTCACAAACCAACTCTCTGATGAAATGAACGCATAGCATGCTAAGTTTAGAGCCCCTTTAAGATTGAGGAACAGGCTACCACCTCTTAAAGTGTTTATTTGCGATGGCTTCAACACCACTAAAACATTTAATTTACACATCACTACAGAGCTGAAATAAAAGTTGGTATGATGGTTAAAAAAAAAACTGCCTTCATTCCAGCATGTATTAACTATTATTATGAAACAAATTATATTACTGATCTAGATCCACTCTAGAAGTCTAGATCCATCTAGCCCAGCTCAAGAACTAGAGTTTCAACTTTGAACACATCCATAGAAAAGTAAAGTGGGTCCCAGGCTTAGTCCAAGCATCGGGGAACCAGGAGTAGAGTTCTAATTGTTCTTATCTTGGTATACGGCATTATGGGGTAGTTTACATACAATATGCGATGATCAAATAGAATCAGCCTATAATAATAGTTGCATTTATTCACTCAGATAATTTGTGGCACTTCTTTGTAGAAAAAATAGTACAAGACACTGTATGTGCACACAAAAAAGGTAAATTTGGTATAGTCTGGGGACAGATCCAATGAGTTCTAAATCTATCTTCATCAGCTAATGACGAAATAAATAGATTGTGGGCTTAAAACTGTGTAGATAAAGTATGTAACAGTAGTTCTTTTTACATCATAACTTAGCCTGTCAACTGCTCATTTTGTTGGTACATTGAAATGAAGGTAAATCTATAGAGGTTAAGTTGGGCCTGTGCCTGGAATATCCCGTCAATTTTCCTGCGAGAGTTCTGATTATGCATAGGCCTACTTAGCAATATTCCAAAAATAATCATGAAATGAAGGCAATATTAGTCAACTGATGACAATTTATAAAATTTAGGCTACCTAAACTTATAAATGAACAATTTCGTCCAAAGAGAGAGATGTAGCCTAGATCTAGATCTAGATCTACATTCTTTTAAAATTTTAGGAGAAAAATTATCATACAAGATATCTCAAGAAAGTGTGTTTTAATTCTCACGTAATAACGGTAATTAAATCGTTTACTCTGATATATGACAAGAAGGCCAGCAGTCTAGCTTTCATCAAATTCACTTTTCTTATATGTACACATTCGGAAGTCTTGCCAATTTTCCATTAAATATACCTAACGCTTGTAGCTTTTAATTGCTTGTGGCCCACATAGATGTTGTCAAGATGTAGATCTAGAATGTCTAGATCTCTATATGTAGGTTTCGAGAGACTATTTTCTAATTCAGATTTACCGCTGCTCGATAGCTTACCTTTTGTTGTCGGTTCAGGAGTTCATTGATCTCTTCAAGAAAACGTAACTCTTATTTTCAAATTCAGTCTTTCAAAATATCGGCAAGTTATATTATTCTGAAGACTCTGGTCTAATAGGCGTGGCCAAAGTTGAAAAAAAAAAACTACTTTAGCTAGCAACAAGTTCTTCCTGAAGCAGCCTCCGATTTAGGTATCTATGTACATTGGAATTAAGATCTAGATACATTGTACATTGTGTGAAGACCTTGTCGAGAGTGACGCGCCAGTTCTGTTTTACAGGCAGCATGTGAAAGAATGACAGAAATCTAGATCTAGATTTATATAGCTTCGAAAAATTGTGTCACTGTAGTCGGATACCCCAGTCTTATCCCAAATTTACAGATCGTGTGACGTAATAAAGGTACCCTACATGAAATGGAACTCTCAGATCTAGGTCCAGATACCCTAAAAATTTTATTTCTTCATTGGAATATAAGATGATTGCGTCAAATCAAAACATGCAATCCCCATGCAATGAGAAGTACGATGATTTAGGGTTGCTCACTTGGACCCATCTTGCAACATAAAAAGCTTGCAAATCCAGACTAATAATTCAAATACTGGTTGCCATCCATTTATCACCGCAAATTTTCCCACCCTGAATTATGTCACTCATTTGCACTGCATCCACCTCCACACAAACATGTCGAACTCGAAGATGTTCAAAACAGCCAAGTTCTCATTGCAAAAAAAATAAAATTATTTGTGCATCAAAAACTGTCAGTGGGAAAGCTTTCTCTATATCATTGGAGAATTATTTCTTATCTCCCAGTTTGTTCACGTGTATTTTATACATAAATGTTTGACATGACTTGATGAATTGCATGGCCCCCAATGGAAAAGATATATGTATGAAGGGAAGAGAGACGAGTGTTTATCTTTTAAAAAGTTTTGATGTAAGGTAATTTTATTATGTATCTTAAATTGTAGGTGCAAATTACTTATAGGTTTTTGTTCACATCAAATGGCATATATTGTCAGAGATAATTTAAAAATTATATTCCAAAGATAATATAAATAATATGCTCATAATTTTAATTTATAACATATATTGATCTAAAGTAGGGCTAACAAGTCAGAGGTCCAATGTTCAAATATAAATCAGTCCGGACCAAATCAATTTATCATTGCTCCTCCATGTCCACCCAGCACTAATAAGTAGCTAGGTATCTTAACCCTAGCTGTACGTGTGGGGTAATTTTGTTACCCCAAGGGTTGTTTTTAATTTTTTAAAAATACTTAAAATGGAAATTTTTCTTTCAGCTTTGAAGTATTCCTCAAAAATTCAATTTGACATATGATTACATGATAATGATTGACAGAAAATCAATATTGAACTGACCTGAGGTCATTTCCGAAACCCTCCATTATTTGTTACTATGTAAAGTATGGGGTGATTTTGTTACCCCTGACGTATGGATAGGTATATAGTGATTTTTTTACTATACGGTAAGGGGGCACGCAGTTACTCCACACGTACAGATAAGACTATATTGCTATTAAAATGTAAGGGCACTCACTTACCCCTGACGTATGGATACGATAATAAAACATCTCGTACGGATAGGGTTAAGACCTGACAAAGGTAAAGGTGGCGAGGAAAGCAATGGCAAACTACCTCAGAATGCTGTATGCCAAAAATAATCAGGACTGTACTCCTGGTTCCCCAATGCTTGGACTAAGTGTGGGACCCATTTACTTTTTTTTATAATGGTATTGCTCTTGGTGTACTCTTCAATTTAGTAACATTCAGTGAATGATATTTTTTTTAAATACAGCACACCAGTAACAAAATGTTTTGAGGCCAATCATAATGAGTCAGATGTGGCATAACACTTTTAAGGAAAAATAATAATTTTTTTTTTTTTTGCAGAAGGCTGAAAATCCCACATCTTGGCTCGGAAACAATAGGGCTTTATTCAGACTTCATCATTATATGCATCATAGAAAAAAAGACCTCAGAACTTATCAGGATGTTTCAATGGTTGATATTCACATGTAACTCATTCAGATTGGTTGCAAGACAGATAGCCTTTTACAATTTGGACAGGGTCGGGGGAACAAGACGGATATATTTCATAGTCATAAACTTAAAACAAGCATCCCTTTCAAAACTGATTTACAAAGGTTTATAAGAAATAAATCTTATTTTAAGAATAGCCGATTCAAAATCTTTGACTTTCTCTTTAACCATCAAGTTTGCAATTTGCATTGTTGCTGGTTTTTAAACATTGATTCAAAAGAGCTTTTAAAGATCTAATGTAAGTTTTTTATGTTTAAAAAGTTATAAAATTGCAAGCAGGACTTTTTAATGCTTTTTTTTTTGTTTTGAAAAATGTTCAAATTGAAATACAATGTATCTTGGGTTTTTATGGATGAATAACACACTTTTTATTTGGGTATAACATTAGATTCTGCTTAAACTAGCCACAGTGTCATTTAATATGGTTCATAATTTGCTACGTTTTAGAATTTTTTTTTCCGCTTTTTTCTTTTTAAATCCTTTTCAGTGCAGATCACTATTAATGAAAGTCATATAGATAGTGGAAAAGACTTCTTATTCCAGTTCTTTTGTTCTTTTTTCAGCAAAGAAACCAACTATTTTTCTGATTTGATGGGACAAAGTACATTCATTTTACTCAGTAATGTATGAGATTAACTTTCTTTTCAATTTCAGCTAACTTCATCTTAACAATTTGACTCAGAGGCTTTTTGTGATATTTACAAGATGCTTGGTTGTGTGGCAGCAGTTATTAGCAACTGTATTTTTGGAGCCATTTATTACCACCCCAGTTTGCCTTCTGGAAAAGTATGGTTAAGAAGAGTCTTCCCTGGAAAGTCTATGGCAGATATAAATAACAAGTCTGCATTGGGATTCAGCGTTGTGGTGAATATCATGATGGTCCTGCTGCTGAGGTTTATCTTAATGTAAGTTATTGAAGAGTAAGTGAGTAAAGTGAGTCCCATGCTTGTCTGAGTGTTGGCGAGCCAGGAGAAATATCCTGATTGTTCTTGCCATGCAGATTCTATGACAGTTTGGGATTACTTTCCTTGCTACCTTTTCTTTCATTAGGTCCTAGCTACCCATTTAATGCAGATTGAACACAGGAGAGCAGCACATTGTCTTGGTCCTGGACTTTGAGTCAAACTGAGGACTTCTAATACAGTAGCCAACCGGTCTACTTATGTACTTATGTAGCCCAGCTCCCCAAACGAGGAATAGAAACCAATAATCAAAATTGTAGATTAATTTTGTTTGTTAAAAGAGTTGATGAAAGATAAAGCTAATGATTAGAAAGTTTGAAAAAAAATTTTTAAACAAACATTGTATGGATTAACCCACATGGGACTTATGCCATGTTGTCACATGAAAGCCTAATCGGGTCAAATTGATCTAAATAGTCAGAATATAGGCCTCAAGTTCATAAATATGGCCATCACAAACTTTGCAAGTGTAGCAGCAGCAACACCAACAACAAAGATAATGAGGACAACAGCAACTGCAACAAGAACAAGAACAATGATGAGGATGATGATGATGATGACAAAAACAAGTAATCCCATAATCAAGGCAGCATCTTTTCATCTGTATGCGCACTTTGTTCAACTCCCAGAAAATAATCACTGTCTCTGTCGAGTCTACAGCCATTTCAGCCTTAAAAGGTCAAAGATCTGTTTCTAACCATCATTGGTTCTGCATTTTTCCTTACTCTAGACCAAAAATGCCGTCACTACAGAAAAATTGCTGTAAAGTCCATCTTGTGGGATTTGGTACAAGATAGGTAAAAAAGAGAATAATTGGAAGCTCTAGTACAATATATGTTTTTTAAAATCAGCGTTTCAGGGTTAATTTGATCCAAACAGTCCCATGTGGGTTAAACAAATTGTCAGATTGCATATATTCGAAACAACATTGTTTTAGAAATGAAAATGTTTTCCTGCACATCTAAAGGCATATTTCAAGGCATGCAATTCTATGAGTATGAGCACATTTTAAAAAAAATGATTCAGTAATTTTTATAAATGTGCACTTCCATTAATTTCAGAGATACTTTTAGCGCTGTCAGTGTGATGGATGGCTTCAAATTTGGAGTGGGTCTATGGTGTTTGACAACTTTGCTGGAATTTCCTCATGTTCTGCTTGCCCAAAGGTCTGTGGATGTTTTCCTCATAGAGCAAGGTCACAATTTTATCAGCATGGCTCTATCAGGTGTCTGCATTGCTTACTTTAAATAATGAATAAAGTGAAGTAAATGTTTGACTTTTATATTTGTTGTAATCGCATTGTGATGGAAACTTTATTCTGTACTTTAATATACTTCAGTAGCATGACATGTTCATATAAAAGGCAGCATATGCAAAATTTAATCTTATTACTTCCATATCTCTGGCTTTGTATTATCTTTAACCTTTTCAATTACATATTTATCTTTTTGTGCTAATCTTTTCTTTTTAAAAAAATTCTACAATGACTTTTTCTTATTTTCTTGTTTTTTTTTTTTTTAAATCTTTCAATTAAAACTACTATTTCTTAACAAATACTGATATTTATTTATCAACAATAAATCTGAATTTTGGAATTGGTTAATTACTTTGAAAATGTTGATATATTTGGTAGATTTAAATTTTGAGGATTGATTCAAATATTTTGGAAGATTATTGTGGAATGCACCAATAAGTAAATGCCCAGGGCCTTATATTATCTAGATAGGAAATTGTTGTCCATCCAAATACATGCAATTAGCACATTAGGCTTTATGTTATTTTAGTGGACATTTTCAAAATGCATTTATTTTTTTAGATAATTCTTAAATTCTTCTTAGTCATAGAATTGGACTTCACTATATATACAACAAGTGTTTTAATTTTTGCCTAATTTCTCTTTCATTCTCTAGGAACAAATTTATTCCTGTTGATAGGCCTACATCTTCTTAGAAATTTTAAGACTAAAAGAAGTCTTTTGCCTAAAGCATTACACATATTTTTCAATAGGCTCTATTTTTTCCTAATCAAGGAAGAAGTATGTATGGCATTGACCCAATGACAAGAGTGATTTTAATACATTCATATTATTCGGATATTAAAATGCCATAAGCGTAATATTAAATTCAATAATTTGAAAGGGCAACAGTAGGAAAATTAGTATTCATAATATAAATGATTATCACAACATAGATAAAGAGTAGCTGTCTATGTAGGTAGGTCTATAATTTTTCATCTATG
>BLXT01005777.1:699809-710255 GCA_019648995.1 Plakobranchus ocellatus
TCTCCGGAGCCTTGATAGTGCGGGAAAAAAAAGATCGGTATACCTTTGGGCCAAGAGAAGGGTAAATAGATATTATATCACAGTGGAACACATTTGCAGCAGCCATTAACTGCCACATTCCAATGTAAGTGCCACTTTTTCTTAATTCATTACCTCCTCCTGAAAAGTTAATTCAGCAGTTTCAAGCTGAGACTGTGAGAGTCTTCTCTGCTTCGCATCGCTTAAACTCCTCGAATCTAAGCGTATCTGCTTTCAGTTGAGCTCTGAAGTGGTCATTTGCATCTTTCTTTTTGATGGCCTTTATCTCCTGGGAATCAGGCCCTGGTCCTGGTAAAGGTTTTGAGCGGATTGTTCTGCGAGGCCGATCTGAAATTTATAATTTCAACCATGTAAATAAAAAGAATAGGCCCAGACAAACAATTTAGTTTAAACATTAAATTTTTTCTTAATGCATACGCCCTGAGAACTGTAAAATCTTCAAAATCCTGAGAAAAACTTGAAACTGGTTTTAAAAGGTGTTGCCACTTCATAAGGCAGATCATGGAAAAAAAAAATAAGCTTCAAACTTCAAGTTGGCTGCTTGTTTGTAGTCCGTTAATTAAAAAAAAAAGTGTTATATGCAACATATCTTCAATCTTTTTACTTTTAAACATATAAGTAACAACCAGGATTTAATAAGGTAGACTTCTACAAGGTTGTAATGTTACCAGTCGAGGCCAATATAGACTCGAGAACATAAATGTATACATACAAAAGCCTTTACAACTGCCTTTTTTTTTTTTATAGATTATTGACAGTTAACTAGCTATAACTACATCTGGAAATGGGCCTTGTATTTATATTAGTTTGAATCCCTGGTGCTCGATTTGAAACAAAAATAAAATGAACAGTCCCAAAATCTTTAGAACTGCCTGTAGTTTTAAGCACAGCCAGAAAGAAATAATTCAATAAGATTAGAAAGAGGAAAAATTCATCTAGCTAGACTTGAGAATAATTAAGATGTGCAGCAAAAAGAAATGTATGTCCATAATTTTAGATTATTTAAAAGTTAAAATACCACCATAAGAGAGCCTTGAATAATTTATCTTGAATATTTGATACATTTTCTGACCTTTTTTGCAGTCTAGATCTAGACTCTAGTTCATCACAAAACAAGTTTGTCTACAGTTTTGATCTTGGGAAAGGAATTAGAACCAGACTTTTGATCTAGATCTAAATCATCAAGCAGTGATAAATACACCTACTGTGTCATTATAAAATTATGTCTTTGTGAGCATATTCAGTGGAACTGTGATAAATTTGCCTTTAAAAACGTTCAAACCCTATAAATTACGCTCGCTACTAGTAGAATCTGCAAGTTTATCAAGGTAATCATCTTTTTAAAACTCAAATTATAGCTTAATCGCATTTTATGACATAGATCTAGATCTAGATTCTAAGACGCATCAATGACAGAAACTTACACTGTGTCATGCTATCCCTCGTTACGTTTTAATTGGTACTACTACTAGACAAGAAACTATTTACCTCTGACGTTAAAGTAAATTCATTACAATTTGATTTGTATGGACGTAAATTTCACTTTAAGAATTTAAGATGCAAGCTTAATATAATTCAAATTTATATAAACTATTACTAAGATGTCTTCAGTGACACAATAAGCTACACAGGCGAGTCTTAGACGTATCGAATGACATAGACCTAGTATACTAAGACGTATCAGTGACCGAAACTAAACATGTGTCACACTTACCCATGTTGTCTGTTCAATTTGCCAATGTCTGATTGAGTCACAATGAGTGCCTTCCAATACAAATTATACAACACGCTTCAGAATGCAGAAGATAAAATTCAGTATTTCCACCTAAGTTTATAGAGCGAGTCACTGTGAGAGAGAAATATCTGACTAAGACGTATCGGGTGTGGTGGCTGGCAGGAGTGATGATCGAGGCCAAGAAGCCGGCTGTTTGATAGTTTTTCTGTTTCGGCCCTGGCGGAAGTAGTTCTCTTTGACCTTTTTACAAAAAGTAGAATGTTTTGACAGGGTCAGACGACAAAATAAGCTCTATGTCATCGCTGACGGTCACGATCTTAGAAGTATCGAAATGACAGAAAATCTGAACTGATATTTTAAGCCGCTATAAAACGCCTATACATGTATTAATAATTATTTGCTGGTTTAAAGCCTCTAAATTAATTTATAGGCAAGAAACTTTGAAAAATGAAGAATACATCTATCAGAAGGTTGTATAGGACTTCCATAAATATAGGTCACGATGACATAAGACGTTACGTCTAAGTAGGCCTAGGAAATGTCCTAATAAATTAAAAATTGTAATAGTTTCGTCCATTATGACGGCAAGATTGTGTTTTTGAAACAGTCCTTTCATTACATCAAGCACCCGCCATTCTTACAAAAAAACAAAGATAAAAACTGGAGATCAATGAAAATGACTACCTTAAAATGCAACAAAAAATCATTGGAGAAAAAATAAAAATTCATTTTTGATAACTCACAACATAATCAGAACACAACAAAACAATGCTGTATTATTTCAAATGTCTCTTTATTATGTGGGCAACATGTAGCAATAAAAGAAAGTTGATCAAAAGCCTTTATTTTTATGTAAAATGGGATTATAATATGTGCATGTTCACAACAGCACCTTTTGAGAATGAGTCATATACATTTTCTAGTAGGAAACTGGATGCTTTGTAATCGTCACAGTATCACTATATTTCTTATTGCTACTTCATACCAAAAGTAATACTAATGCACCCGCTCTTGCTTGCCACAGACATGTTTGAGCTGGCAACTGAAAGTAAAGTAAAAAACAGAAACAAGATCTAGAAATTTATGCAATTTGTTGGTCTGGGTGTTATCACAAGGACTGAGATGAGAGTGATACTGTTAGAGAGCTAAAAGTCATGAATTTTGACTGGTCCTTTGTAAGCTAGGGAAAAACAGATGGCTGAACTACACAGGCTTGTAGTTATGGTATTGGTAGAGAATGTGTAATGTATCTCAAATAATGGACAAGGATGAAAAAGGAGAGGAGGGCAATAATCTGGCCCCGTGGAAAATTGCATTTTTGAAAAGGAAAAATTGCAAGGTTAATGGCCAAAAAATTGCAAACTTTTCGATGCTCAGCCATACAAAGCCTTTCAGTATTAAAAACTTGACAATTTTGTATTTTTAAGAACAAGAAGCAAAACAAAACATCATGCATGCAGCTGACATATTTAATACCAAAAATAAAATATACGGGTACTTCTAACAGAGCTGCCAACTTAACGTTTTCGCTGGGAAAAATTCCGGTGAACACCTAATAGATAAATTCCGTTTTCCGGGCTGCCCCTCTAAAATTCCGTTCAGTTGTATGGATGGATGATGGAAAGGAAAAAAAAAATTATCTCGTTTTATCCTTTGGATCCACCTGATATCAACAGACGTGTTTTCTTTACCTATTTAAATAGCATTGAACATTTTTAAATTACTACCAATACAACCCAAGTATCCAATTTGCAGTCCATTACGTTTGTTCAACATTCTGAATAAAGAGACTGAGTAACTTCTGTGTTATTGTAATGTCATGATGCTACATGCAGACATGCCAACATTATGCTTTAGTTAGGTGTAATTCATCCCGACAATGGGGAAAATTTTACACTTTAGCTGTTTAGCTAAGCACTTGTGCTTTGGTTTCATTTTGTGCGATTTTCTTTCCATTCACATAAAAATGCAGTATCGATGGAAGGTTGATCCTCAATTTTTTAAAAACTTTCGGCGAAGTAGACCGAAGTAGTTTCTTAGATCTTATACCAGACTTGCAAAATGTCCCTGGATTGAATAAAGCATCTAGATCTATCCCCAAATTTTTTTTTGGAGGAGAGGGGGGTTCTGTGACTCAATAGACCTTCAGAGCTGGTGGTAAGGTAATCAAGAATTAAGGCTGATTAAGACTGCACCATCTTAATCATATGAAGGGCTCAATGGAAAAACTGGTGATATCACATTTTTTAAAAAAGAAGAAATAACAATTTTAAAGTTTGAAGACTCATTGCAAAAAAAATTCATAGTTTTGTTGTGCAGAGCAGGATTTCTTGTTTTGTACGTCCATTTTTGTTTTTAAGTAAATTAAACACAGCTGTGTATCAATTGACAGGCCTTGGAATTTTTTGATTAAGTCAGGGGTGTCCTTCTTGGAAATCACGTTTTTCCATTGCAGTTTATAACTCCTATAAAAAACAAACAAAACAAAAAAAAAAAAAAAACAACTAAAACGCAAGTAGTCAATGAAGGATGAATCTAAAAGACAAGAGTAGAAGCAAGTTGAACTTTAAGTGTAATTTGAACAATGGAATGGTAATCAGTGACTGCAAGTTGAACTTTTAATGTAATTCATTTATTTCTCAGTTTAATGGACTCTCTTGCAACCAGTCAAAAGGCTACAAAGGGGTACTGCTCCCTCCTCATCATTGGCATCTGCAATTCCTTGGCCATGAGGTAGATTCAGATTGTCAAGGAAATTTTTGGCTGCCGAAGCACAAAATCGTTTCAAAGCCTTAAGGTCCTGAGTTTTTCCTTAGAGATGGGCCGTCTTCCCTCATGCGATTTTTTGAGAGCATTCAGTGTCGCTTGTTTTTTTGGCTCGTTTTGTGATAACACAGTCGATAAACAGCCCTTTTCATAATTCTCTAAATTTCCTGAGGGACGTAGACTCTTTTAGGGATTTGGTCTCTCGAAGTGGTCTGCTGACCACTGGGTACTTTGCCAGGAAGAGTAGATCTAGGTAGTGGCTAAAGTTTTTGAAGACAGCTGAATCACAGTGGACCACCGTAAAAGGATGGGGGCTCCTCTGAGCTTGTTCAAAGTACTGAGGCCAGTCGGATGGAACTTCTGCCCTGAACTGCAGATTAACAAGGCCAGCGTCTTTGTCACACTCCGTGTAACTGTGTCTTCTTATAGGGAACGTCAGCATGACTTTTGTGAAGCGCTTTTTAATGGGAAATAGGTGATACATGTAACGGAACATTTTCCAGTTTTTGTTTTGTCCCGTGCATGAACAACAGAATAAAAGCAGTTCAATGGCATCTGGGTTTTGATAACTGTCAATGAAGTGGCTAATCATCGAGACCACATCATTAGATCCTTTTTTCCAAAGTCTCATCATAAGTGTATAGGAAAGCCTTTACGCAGACTTGAATGGACACTGCATTCCCACCTCTCACCACCTTCACATGGTACTTGTACGAGTGATCGTGGGGATTTTGAGCTTCTTCAAAAACTCCTGGAATGGGAAGCTTTCATTCTACTCCCCCGACATTGATTAGAGCTGCTAACCATCTGTCCTGTGTATCTTTGTTAAAGACGCTGTTGAAGTGACCTACAAGACTATCTCTTTCTTCTGCAGACGTAACTTGAAAATAATGAAGTCTAGTACATCTACAATCTTCCCCTGTTTGTTGGCCTGACTAGGCTTCTAGTTTCCTAATTTCTGTCGTACTGCAAAGTTTCGGTCGATTTTTAGGCTGATCAGTAACTTGAGGTCAGCTTTCATCAACAGCGCAAGCAGCCATGATGGTAACCAAAAAACAAAGTCACGTGACCTTCAAGTCGCTATATGGTTGGATAAAAAAAGAACTCTCCACTAGTAGACCCAAAATCAGAAGTACCGGTTTGGATATCACTGGATTTTCCATTGTGTCTAAAGGATAGCACCAGTTTTTCCATTGTGTGTTATTTTTACAACACGAAATATCGCTGGATAGCACTGGTTCTTCCATTAAACAATTTAGCGGGGTCAAAGCAAAGGGTGCGGACATACTAAAGGGGGCATAACCATGAACAATGCTAAAATGTGATATCACCGGTTTTTCCATTGTGCCCTTCATATATTAATTCACACTCTTGACAGCTAAAAAAATCCTTATCCCCACCCCGTTTATTATTAATTAATCAAACAGGAGCCAGAAGCGTGAAACACTTGCATTTGCACTGATAGGCAAACAAATAAGCTATGACTATGACACTATGAGTGTGATAATAATCATTTTAAAGTCAACATTGTGCACGATACAGTAGGCCTAAAGACTCAATAGTTATAAATTTATTTTGAATGATATATATAGTGCTTTGAAAGGAAACTTAAAAATAAGAGGGAAAAAAAATATTGAAAATTTGAACGTACACTCCTAAAACGTTTATCAATACAAAAGTGAAAGCAATAGACTGGTTACGAAATAGTTTAAATATTAAATAGAATACATTAAATAAAAATTTCTGAAACAAATTGACATATACTTCATCATTAGTCCTAAAATGCCATTTCTACTAATAAATGAATGACAGCATTGTATTTGTAATGAAAATTTTTCAATGTAATAAAACAGTAAATTTCCTTCTTTGTATCTACAAAAATACACTTTACAAAAAAAATAATGAAATCTCTAACAAAAAATGAAAAAAAGCTCACCTTCAATGCCAACGGCTGCTGGCTTTGGAAAATATCCAGGGCTTCAACAAAGAGCTTTCTCTTCTCCTTGATGAATGTCATCTTTTGGAAGAAAAGGGCTGAACTCGCGTCGTCTTCCAAGAGCCCCTTCAGCTCCTTTACAAAGTCTGGTGCAGAGGACTTTGAAAGCTTCATCTCATTCAGGACAAACTCAGTGTAGAGAGGAAAATGATCAATATGGTACGCAACTGCATGGTACCGACAGTTCCATCTTGAGAGAACAAAACAGGAATGAAGACTGGCATTGCGAAAAAATGCCAATTAAAAACCACAAAAAGAGCCAAAAATTCCCTCCCAGAATGCCAAAAAAAAATGCAACAAGAAGAAGACAAAAATGCAAAAAAAATCATCCTGTTGCAACAAAAATTTTGCAAAGGGATATCTTGTTGACGGCCTTCTTTTGTATAGCAGTTTTAGCATATATGCAGTGCCCATCTCTGGACAAGCGTTGGTGGAGATGAGAGAGATGGGACTCTTGTCATTCCAAAGGTGGCAACAATGTTCCCCACCTGTCTCATAAGACATTCACCCTTGCCAACCTTTGTTTTGAGGTCCTGAGGCCATGCTTTGGGATTTTGCCTAGTTTTCGCACAAAAGTATGTCGTGCGGTTCAGCAGATCTTTTGCAAGGCGCACAGAACTAAAATAGTTGTCAAAATAAAAATGATGATGCTTGTCTAAAAATCTTGAGCCCACAGTCATGACAACATGATGCGCTAGGGCATGGGGCCTAGGTGCTTCCTTTTTTCCTGTGTAAAAACAGAAATCCAGCATGTAGCCGTTGCTTGGGTCACATTCACAACAGCACCAGACCTTAACTCCCCATCGATGGTGTTTGTTTTTTTATGTACTGCTTGAAGTGCAGCCTCCCTTGAAAAGGGATCATCGCCTCATCAATGCTGACAGCCACACCTGGTGAATAGTAGGTTTGGCATGACTTGAGGACCTGATCAATAGCTGGCCTTATCTTGAGCAATGGGTCATGACCAGGTTGGCCGTGAGGGATAAATTGCTCACTGTCAGCTAAGTGGAAATAACGAGAAATCTGCTGATAGCGGTCATGGGAAAGCACAGCTGAAACTCTTAGCAATGGATCTTTTGACCAATACATTACTTACTAGTGCAGGCATCTTATGGATCCCAAACATAATGTTGACATAAATAAGTTTATGTCTTCATCTGTCACAGGCCGAATGACCGAGGAGTGTTTTGTTTGATTTTGGTAATCAGGTCGTTAGGGAAATAGAGTATGAAGAATTTATAGGGCACTGATGTGTGATCCAACTCAAATTCACTAAATTAGGGCTAGAGCGGGCAGTAAATAGCTCAAATAGCTCAACTTCAACGTTTTGCAGTTGATCTGACCAGGCAAATTCTGATTTGGCACCTACCTTGGCAATGGGGCTAGAACTAGATCTAGATCTTGATCTACATTCAGATTCATCATCGTCGGAAGAGTCGACTTAGCCTATCACCTTCTCCCTCCTCTACATCAAAATCAATATCTTTCATCTCCAACATCATCTACAGGGCTACCCACATCTTCATGTTCTTCATTTGTCGTTCTGTCTATCATTTGCGAAAGCAAGTTGAAGGCCATTTTGAAAAAAAATCGTTACTTGGTAACCATGCTTTCAATTTTAGAACAGTAAACGAAAGTTGGACTCTTCCAGCAATAGAAACTGTTTTGCCTCAGCCACTGTAAAGAAAATAAAGGGGCTTATTCCGTAGTTTAAAAGTGTATGCTAATGCTATAGTCAAGTATCAGCGGACGATTCCGCCAACACCCATAAAGGGTGATGGCAGGGGATGACGCTTTTTGTCAGTAAACCGTGATGCCAGGGGAGAAGAAAAATAAATTTGATTTATTCTTTGATTTATCCTTATTTCAACAATAAATTATATAATCTTAAATAAACAAAAAAGCAGACTATTCAAATCTCTTGTTATACTATAGCAAAAGTTGTTGTTATCCAAGCTGTTGTTAAGAATTGGTTCCACTGGATTTTTTTTCAATGGCATGGAACACATACACATACTGCTTAGAAATGTTTGTACATAATCAAATAAAACAAATGGAGATCAATGAATTTGTCTTTGAGTGCAATGTTGAAATTTTAAGACAATATCAATTTGAAGCCAGTTATTAAATGATGAGTGTTACATAATTTGCGACTCTTATTTTGAATTTCAAACTGTGGAAGCAAGATAGCACTAAGATGTAACTGTATGACGTTTTTGTTTTAACTTACTGAGCCCTGAGTTGTTGAGCCTATGCTAATTGCTATCCCCTTTTGCCTAGCCAAAACTAGGTTCAGGAAAAAAAAGTTCCTATCCCATTCCCACAAAATTGTGCATGCTGTCAGATGAATATGTACATGACATGAAGGAAAATTAATTTGAAATCGTTTATTGCAACAGAGATTTTGTACAATTCAGTTGAAAAAGTCACAAAGATGGTGAAAAAAAAATTTTGAAGTCTAGGCTTAGTGAACGCTTTTGTAAAAAATTGTATTAAAACTTAATTCATTGAATGAAATGTAGTCGAAAGGTTGAGATGCAAAACCTATTTACCATTTATTTGTAACTGTAAATCCATTTTTAGGAAATCAAGATTTTTAAATGTAAATTAAACAACTAGCAATTGCTTCTTGTGTATCAATCATTTAAAATAGATGCGAGGAAACAATTTGATTTTTGCAAAAAAAGGTTTGCAAAATTATCTTGTTTTGTCGTAAATGGATTACATGTGGTTGGGCATGAAAAATGAATAATGTACAATGGGTTTTGCATCCTAACCTGCCAAATGCTAAAGTGGATATGGGTAGTTAAATCAAAAGCTGTACAAACATCAGAAGGCTTATGTGTGTATAAAGTACATATAAAAGTCTTAGGAGAAATAATTCATACACCATTCCTTGTATTTATGGTAATTTTTAAATGGTAATTTTTAAAATTCTTGCAACATGTTTTTCACGCAGTAGGCCTAATATTTATTAACAGTAATTTAAGAAAAAATTTATGTTGGAGTACAGTAAAGGGAGCCAAAATCTTAGGAAGCGCTTGGTGGCTTCAGAAAACGTATACATAAATGTTGGTTTTTTTTAGAAATAATATCGTACGGTTCAGAGATGAAGCAGCCTTGAAAAGAGGAATTCTTTATTCTGCAACATCATTCTAATCAGCATCGCGTTCTGCATCACATTAGAGCTGCAATTACAATTATTCTGAGGCTGATGCTAAAAGGATATAAAGTCTAACTTTAAGCAATCTTTAAAAAAAAGCTATTTGACAAAAGGGTGTTTACAATGATAAATAATATATTCTTGGAAAGTTGTAAATCTTCAATTTCAGGCACTAGAAAAGATGGACTTCCATTATTTTCAACCCATGATATCCTTCATTTCAAGGATATTTTATGTAAGACAAAACAAAAACTGCCAAAGGATCGTAAATGGTCAAAAGTAATATGAGAGGCAAACTTCCAAGTCAAGATTTGATTTTTAAAATGCATTTTTATCTTTGTTTTAATTTGCTTGAGCATCTGATTGGAAGCCTATCAGAGCTGAGAGAAACCCTGAGATCACCGCGTAATGGTGGACTGGGTATACCAATAATCAATCAATCAACCAGGTCAAGACTGATTCTTTAAGACAGCTTACCATATAAAATAAAAAGAGAAACGCTGCAACTTTAAATCAGTAGCTACACAGTCTATTATATTAATACATTTACTATTTTTATCGAATAAATCCCTGCGGCGTGTCAATGTAATCTGTGAAAGTAAAACATAAAGCGTCTAATTTGTTCTTAAATGCCTTTTGTGCGATTGTACTACTAAGAAAAAAATAGATGAATGATTGTAAGTTTATGTACCAAATCCCGGAAAAGTCTGGAACTGAAATCTTTCAATGAACATTAAAAGGGCCAAC
>BLXT01005777.1:735563-746319 GCA_019648995.1 Plakobranchus ocellatus
TGGTGGGGGTGGAGAGGAAATTAATTTATAGAAGGCACTACTGTCTATCTAAACTGTGTTACAAAGAGAAAAAAAATAGAAATTAACAATATATATATATACATTATAATATATACATTTTATAAAGCCATGCTCACCTTTGCCTACTCCTGTAGATCACATATCCCAGTAGCGCCAAAACAGCTAGTCCGCCAACAACGCCCCCTACAATGGCTGCCCAATACTTCATTGGACTGTCTGAAGTCTGAGCAAAGGCTGTGGTTCTGGGACTCACAGGGATAAGGATGCTTGCCTTGGATGTGATAGAGTCCTGGGAAGGAGCCGTACTTGTAAATTGTACAACCGGAAGGCTAGCTGGGACGTCGGGAATACTGGTATCACTTACTTGTGACGGTGTCGTCAATGTTGGTTGCACTGCTGAGGAAGTGGGTGTCACAGGTGTTGTAGAGGAGGCTATTGGAATGCTGGTTGTATTCCTAGGGGTCTCTTGAACGGTGGAATTTGCTGTGATATTTGGTGTTTTTAGGGTTGATGTCAGTGCTTGCTCATTGGTGGAACTTGCAGATGTCGGAACTGTATCGGGTATAGTGGAAGTAGTTACTGATTTTGTGGTCTTAATGGGAGAAGTTGTTGGGGTGGCAGCTTCAGTTGTCGTTCCATACGACGAAAGTATGCTTGGCGTCTTCACCGTAGATGGCGTTGTATTTACTTCTGTGGTGAGAGTTGTCGTAGGTTTTACGTCATCACCTGGCGGAGTGGGCGTTCCTGGTACTGGATTTCGAAGTGGGCATCTGGCTAGAGGGGAACCTGTGAATAACCCAACACTTTATTAAGAAGAAGGAGAGAATGGAGATAGCACAGGAAGAAAAAGAATAAAACAGTACTATTCGAAGAAATTAGATCAATGAACAGAATATTTAATAGTATGGTTAAAATGTTTATGCCATTTAAATTTTCTTTTAAAATGTTGGTATGATTTTGAAAGTCCGTGTATGGTTACTGCTTGACCAGCTTCATTGAGATTGCAGCTATGGCTAAAGGGCAATTTTATGTTATGAAATTTTCTACTCATGTTGTTTTTCCTTATTTAGTGTGATTTTAAATTATCAGATTGCATACCATGAACTAAGGAAGATTTTCCCAGGGAAAAATATCAATAAAAGCATGAATCGGAAAATATTCCACCACACGCCAACGTTAACGTCGAAAATAAAATTGAACATGTAAAAAGGTTTAATACCTAGGAGAGACTATTACAGAGAATACAAATAATGAGAAAATGAACAAATGTACTGGTTTATGAAAATCAAAATTCATTAAAGTGAAGGCAATAGACATTCTCAGTTAATACATTTAATCCTTTTTGTACGGCTGTGAAACATTGACATTCAACACGACCGTACAAAAGGTAATGCGGTCATTGGAAATGTGGATGTAAAAGAAAATTGGAAAAATAATAATTTGGACACAGAAAATTACAAATGATAGCATATGTGAAGAATTCCATTACAAACATTCTTGCTAGCTACCATCCCAAAAAGAAAAAAAAATTCTTTTCACTCGCACCAAGACTTAACATCCAAAATTACTATCTGGCCATATGGAAGAGAAGGCAGCAAGGGGAAAGCAACGTGGAAGGATATTATCAAGATATTGACAAGAAAAACACAGACACAATGTGCAACAGTGACTGACAACAAAGGCTTTTTTCTGTGTGTGTATAGCCAGTCCACAACAGGTTGATTTCAGGCTTTCAGCCCCCTGTAAAAAAAAAAAAAACCAGAGCGCCGTTGCAGGGGCCTGAAGCTTTGACAGAAGAGTACTTCCAGATCTCAGTTGTGAGTTCTATTGCCCCCTACGCCTCCCGGCTGACAATAGAAAAAAAATGGAAGTCCATTTCACGGCAACAGAAAGAATGAAACTCTAGCATTATATACAAACATTACCAAAATAATGCAGCGCCTGGGAAGAGACAGTGGTCCAGTCCTCTAGTTCCCCTCCAGGCTGTCCCAAACATGCTGGATGGTCAGGTTGCATCTGGCAATTGGTAGCACAGTCTTGGCCAAAGGAGTAGCTGTCGCAAGCCATACGGTATATCAGATGCGCTCTGAATGAACAATCGCACTTGTGTTAAAGAGTATGAAGTTCTAGCCCTGGGACTTTCTCTATATCCCAAAATGTCAAAGTTAGAAGTTTGTTTATTTCAAGTACTTTATTAAAGAATGTAAATTTCCTTTTTTTATATCTTTTTTTAATTTAAAAGCAAAAGAATGGGAGAAAAATTCATGTATAATTGGTATGAAAATTAAATTTAACTATCAAATTGAAAGGACTTGGTATCATTGAAGATGATATTAGTGACGGAGGAAATTTATCATTCAGTCTCGACACAGTTCACAAAATCGTTTCAAATTTTGGAAGAGGTATGATACCACAGATAAGATAAACAACACAAAGGACTCCACGGTAATGTAAATAGGTATGAAACTTCATCGCAGGCTGAAATATGTGAATCTTATTATTTACTAAGATTCGTGCATTAATTTTTTTTGCCTCATTCAGAAACATACATTCTTACACCATAGAATATCCCTTATCAAACATTATAAGTTACAACTTTTATTTCGGGCTGAGAAAAAGAGGGTGGGGGTGGGGGTGGGGATTCTGAAAGCGATTATTTTTATTTATTTGAAATAGGTGTTTTTAAAGTATGGCAGTGAATTTGTCATGGTGAAATTAGTGGGAAAAAAATATAGAAAAAAATTGTTGATCAATGATTGCCATGGTAATGGCTGTGGAGATTAATACAAATGGCAAAATTGTTATAAAAAAAAACATGTACTGAGACAACCACAGCCGAAGTCACTGTAAAACCTATAAGAATATTTTATCTTACTAGCCATATTTTGTCGAAATACAGACGGTTCGAGCCTCGGTTTTAAATCGATAGCAACCAAAAGTCTTAAAAAAATATTTATAAATTCTATATCGTATTGATATTCATTGAAGTTGATATCAGTACACAAATTATGATATTTCATTATTTCCTTTTGATTGAAAACTCATATTTTCTGTTCTGTGCAGAGCAAAAGAAATGCTCAAATCGTGAAATAGCTTATTCAAGAGAGTAAATATTAAAGAAGAAGTGTTAACCTTCCACCCACTTCCTCTCTACCTACTTAGGTAATGATATAGTTTGGGTAAAAATTGCTAATGAGCAAGTTTGTAACTTTGCTTGCCTGACTCGCAAACACAGTGGCGCCCATTCAGCTTCCGGGTCATAGTTCATGAGGTGTGTGAGATACTAGTAAGAACAAATTCGCTCATCGTTATCGCATATAAACGACGTTTAACACATCCGGCGAGCTTCCGTTCTCCGCTTGTTAACGAGTAACATAACCCTCCAACCTTTCACTTCATGACCTCATTTATGTAACTAAATCTACATGCAATGCTTTTATTTTTTTTTCTGCTTATCATTCATATAAGGCAGTGCGCAAAAGCTAAATTTCATTTTTCACAGCTCAGTGCGTACTAAAAGTTACAAAAACCTTAACCTCATCCGAACCTGTTGGAAATCAATTTTTAAAAATCTCCGATACATACGTACCGCCATACCACGCTCAACGTTGAAGGCGCAGTGGCGAAAAGCATGTTGATTTCGAAAGTTCCAGAATTGATGATTCTACTACTACTACTACTACTACTACTACTACTACTACTACTACTACTACTACTACTACTACTACTACTACTGCTACTACTACTACTACTATTACTACTGCTACTACTATTACTACTACTTCTATTACTACTACTACTACTACTACTACTACTACTACTACTACTACTACTACTACTACTACTACTGCTACCACTACTAGTGTTACTGCCGCTATAACTATCATTACCACCACTACTAACTTTATGTTCATCTCAATCTTTCCCCTCTTTCGCTACAGGATGCAGATGTTTCAAGTCTAAATGCTTTTTTTTTCTTTCTTTTTTTTTTTCTACGAAAAACCCTTAATTATATACCCATGTAAAATTTTTTAAAAAATCACATTATTTATTTTTGCTGAGAAAAACAAATTTACCATGGAACCTTTTTATTATATTTTATGATTATACAATAAACGAAATTTGGAGAGAGGCGATTCTTTTCAAGAAAACAACGAATAGGCGCCTAAAAACAGTGTGATTTCCGAACGGCGAATTTTTCTTCCCTTCTAAGCATATTTTATGCCTCACCCCTCTTATAACTTTTTCCATATTGAACAGGCGTCCATAGTTAAATAAAGAATCCATTTTTTGTCAAAATCTCAAATTAAAAATATGTGAATTTCTTACTTAGCCCCATTGTTTGTATAAAAGAAAAAGCTGGTGTAGAAATCTGAAGGTCCACCGATGGTCAGTAGCCCTCTAGCCGAGTCGAGCAGTCTTGGTGGCATATCAGGCTCCTGCTCTTCCAAAAACATCTTCAAGTTAAAGGCAGTCTGACTTTTCAACTTAAAAGAAATGTTTGTGAAAAGGCAGGAGCGGTAAGAAGGAAAAAAATGCATCGCAAGACTGACATTTAAAAGCAATTATTATTAATTACATAAAGAAAAAAGGTCTTTATAAGTTATTTTTCCTTTTAAAATTAACAGATGTGAAAATTAGAGATTACTTGAAAAGAATTCTTAGCATCAAAAAGCTTATTAAAATGATGTGTGGAACACTGATTATTTAGCATAACTTTCTGGTGTACAAGCTCCATATTGTCCCCACGGATTCAAAGAAACTGAAACCACGTAAATAAGTCTACTTTAAACTTTCCCAGTCTTTTAAATTCATGATTTTTTAACACTGTCATTGCGATATGAAACAGTTTTTACAATCTTGTCTTATTGCGACATGAAACAGTTTTTGCAATTTTGTTTTCGGTATATTTTAAGAACAAAAGTGTTTTTTTAAGTAAGTAAAATTATCTGATGGTGATATGGTTAAAATAAGCCTTACAAAACATCTGGCATTTAGCGATGAGATGTAGATGAAGGTTCATCGTCCCGTTTCTGACCAAAGATCGCGAAAAGATTTAATCATGGACCTTTGGGTTTTATTCTTCTCTTTAAAAGCTTACAATTTCAAAGGAGACGTGTTTTTAAGGGACTTTCAGCAAAATTCATGGTATTTTGTACAGTTTCCGCATAAACAAAAATGCACATTTAAAACAAAAATCATACAAATAATGGTTGCTCTACACTTTTTTTCTAGAGTATCAACTTATGCTTTGAACACTTACTATGTTCCTAACAAAATTAGAAGAAGAAAATTGTATTATTGTGCTTTACATTTTAAGAGCATAAGTCAGAATCTGAAAAAAAGCAGTAAAAGAAAAAGTTTTAAAATCCTCGATAATTCCCCATGAGCAATAGTTGCCTATATTTCATTTAGCTAATGATCATGAGAAGAATCGATCAGTACATGTCAAACTGACCACTGGATGGTGTTTTATGTCAACACAAGTGCAAGAAAAATCAATCGCTAGAAAAATTGAAATCAAACGACTCATGTATTAATGTGTGTTTTCTCAACAAAAATTCAAGATAGCATACTATTTCTCCCCTCGTTCTCTTCCGTTCCCACTCGGCTCTCTTTATTCATCTGTTGACCAAAATTGACTGCCCATTTTTACATGTTTTTACATTAAAAGCAAGAGTTGCTTGATTTTTTCTTCGGGACTGGTATCATTTATTGAGACTTCTAATTTGTTAAACGCATACAAGTTTTTTCCTATCTCTTTTTTTTTATATTTGCCATACGGTTAAGTCACATTTCCTGTCTAATAAATTGAAAATTGTTAACTAACTTAATCTTATTGCTTTAGCTTATTAATTTTAATTTTTTAAAAAAGTACTACTCCTTTTGAAAAGTAGTTTTCTTTTTTTAAATACTTGATGAAGATCTCTTGCTATCTCTATCATGACATGTGCCAATGAATCACACTGCTCAGATTTTTTGCTGTTCAAAATGGTCGAAGCTTTTTCAGTGCTGTTTAAAATCCTTGGAAAGTCAAGATTATTTGCAATATAACACTACTTTTGACAGGGCTTAGGAAAATATTCTTTTTAGGTTTTAGTATAAAAAAAAAGCTCATACTGAACATCATATATGAAAAACAATTTTTGCATAAACTTCATGGATCCTTCAGCAAGATAATTAGTTTGTGCCCTAATGTAAAATAAAAGGAAAGGTTCCCCTTTCATAAATATTTAAACCGAGTAAAATAAACGCGATAAAACTGATTTTGAACAATTTGATGCAGGTTTTAACAATTAATGTTCAGATATAACAAAAAAAAAAAAACAAGAGAGGTTAGCATTCTCATTTGAACACACTCGCTTTTCTAAGGTAGGAGGACCTTAATGAGGTGTAGATGTTGAAAGCAAAAAACCTACACTGTTGATTATGAAAAAAAGGGTTAAAAAAATAATACATCCCTCGCTGAGAACAAAGTCACCATTTCCAAACGCTCAAAGTTGAAAATTAGAATTCTAAACTTAATATATTTAATTTAAAATCTCCTTATATCTCGCTCATGCATCTACTGCAAAAAAAAAAAAAGGGAAGGCAATATACAGTAACTTCTCACGATAGAGCCGGTTAGTTGAAACATAGTTTATCAAATAATCATTTTAAAGTAGACGCACATCACGGCTACTCACCATCAAATTATTAAAACTAAACACCGTTGGAACCAATGATTCTGGTCTCCAAAGCAATGGTGCTGGAAGTATAGCTGTCTTCATTTTGTCAGAGTTAAGGCCATTTTCAGACACTGAAATGTGGAAAACCAATCCACACATACTGTCTTCTTTACACAGACCGTTTGTGTCTCTGACCATGTCACAACATGTTTTGATTACGCCATCATTAGTTGTGTATGAAAGCAGAGCAAGGTACAGCTTGCTGCTTCCATATGCTGGAGAATTTGTCTGTTGAGAGAAACAAAATAATAAAACAGTTCATGTATTTTTCTTGGCCATAGCCACATGTACCTGGTTAATTCATACATATTTTGCTCAGTACATCTTAAGATTCGATTATAGCCAAATTTAATAAACTTTTGTATGAAAAAATAAGATCTTCTGGCTGAAACAAAAAACATCACTTTTAATATAATAGACTAGTCATCTTTAATTTCTTATCAGTAGCATGTTTCGATCATGTCTCACGACTTCTCATTTTATTTTATTATTTTTTTTAATGTATGTGATAATTTGAATTGGGTCTAGAACAAATTGTATTCGTTATATGCTCCTCTGCTATCTTTCATTTTATATCTATATTTAAGCTTCTATCCTGTATAAAAATTTAACCCTCTATCCTCCTCCTTTTTGTTTTTTCTATATCTCTCTCTTTCTCTCCCGCCCTCTTTCTTTCCTTTGTCTCTCTCCTTTTCTCTCTGTCTCCCGTTTCTCCCCTCATCTTTTACCGTTTTTATCTCAGCTTCCTCTCTATGTCATCTTCATTTGCAAATATTTTTTTTAATTTTAAAAACCTTGTCTAGATAGAGATTACGTTAGTCAAATTGGGAGAGAGCGAGAGAGAGGGAAAGACAGAAAGAGACAGAAAGAGAGAAAAAGAGGGAGCGAAGACGATATACAGTGTCTCGTTGTAGTGAAGAAGAAACTGAAAGAAAGAAGACAAAAGTGAATGTATAAGTGTGAAAGATAGAGATTGAGAGAGAGAGAGAGAGAGAGAGAGAGAGAGAGAGAGAGGGTGAGGAGCGAAGAATGAGGAGAGACGGTTGAGGATGGTGACATGGAAGCCTGGGGGATATGGGGTAAGAGAGGAGGGAGGGAGATATTGATTGTACATACCAAAAGTATTGTTAAAAGTACTATTCCAGTAAACTTTAAAGAATCCATTGCCATGGCAATGCAGCACATGTGAGAGGTGATCTATGAAGGTAAGTAAAAGCCTGCACAAAGTAAGACTGTCAGTAATTGTGATATTTTGACGGGTAGTGGTCCTGGGTTAATAATGAAATCACCATTTTCCTGGCTGAGAGTCGCTCTGTGTTGTATCCTTTAGTGTCCGAGTCTGCCTAGCTGAGTTATTTAAGAATCCAGTCTGTCTCTCTCATCCAGTTTTTGTCCACAACTCAATAAACCATTAAAGTCTTATGATCAATAAAGCATCCCTGATAAAGTCATCAAGGAGAAGATTTTAAAAAGCCACTTGAATCTTGAAAAATGTCTGAATCCTCAAAGTTTGTACGACCAACGATTTAGGTACTATTCAGTTGTCTATGGCAGGATTTTTAACCCATGACTGTTCTATTTATAGTGACAAAAAGCCACTAAAGAAGTATAGTCGTCTCTTCTTAGTTTCGTCCAATTTTATATTGACTCTTCTTCAATTCAATCAAGCACGACAAAATGAGCCAAGGCTAGTGATAGCGAGACTACATAGTCTGTCTATAAACCTCACTACTATAGACTTAAAGAAAATTATATTTCAGATAAAGATTAACAGACTTAAAGAAAATTCTATTTCAGATAAAGATTAACACAAAAATGCAAATCATCACTGATTTTCGGCTCAAGAACATGTTCATCAATGGAAACAACTTAGAATTAGTGAGAAGCCTTGTATTTTGTACTACTGTACACTTTCTGAACTGAAAAAGAAGCCAAAGACTAAAAATTCGAGGCCCCTGTACACGATATTAGTTCTTAGAAAAGCAAATAGCCTGAGAGAAAAAAAAAGGTAGCAAATAGGATTTTTCTGCCGCTCACCAGTATATTCGTTTTACTAGTTTGCCTAATTCTTCTTTCCCAGCTTCCTTTTTTTTTGTAATAATTATTTATAGTGATCCATGATAAAACAACATGATCAAGCAGATCGCATAAACTGCATATTGTCCTGATGAGTGGGATAGGCGATCCCTAAGGCATGATGCGCTCAGTCAAGTAAGCCAGTAATTGCTCTCTTACGCTTTTTCTTTACAGTTTAGCTACCAGAGCAAGATGGGAAATAGGATGGAGTTGATGCTGCCATTAATTAGAAATTAAGAATTTCTGTCATCTGCTCTTCTTCCCATGACTTTCATTTCGCGCAAAAAAGATTGCTCTTTTTCTCTCCTGTCGATTTACCAGTATTTTATATTATGTAATTAATGAAACACGGTTGCCTTATTTTTTTTTTCTAATTTGGTGTTGCAACTTGCCGATTACAACGCCACATTATTATTCACTGAGCATTTTTGATACATGTGCATAATTTATACGTCTATAGTTAGTATAATTAAAAAAAAAAAAAAGCTTCAGTAATGTTTGAAGATACAGGTGAAGCTTCAACGATGTGTTTAAAAAAAACCAGATCACAGTCACGGTACAGAAATCGATGTAACACTATAGGAGAATGAATTATTTCAACCATTGCACGTCATTATAGTTGTCATATAATACTATAAAATGTATTTTAATCACTAATATAAGAAACAGATCGGAAAATGAGCATTTTTAGTTAAATTACACTGATGTGTTCCGAAGACTTATCTAAAGCCAAAGAAAACTAATTGACATATTTTTTCACATCCCAGAACACAGCAAAAGAATGGGACAATTCTCTAAAGCAGACTCCTCCCGAGATGGCCATCAAGAATGACCCGAGTTAGTCAGATAAGTGCTCTAAGTGGACGGTGCGCTTATTTGTTTACTCGTCCATCCTCAGGTATGCGATTCTGATAAGACACCTTCACATCTCATCTCTTATCAAACCATTTGAACTGGCTGAGGCAGAGACTCAAGTCAACGAAATGCGGTGACAATCCGTGAGGAGGGGTTGCCTGAGGATGATGTCCGATTTTTATATGCTGTATTCACATATGTTTAGAGGTTAAATGGCTTGGTTTGAATTTGTAAAAGGTATACCCTAAAGAATATAAGGTCGTGAGAGATTTTTGAAGTTAAATGTAAAAGTGATGTTATTTTTTTTAAAAATTGATACAAAAGTTTTTTGGGCAGCAGTGGAAAAGTAAGCTACTAAGTAGAATTGGGCGGACAAAAGGATTAAAGAAGATGGGAATTATCAATGGTTGTTTTCTATTAGGGACTCCTAAATTTGTGTTCAGAACTTCCTGCTTTCGTGTCCTCCTCTTCCTTTGTCCCCCCCCTCCCCCGCCTTTTTCGCCTCGAAAAACGTCGGCTCGGGATATTATTGTTATAAAAAATCTATACCGCAGACAATTACTATAACAAATTAATATCAATGCGCCTGTTGGAACGACATTATTATAATGCGTCTTACGAAATGCTTCAGAAATTTAGGTATCATATTAGGGAACACTCTTTACAAATTTGGATGACACGAACATACTCATTTGCACTGTTAAAAAAAAAGAAAGAAAAAAAAAACTTTGTTAAGCCTCCATTTTTCATATGACTTTGCTGATTGAATAGCTTATATCGACGAAGTAAAAATAACTAGGGAGCAAAATCAGTAAATAATGGCTTTAACTGAAAAAGATTACCGGTATATTGAACTCTATGCTTCTAGTGTCAAAGTGTACTCTCAAACACTGGAACAGTGCTGCTCGTCTCAGAGAAAGGAAGAGGACAAAGAGGAAGAGAGAGAGAGAGAGAGAGAGAGAGAGAAGAGAGAGAGAAAGAGAGAAAGAGAAAGAGAGAAGAGAGAGAGATATATATAAGAGAGAGAGAGAAAGATATATATATATATATATATATATATATATATATATATATAT
>BLXT01005777.1:767485-778256 GCA_019648995.1 Plakobranchus ocellatus
AAAATCACACAAAATATTCAATTATAAACAAATTTGAAGAAAAGAAAATAAGCATGACCACAATCATAATGCATAAAAAAAAAAAAAAAATTTTACTCTATATTTCATACATTTTACTACTTATGGCTAAAGTAGCTTTTGACAAGAATATTTTTTTTCTCCCTGTTCACAATATTTTGAAAACTCTCTCTGCAATTGCAAAAATAATTGCAACAAGAAGTTAAAGCCTATGTCACTCCTTTAACATTTAATGCAACTTATCAGTACTAAAGCCTTAAAAATGTAAAAAAAATTATTGATACATAAAACTAACCAGGGGCAATAATGCACGAATTTCTTCCTTCTTTTCATCTGATGTTTTTTTATCTTCCAATAGTTTCTCAAGGGTCGCTATGGAAAAAATCAGGAAATGAAAATAAATATGATTTGCTACCCTTGCAACCTAGGTTCATAGACAATTGAAAAAGCAAAAACAGTTCTAAGCCTGTCAAAAAATAAATTTCATAGTCACATGCATGTTTGTGTTCTCATTTCTTACTGTCAGTTTTACTTGTGCAATGAAAAGAAAAATACTTTGCTACTAAAGAAAAAGTTCCAAGTCTAAGAAATAATTATGAAAACACAAAGTATAAAAATGTAAATTTGAAGTAAATTTTTAAATATATCTGAAATGGAATTATTTATTTTTCTTCCACTTACCCTCAATTAAATGGTCTGCCCTAAAGCACTCTCCATTTTTCAAGTCTTTAACCATGTAGTCCTGAAAACGGTCAACATGCCCTGAAGCCCTGAAAAGGTATTTACATTTATACTTTATAGTACTAAGTCAAAAATCACTTTTATGGACTTGAAAGTTAAATTAATATAAGTGCATTAATTGACCAAGACCAAGAATCTAAGTAGACTAAAGAGTGTGAATTTATCCATTACTAATCCTTTCTTTCTGTGAGGCCACTTACAGTTTTTCTTTACTTCATACAAATATAATTTAATATAACAACAATGTTAAGAGTAAGCCATCCTATAGGCTGATGTCTTGCTATCTTGATAGGATTTGTTTTAAATGTTGAATACCTTCAAGCTGATTTCATTCAATTGAATTTTGACTTTTAAGTAGCATAAGTTTCATATCATAAATAATAGCTCTTGAAGTTTGAAAACTTAAAGGAAAAGAATGAGGGAATCTGAATGAAGCCTTGAGGAATAGGGAGATAAACATGGCCCTCAGCTATCATTTGATAATGTGACTAACAGAGGATGTAAATAAGATGGACCAGAAACTAAAAGTATTTCCACATAATGACATTATTTCAGACTCTGAAAAATGTTTAAGACCCTTTTCGCTGTTGCTGGATAGCAACAACAAGAGTTAGATAGTAATGTGAAGTCTTTAATAAAGCTAAAAAGGTCATAAAGCTACCCCCTCTATTTTAAAATTATTCAAAACAAATGGAGCCTAAAGCTATAAGTCTAGAAGTTTATTGTTTTGAACAGGCTTTTAATATGAAACTTTCTTTATCATGTCCATATACATTCAAATGAATAAATTTTTGGAACTCACAATAACTTGCAAGATATTTACAACTGAACATCATAATCTTATAATAAACTTATTATGCATCAACAATTCAAATAATATAAATCAGGTGTATAAAACATGATCTATCACTTCAGTTTCAGAAAGCTCAATTATTATTTTCAAAATGTAAACAATAAAAGACATTTTTTTGTAAAACTAAAAGGAAATAACAATAAAAATCCAAGAAACAAGCCCCTCTTTCCAGTAAGAATGCTTAAAAAAAAAGACCACAGCTAAAATGTGGAAAAAAAAAAAATTTTGATAATCAAAAATCCCAATCATGCTATACATGATTAACACAACATGTAACATGTTTACAATATTTGTCTTCTTTGAACATCTACTCATTTATTTAACATAAAGTATCTATTAGAATATATATATATAAAGCAAATTTTGTGACGGTAAAAAATACTTTAAAAAAATACATTATTGTTAGGGTCCTTTGGCTGCCATGAAAATAGTTACTGGTTCAATCCCCAGCTCAGGCCTACAAATTTGATCATTTTGTCAAACCAGCACCAATGAGCAGCTTTGCCTGTCAAGACTCAGCAAAAGTACAGTTGTTGAGAGAGCAAAGGCACATTATCTCACAATGCAGTATGTTTAGAAAAAAATTCAGGACCCTACTTTGAACAGCTAGAAAGCTTCTTGGTAAGTGAAAAGTCACTTTTTATATATTTTGAATCAAAACATTCTAAACACTACTCCCGTGAACCTTGCAGTGTTGGAGAGCAAATAAAATAAATTCAAGCCTACACTTATTAAAAATAAACTTTTCAAAGCATGAAATATTTTCAATACTGTCATTTGTAACATTGCTGGTGTATCCAACATATTTAAACTGGCACTGACTTTAGAACTGGTTCTGGGGTGAGCATGGCTGTGTCCACTTCCAACATCTGCTCTTCTAAAACAAAATGTTTTCGCCAGGCCTGCAAAAGATTTGACTTCATGGCACAACCCATAGGGCCAAAGTCATACAACCCATTGATACCTGCAAAAAGAAAGTTTCAATAAAAAGCGCACAGAACATTATATGAATGTGCAATACATTGAAAGGTCTTATGCTGTTTTGAGTTATGACTTGTATAATTTTTGCCCTTTTGCTCAGCTGTACTTAAAAATTGATTTAGCCATGAAATTCTTCACATTTCCATCTTAGGACTTTTTAAGACCTGAAAACTAAAAAATTCCTTCAAACTTATAAAAACTTGCAATTGCAGATCAATACATGAGTAAATGTTCAATTATTACATAAAGCATCGTTTTCTTTAATTCTGTAATTTGCAATTTGAAACAAAAATAATGAAAAATTAATCTTTTTTATGATCCATAATAAAAGTTTGAGTGTTGAAAAAAATGGCTTTTAGCTTGCTCAAAATTATTTTTGAAAAAGGTTAGACGTAGAAACTTTAAGCAGAAAACTTCACAATATTTAAATATCTGACAAAAAATTCATTAAAAAAATATGAACTAAAACAACTAAAAAAAATTCAATACATGAACATGCTAAAAGTATTTTATTCCAAACAATTTCCACAAGATTAATTAGCTAATATGAACCAACAAGAACTGAACAGACTGAAAAAAAACTAATTACAAAGTTATAATCAATTCAATTATTTAATTTTCTTACCACCATAGATTGCAAAGGACTGGTCATAGAAAAATTTCTGTTTCAACAAATCTTCCAATTTCATCCTGTCAAAATCATCTTTGGGTGAAAGAGCCAATTCCTGAATTTTGAGATGAGTTCAAGAGATATTATACACAGCCACTGTTTAAGTTATTTATAGGGTTTTTAATTTTTTTCAGGTTCAGCAAATGTCACATGTTCCAGGCTCTTTGGAAACATGTACAATTAAAAAATTTATTTATATGATTCATTTGCTTCTTTAGTGTTTTGTCTTTATCTTCAAATTGTTTTGAGTTTGTCCTTGAACAACACTCTTGCCCCTATATTAAAATTTCTTATCTTGAAAGAACATGACAATAAGTGAACAATCATAAATTGTAAGTCAACATTTTTATATAGAGGTGTAAATTGTGAAAAGGGAAGTAACATAATATGAAATCATTAAGCAGATGATCAAGAAATAGAAAGAAAGCAAATCTTATGGACTTTCAGATTCACCTTATCCTCCAAGGCTTTCTTTCTGTGCTTCAGCTCAGCCACAGCTCTCTGCAGATCAATATCTGCAGCTCCATCTGCTTTAAGCTGCCGCACTAAATCACCCTGAGGAGTGATACAATTTTAAACATAAATTAATTAATTTAAGTTTTAGAAAGTCACAGCAAAGAACAATAATCTATTGAGTAATTTTAGAAAAATAACAGTTTTCCTTGCAGAGGGGTTAATCTCAACGAACACACTAAATCATAATGACTAAAAATTAAAAAAAAATTTTTTAAAAAGGCACAGTGATTGTGGTGTTTTAAGTAAAAAAATACCGATTAAGCAGTGTACATTAGCAATGAACAGTTATTATTTGTTGATCTTTAGGCTTAAAACTTGACACAGATCTACAGCTAAATTTAAATCTACCTGTGTGCACATAACCAATCTAGACCTAGCCTACTTGAAAAAAGAAGTGTTGCATATCATCACTAGGATACGATACATCATGCGAGTTTATGCAAGACGGAACTGTTCAATACATATCTAGATCTAGACTCTAGAGCTTATATATATATATTGGCCTTATTTATTTTTACCTGCTCTTTCACTGCCTGCCTCAGTGGTGTTAGTTGTGCTTCAATCGCTGGATCGGTCATGGCGATGTTTCTTAATTTGGCTATCTTAGCAACTTTCAATTTCTTTGAACCCCACTTGATTTGTGGCAATTTGTTACGCAGAATAGATGAGGAACTGAAGTTTAACTGAAGTACTCGCACCAAATTAAATTTCTCCCCACTAAAGGACAGCTGTAGTTGTGAAATGCAAAATAACTGACGCGACAGTATCTGCAATCCTAGTACTCTTGTTTTCATCAGCCTTTTCTTATAAATCTGGGCCTATCAGGCTATCCTAAACATTGAAGCAAGATTTCATCAGCATTGCGGCGGCGACTGCTAGAAGTGGAACTCTTACACATTGACAAAAAGAGATAAAACTGGATGAGTTGAGTCCGAAGGGATATAACGAAGTAACATTTTAAAAAATGTCCACTTTTTAATTAATTATTCGTAAATTTTATTTGTAGCATTAAATAATATTGATTCAATTAAATCCAAAGCTAGAACTTAGTCAAAATATGACTTTACAGATGCGAAATACAAATGAAAATCAAATTTTTTCGCTAAGTATTGTCAAAACCCTTTTGATTTTTTTGTAGCTTGAGTGCTCTTTTCTTGAATCATCATGGATGCGCTCTGTGTACCATGCAGAGTTTGCCTGTGCCAAATGTCATCTCAAAGAGCTGAAGATTTTATAAAGAGAACATAGCAGCTGTCCGATATGAAATCCGGAAAAATACGTTTTTCAGAACACGATTTAATTGGCGATTTTTTTTTTCTCTGAGGTTTCTCTTCATTTCGTTTTGTCATTTAAGTATGTAATTCAAGATTTCTAGGAATTATCCAAGCAATTTATGTATGGATTGCCCAAAATAATAAAGTCATATATATTATAAGCATGGCAAGGATCTAAGGGAAAATTCACAATTGAGGCGACGCGACTTGTAATAGCTGAGGAGTCGGACTGTGTGTCGCAGTTAGCGTAGGCCTACACTGGAGGCAGCAGTTCACGTGTCCAACAATACATGTTTTGAAATACTCTCTTTCTTTGGTGCAGGTGCACACCAAGTCGGCTACTTGTCGGAGCGTCGGAGCTATCTTTTGTCTTTTACAGCCTGATCTTACGTCAGTGGCTCTGTTGGATAAGGGAAAGGGGGGTGACATTACGTGACCACGCATAATTCTACGGACCGTTGCGGCGCAAACTACGAGGCCAGTCTTGTTACGGAAATTGTCAGGCTAACTTGTCGGTGGGTAGCGCACAATAACTGCGACATCAGTCCCCCAAGTTAGCCATGACAAGTCGCGTCGCCTCCAGTGTGGGCCTACGCTTACTGTGCTTTACCCATCTAAGCAAGTAAGCTTGATAATTTGCGTAACAACACTGGCCTCGTAATTCACGGCAATGATCAGCAGAATTATGCGTGGTCAGGTAATGGCAACCGGTTTTTCCTTATCCAACAGAGACACTTACGTAAGACCAGGCTGTAATACACAGAAGATAGCTCCGACGCTTCCACAAGATAAAAGTTGCAGTCGACATGGGGTGCTTTCGCACCAAAGAAACTAGAATGTTTCCAAACATGTATAGTTAGACACGTGAACTGCTGTCTCCAGTGTGCTCTCGACCTTACTATGCTTTACCCAGCTATTAGTAAGCCTGATAATTTGCGGAACAAGAATGGCCTCGCGGTTTGCACCCTTTACCTCCAACAGAGACACGTACGTAAAGGCAAGCTGTAATTCACAAAGGATACTCCGACGCTTCGACCAGATGAAAGTCGCAGTAGATTTGGTATACAGTACTTTCGCACTAATGAAATTAGAATGTTTCCAAGCATGTATAGGTTGGATTCGTGAACTGCTGCCTCCGGTTTGCTCTCGCTAGGAATTGTTCAGAAAGATTAGGTATAAATTGTTTAAAATGTTATCAAATTCATAAAATATTTGGAAATATATTTTATAAAATCATTTATCCTAGATAGGATAAGAATACAAGCTACAGCAAATATCGGATAGCAAATATGTCTCGAAATAAAAGGCGATTCCAATTTATAACCATCATTATCACGTACATCATCTTGAACAGACATTGGTGATCATCTTCCTCCACTCAAACCTATTCTCAGTTAATCTTATAAAGTTGTTATAGCTACCCTTGCTTATTGCCCATGACTTAAGACTTTCAATAAAAATTATTTTCTGTCCAGCTCTACTGCGTTTGCCTTCAATCTTTCCAGTCATTGCTAAGTGTTCTATACCCTTGTGTCGGCAAATATGGCCTAAAAACTGTAGTTGCTTCTGTCTTATGATTTTAATTAGTGGTCGCTCGAGATTAGCCTCTTTCAGTACCAATTCATTGGACTTTTTTTTACTGTCCATGATATCCTCATCATTTTTCTGATAAACCACATCTCTATTGCTTCTAGTTTTTTCTCTATTTCTTTGCATACTGTCCAACACTCACTACCATAGAAAAGTATTGACCATACATAATATGTTTTCATTACTCTTTTTTTGTTTTTCATATTTATGTTTCTATTTTATTTTTTGTTTTTGTTTTTTGGATTATGCAATCTGTTTGCCAGTATTGGGTTTCATTTTTTTGGATTGTATCTTTGCCCATGGATATTCTTTAACTTATTTTACTTGTGCATCTGCTATCTGATGTTATCAGGTAACCTAGATATTTGAATTTTTTAACTTGTTTGATTTGTTCACTTTTGCTAACGAGATTGCACTTGGGGTTAGGATAAACTACCGTGCAAATGCGTTAATTATTGTTTTTCAATAAAATGCAATGACACTTATAACCACACATAATTACAACATATTTTTTCTTCCTTTAAATCAGATCAAGCTTAAGAAAAGGAAAAAAAACACATTAGTTTTGAAAGGAAAAATAGCCCAAGGATTGTGATTGCAAACCTTGGAATCCATCGCCTTCAATTTCGAGTCTATTACATGCAGTTAAAAAAGTTCTTTTAAATATATCCGTAGAAAAAGAATAAGAGACGCTATCAAACAACTCAAACAGACAGTTACAACTATTTCCCTCAAGGAAGTTCCTATCGTAAAAGAGGAGAAAAGAATTCCCAATTTTCATCAAGCGAAATGATTTCGATGCTCACCTCTTGCATTTTTGACTTCCGCCGTTATTGAATTTCATATTATAAACCTTTGCTAACGATTAAAGCATTTGCGTAATGTATTTTAGCGTCTTCCGACATGGCCAATGCCTGACGTTTCCAAAAAAAGAAAGAAAAGGAGAGAAATTTTACTCAACAATAGCTTTGCTACGATCAAAATTTACTCGCGGGTTTGAGCTGTTGCTAGCCATTTGAATTATTTAACAGTGTCTTTCGACCTACCTCTATCTACCCGTAAAAGAAAATTCAACATTTTTCTAGTTGTGTCCGAGCTAAAGGCCATCCAACTTGAAGTTTTCAACCAGTGTTTGGCTAGTGTTTGAGCCCAAAAATTGGCGATTTTCCTCATGTAAATGATTTCGAATGAAACCAAAACAATTAATTTTATGGACACAAATAATTTGATGCTTTGATTATGAAATAAAGTAGACCTTTCGTGTATTTGCATGGTTCTTTAAGCTTGCGTTTGCTTAGATATTGAGGAAGTTCCGTCAGAAAATCGATTTAAAAATTCCATATCGCAATCAAACGACAGATATTCGATACTTACTCCTTGCAATTTTGACGTCCGTCTTTATTAACTTATACGAGGAAACCTTTGCTTTCGATGGAAAGAACATTCCTAACGTATTGGAGCGTCTCCCAACATGTCCAATGTCTGCCGTTTCCGATATAAGAAAGAAAGAGGGCGCGTTTTTTCTGAAAAAAAAAATAGGTTTGTTACGATCGAAACTAACTCGCGGGTTTGAGCTAGTATGGCCATAGTATGGCCATTTGGGTTATTTCATAGTGTCATTCAACTTTACTTTATCGATATATGGATATGGTCAATAGTGTCGATGGTTATAACTGGAAAACAAGTACAAAAACAATCGTATTTACTCGGTATATTTTCTACACTCTGTTAAATGAATGAATAGATACTAGTAAAATAAAAAAAGAATCGCCAGTTGCAATGTAGAAGAATCTTACAACTTTTTATTCTCTCAATTCTTTTATGAAGATTACATTTCTTTTTTATTCCCCTGGATGGGAAAAGTTTTATAAGCATTGAATGCCAGATTCCAGATGCATTTTAAAGCTTTTGATGACTCCAGCGCTGCTTGCTACAATTTTTGCCCGCAAGGAAATGTAGATCGAAATAAAGTCTATTTTTCGTAGAATTTCGCAAAAGGATAAGAGAATTTGCGAAATTCTACGAAAAATAGGCTTTATTACGATCTACATTTCCTTGCGGGCAAAAATTGTAGCAAGCAATTTGAGGTATTCAAAAGTGTATTTCAACCTTTCTCTATCGATACGTGAGGGGCGTCGGTGGCACAGTGGCTAGCGAGTCCGCCCTGAGATCTGCAGGGACCTTTGTGTCGCGGGTTCGAGCCCCGCCACCGGCGCCCTGGCCCGACGGAGGGCCTGAAAGCCTGAGATCCCCTTGTTGTGGACTGGCTATATACAAAAAACCAAAAAAACCAAATCGATACGTGCAAGAATATTTAATATTGTTGTGGTTTAATCTGAGCCCAAGGCAAAAAAAAATTAAGGCCTGCAACGTGCTTTTATGCTGTACTTTCAATCAAAAAAAGGTGATTTTGCTCGGGGGAAAAATTTTGAAATCAAATAAAAACATTCAGATGTATAGACAATAAAAATCTAATACTTCGGCCATGAAGTAGAATACAAGTGGAACATCAATGAAAGGTATTAAAAGCATATGTTTTTCCTGATTTTTATGGAAACACTTCCATAATAAAGGAAAAAGCGCTAAAACATTCCCCATTCTCATGAAGCGAAATGATTTCGATGCTCACTTCTAGCATTTTTGGCTGATGTCATCATCCAGTTACATAAAGAAACCTTTGTTAACGATGAAAAGCATTTTGGTAATATATTATAGTGTCTTCCGACATGGCCAATCCCTGCTGTTCCCTAAATAAGAAAGATCAAGATCGAAATTTTACTCAAAATTGACTTTGTTATGATCGAAACACGCAGGTTTGAACTGATGCTGGCTATTTAACGGTGTATGTTGATTTACCTCTATCGATACGTTGAAAAACATTTAACATTCTTCTGGTTGTGTCCGAGCTAAAGGCAGTCAAACTTAAGGCTTGCAACGAGCTTTTAGGCTAGATTATTGAATAAAAAACTGCCGATTTCGATGTGTTAGGTGATGTGTTAAAGATGTGAAGACAAAAAAAAAAACAAACAAACAAACAACAAAAACGCCTAATTAAACCTTATCTTTTTCATTTTCTGCGTTTTTTTTTATATATGTGTACTACAACGCACCCAACTGTTTATCTGTATAAATATAAGTGATTTTTATTATTTGGACGCCATATACGAGGGTAAACTCAGAAATTTTGGCTGAAAACCTAGCCTGAAAACTGGTAGCAAGCCTTAACTCTGATCGTCTGAAGCTCGGAGACAGCCATAAACTTGTTGAATTTTCCTTTGCATATCAATCGAGCAAGTTGAAACATAGTATTAAATAACGCAAATGGAGAGCCACAGCTTAAACGCCAAGGTAGTTCCTATAGTAACAAAGTCTCTTTTATAATAATTTAAAGGACATTTTTGTTTATTTTTTGAACTCGATACGCATTGGACATGTTGGAAAGCAATATAATAAATTGGAAATGTGGTTTCAAATGGATATATTGCTTTTCCCGTTAAGGAGAATGAAAGAGAGATGTAAGAGATGTAATGAATTTACTGTTGGAAAGGCTTAGCCATACTACAGGGGCGACTTTTTTTGATAATGTACCTTTTTTGTTCCTTATTATCAGACTGTGGAAAAACTAGTGCAAATAAGTTAATTCGTTTTGGAGTTTACATGTAAAATGTAATGACACCAGTAACAATACTTTTAAAAAAAAAATTTTTTTTAAATCTTTTGGAAAGGGAAGCAACCATTAGTTTTTAAAAGGAAAAATAGCCTGAGAACCATGATTGCAAACCTTGGAATCCATCGCCTTCACCTTCGAATCTAATACATGCAGTTGAAAAATTCTTTTAATTATCGGTAGAGAAAGGTTATAAGACACTATAAAATAACTCAAACATACAGCCACATCTGCGTTCCGCAAGGACGTTCCAATCTTAACAAAACCTCTTTTTCTATTAAATAGCGCATATTATTATTATTTTTTTTACTATTTTTTATAGCGATAGGCATTGGACAAAATTGCTGTAGCTGTGCATAACAAACATGAAACACTAAATACTATCTCAGAAGTAGAAGAATTATGGTCAGAAATGAAATATTTACTTAATGAAGTCATAGAGAAAAACGCCTCCCCCCCCC
>BLXT01005777.1:781660-794147 GCA_019648995.1 Plakobranchus ocellatus
AAAAAAGAGAAAGAAGGATTAAAATTATAACACAACGCTGTTTTCGTTGAAATTGTTTTTGTGCGTTTGTGTGTGTGTGTGTGTGTGTGCGTGCGTATAGCCAGTACGCAACAAGGTGATCTCAGGCTTTCAGGCCCTCCGTGAGACCAGGGCTTCAGAAAGATCCCTGCAGATATCAGGGCGGACTCGCTAGCCACTGTGCCACCGACTCCCCGTTTTCGTTGAGAAGAAAAAAATTGGAATACATTTATTCAATACGTTTGAAACAATGAAAGTTATAGATTCACAAGGCAATTATGAGGTCAATCCATGCCGAATTTTAAAAGTGCAGGTTTTCCTTCAAGATCGCAACAGTGTTGGGACTCCGGCTATTGAAGTAATTTATTAGTCTAATTTTTAAGTAGACTAACGTTCTTGTTACAATTCGCAGTAAGCAAGCGTGTCGCAATGACATTAAAGTGTTTAGGGTTAGAAACGCTAACGCTACTACCCAAGTTTATTTGATTAAATCTCAGGACTAATCTACTTAAAAATAGAACGAATATGCTTAAGAAACAGAATTAATATATCTGATTGAAACCATACCTGGCACCATTCTCCATATGGAGATAAAGCTTTATTGGAATTTCTTACTAAAGGACGACTGACTGGTGTGTATATATATATATATATATATATATATATATATATATATATATATATATATATATATTTATTTATTTATTTATTTATATATATATATGCATATATTATATATATAATATAAACACCAATGTTTGTTTTCCAAGAGCAGTTTCCATTGAAAAATACGTGTTTATATTTGTATCGAAACATGCAAATTCATAAGATATATTAGCAGCGATTCAAAAGCAGCGTCATCTGCGATATAAACAAGAACACGAACAACAACAATAAACAAAGGGGCTAATTAAACATAGGAACATGTCGAAAGATATTTTAACATATTAATCTTTAAATTTATACATAAGCGGCAGCACACACACAAAAAAAATTCACCAAGAAGAAGAAATTAAAAAAAAAAAGTCAACCAAGACAATAAAAATAAAACCCAACAAAAACAATAACAACAATATCGGAGGCAAAACTGTAGCACTCAATGTAACGGAAATTATCAACTAGATTGACGTAAAGGACAACAAAACAACCTACGCTAGAGGAAAAGAGAAATTTAGAAAAACCGAAGCGTTTGGAATGATTTGACATCGAGTTTAGTAAACTTGCTGAAGGCATCTCGGAGGCGGTTTATTATCTAATAGAGGCATTTCTTTCAGTTTGTAGTTCTTGAGAAGCAGCGATGGGACCCAGTTGGAGAGTTGTAAGTCTGCTTTTAGATCCTGCTTATCTTTTTGAATGAAGATTCAAGAACAAATTACGCTATTAATTACAGTGCGCAGCTGGGTTTACAAATAGGCACAACTAACGTTGGGTTGTTTTTAGATATCAAGGACAATCTTTTTTTTTCCTTTTTTTTTTTAAAGCAAACCAATCCATTTGATCAATGTAATTTTTTAGAAAAAGACATTGGCGTATTTTTATAACGTGAATATCATCTGGTAGCTCTTCGGCTCCGAGAAACCATAGAGTTTAAGTTGCATTTTGGCATAAATCCGAGTAAAGGTATGAAACTTTGGCTAAATGCCTGCTTGTTGCAAAATATTGGCGATGCTCTGCATTGGTCCGAAAGAAAATTTTGGCGTAAAATCTATCAAAAAGTCCCAAACTTTGAAATGTGAGTGAAATCTGTGGGTTTTTTGTTTTTTGTTTTTTGCTTTTTTTGCTTTTTTTTTTCTTTGTTACTAATTAATGCCTCTCCACGAAAAACCCATTTACCTTGGAGCTACCACGCTCCTAAAATAAAATAAAATAACTGATTCGATACAACACATCTCGTAAACCCGAACGAGACAAATCGGATTTGGCCTCAAGCATTAGTATTAGAAGTTAAATCTCATATTTTGTGACGAATTTTAAAAAAAGAGGGGGAGAAGGCTTAGTAGCGTAGTGGTTAGCGTCCTCCTTTTAAAATTGTGAATGGGCTTTTCTGTTGAAGGTTCCAGTGCGTCAGCTGCACCCGCTTCACATAGACTTAAATGTAATCGATGATCCAGAGGCATGGAGGCTATAGATAATACACATATAAACAATAGTTTTTATTCTTAAAAAAGGAAAAATTCATAGTCCCTAAATGAAACACATTAACTGAAATGTTTGAAATTCTGTATTGGTATGAAAAATATAGACTTTATTGGTGACTGTTGAGATAAACAATTAACAAACAGAGATGGTCCTGGAATGTTAGATGGAGAAAAGTCAACCTTTACTTTGTTGTAACTGAGCGATTTTAAAGAGTAAAACTGTTGCCTTAGATCAGTTTGTTATTTAACTATTTTAAAAGGACAAAGTCTTACTTTTGCGTTTGACCAGTATTTTTTTCATGGAAGTATGAAGCAGTAAAAAACTATTTTTGAAAATTACTTTCGAAGAGGCCTCTTTGAGAAAATGTTAAAAATACTTTCAAATTGTACTTCTGTTTTGAAAAAAAGCAAAAAGAGGTAGAAAATGTGACTTTACAAATCTTTAGCACTTGTCTTTCAGTAGTTTTTTTTTTTTTTTTTGGCTGATGTCCTATCTAGAAAGCCTTTGCTCTTTTCTTTAATTGTCTAACTTATACGGGTTGAATAAGTGATGGGGAATGCGGTTATATGGTGCTGGCTTGATGTAAGACGGCAATAGAACATTTCTAGATAAAGTGAGGAACTAAATCTATTCATAGACCCCAACAAAAACATGTAGGAGGGACGGTCAAGCTGGAGATTTTTCTCAGCAGTATGGCAAGCTCATCTTGACACCTTAGAGATTTTTCTCAGTATGCAGTTTTCTCAGCAGAACGGCAAGCTCATCTTGACACCTTAGATAGTTTTCTCAGTATGCAGTTTTCTCAGCAATATGGCAAGCTCATCTTCACACCTTAGAGATTTTCTCAGTATACAGTGTTCTCAGCAGTATGGCAAGCTCATCTTCACACCTTAGAGATTTTCTCAGTATGCAGTGTTCTCAGCAGAATGGCAAGCTCATCTTCACACCTTAGAGATTTTCTCAGTATACAGTGTTCTCAGCAGTATGGCAAGCTCATCTTCACACCTTAGAGATTTTTTCTCAGTATGCAGTGTTCTCAGCAGTATGGCAAGCTCATCTTCACACCTTGGAGATTTTTTCTCAGTATGCAGTGTTCTCAGTAGAATGGCAAGCTCATTTACAGACCTTATATTTGAAAACGTTTCTGAGCTTTGAAAGCATTTAAAAGACGGGGAGTAGTTTACAGTAGGCTTGTTTAAATAGACTTCGTTGCTTCTTAGAGAAAATCGGCGCAGTTCCACCAGAGATCAGATAAATCTTTCTTTTCCCACTTTTAAAAATATTTTAGCATTTCTGAGCGATTCAAAAATCTTCCTTCAGTTTTCTTCAAAACATCAGATTATGATTTGAGATTCGAATTTTATAACAAAAACCAAGATATTGTAGAATTAAGTCGGCTATGTGGTGAATTGAGAAACCTATTGCAACTGCTAAAAACACGTTCAACAAGATGAACCCCATACTGGAGAACAGAAACATCTCCATGGACACAAAAAATGAGAACCCTGAAGTCCTATGTATGATCTATTCTATTGTATCGATGTTCGTGCTGGATAATTTCCAACAGCACCATAAAGAAACTAGAAGCTACTGAAATATAGTTTTTAGAGAAAGATCAATGAAGAAGTGTTACAACTGACAGGCATGAAGTGCTCATTGGTGAAAACAATCAGAGAGAGACAGTTGAAGATTCTGGGCCACATTAACAGAAAAAAAGGACTGGATAAGATAATGTCCCGTGGAAAATTTGAATGGAAAAGAAGCAGAGGTCGATAGAGAATATCAAGAGCAAAGTCTGAATATCTTTGCAACCAAGAAACAGCTGATGCCCAACAACAGTTTAATCCAACTGGCTGATGATAGAGTGGAATGGAAGACCATGATCGTCGATGCCTGCACTAGGCCTGACATCTGAAGAAGAAGAATATAATGCACAAAAAATCGGACGTTTCGAAAGACGTGCAGCCCCAACTCATATGCTGTCCCGAGGAGGAAGAATTGATGTAATAGTTGGCTCTAGTCTGCGAAAATTTCGTCTAGATCTGAATATTTTTCCAACGGTGTTATTTGAACTATACCTAGTTTTTCTTCAAGGTTTTAGAAACATGCTATGACAAGAAAACAAAATCTCGCATTCGTTATCTAAATATTAGCACTAAAAATATTAAAAGACAAATTGGCTAAAACTAGAAATATCGGAAATCTATCAAGTACTAAAACGAACGATATATGTGCACAGTTGGTTTGTAGTTGTCAGTTATTTGAATAACTGGTGTTTGTTTAGAAGAAACCATATATACAGCCAATTGCTTATAACCTTCAAGATGATTGGCTTGTTTCTATTTGTATTTAGCGGATGCTGTTGCCCTTTTTTCGGCCCTAAATGCCAATCTCTTCATGCTGAATCAGCCGCACATTTGCTTTTGCCCTTGTCATATCGCAAGGGTAAGTGATTTTATTTTATTTTTTTTCAGATGTTTTCTCATTGGCTTGGGTTGTGATATTCAGGCCTATGACAAATCCTGTATAGATTATAGTCAAGATAAGATAATGTCTGTCAATGGAATAAGTTTAAGGTTCAAATTCTGAAGAGGCTTTCGCTATATCTTTGGAAGAAAAAAATGATGTTCGCTACATGCATTTCTAAACTAGTTTGCGTGCATGTATTACATCCATCGAATCATCAGTATACCTATATGGCTGCATTGTATAAAAGGAGATATAATTTGTCCACACTGTTAAACAGTCTTATGGCTTTCGGATAAAACTTCTATATTGTATTCTCTTTTTTTTTTATTTATTTCATTTGCTGTCGATACTTAGTACTCACTTCTCGCTCATCTCGAGCTGACTGACGCAGTCTTCCATTCTGTCTTTCTATCTCTTTATCAATATTATATATTTATATAATATTTAAATATATTATAATATATAATTATGTGTGTGTGTTTGTGTGTGTGCTACTTGAGCAACACCGCTCAGCACTTCTATTGAATGCCATCAAACTTTTATAATAAGTCCTAATAACAGGTGCGTATGGGAGGCTATTGGTGTGAGTGTATTTAAAAGAAGGTTGATGTCTGTTGATTTATTAAGCTACTTCACTTCGTTTAATAAAAAGAGTGCTCCCTTGGAGTCTTGCCTCATCTTATCTTAATAATGATGATGATGATGATGATGATGATGTAATAGCAATACAAAAAAAAGTAAAATTGAATCATAAGCCCGACAGTAAAGGGCAAAGTACCGGTAATTAGTAAATAGACCTTAGACAAAAAAAAAAAAAGGCTTAAAAAGTTAACGGATACCCAGTACACAATAATATGATATTTAATTCCCAAATCATTGGCATAACATTAACAGTTAATCAGTTTGTTCTAAGATCTCATATAAAATCATTAATGAACAATCAATGCACCGGTCATGTTAATTCATATGAAGCTTATATAATTGTTTTCTTTTTTTTTGTTTTTTGGTGATGTTTTTGCTGAAAAAATAAGATACCATGGAATTTTAACAATGATTATACATCTTTTCTTTTTTCAACAAGAATCTTTATAAACCTACTAAATCATTATGTTGAGCCCTTTACTTCTGTCCCCCCCAATTTTTTTTTTTAACTTTGTGTTTGACCTGCCCCAGGAAGCTTCTCCTAAATAAACATTGCTGCAGGTGATAAAGCCTTGTTAGTCTTCTCAAGGCATGGATTGGAACATACCACAGCGTTGAGGTGCAATCTATTTTTGTCAACAACAATTCTTAGCAATGTTTAAAGTCTAAAAATGACAATATTCCCTCAACTATGTCTCGGGTCTTTGGTTTAGTGAATGTAGAGGTGTATGTGTGAGGAAGAAAGGGGGGAAGGAGGAGGAGGAGGTTGGGAGGGAACGCAGTTTACTTTCGCTTTTTTTTTCCTTTTTTTGGTTAGACACGAAAGGACTGACACATTTGCTGCATTTATCAAAATTATTTCGAAACTCACATTATAAAAACCTTTGATGTTTTAAACAAAAAACAAAAAACAAAAAAAGCGTGCACCGTCTTAAATGTAGCTATGTGGAATCAAAAAGAAAAAAAAACCCTTGTATTTTTCATTACTAGAAAATAACTATAAAGGAATGTAAAAGAATATTATGCAACTGATATAAGAAATAAGAAAGAAACCAACATTTATCATTGATGAACATTTTTTTTTAATTCATCATTTGAAAAATAAAAGTGTCACAGGTTTTAAAACCACGATTCAACTGTTTTTAGACTAGCGTAGATGATGCAGGATGGATGATCTTAAAAGCCTCTTTTGCCTCTTTCTTTTTTTCTTCGAAGAGGTGAGTTGCAATTATGAGAAAATTTGTTTATACAGATATAAAACAAAAAATCAGTGTCGATTAATAGCAGCTTTTTTTCTCTATATTAATTAATACTCCCATATAGTCTTAGGCTCAAAAGAGTCTTTAAAGAAGTAACATTGTTTACAGAATTGATTCAATTTTTCTTATGGCGTAGACCTGTATTATAACTAATTTTCCAATAACAACAACAACAAAAATGATTACTATTTTCTTCTTGAGTTATTTAACTATAATTAGTGTTTATTTGGTTACTGAGGGATATGTTGAATAGCCTTCCAGATTCACCTTTATAGACTAATTCGTATTAACATATCCGTTTGTCAATAGAGAAAAAAAAGGCCATTAATAGTATTATTTTAATTAATCATTGTCTTTTAAATTTACTATTCTTTAAATGTCAAAACACGCGTAAATTTTAATATTCTATCCATTTTAAACAACATGAGCAGAGTCATATATAATATCATGTCTTGCAACCTACATTCTATATTATATGTTTATGATTTTTAAACATTTTGAGCTTTTTGGTGAAAACTGATATGCAAGCATAATTAATAGTAAAGTGATGACGATAATGATGGTGGTGACGATGATTATGATAGTCGTAATAATAATAATAATAATAATAATAATAATAATAATAATAATAATAATAATAATAATAATAATAATAATAATAATAATCATCATCATCATCATCATCATCCTCATCATCATCATCATTATTATTACTATTATTATTATTATTATTATTATTATTATTATTATTATTATTATTATTATTATTATTATTATTATTAACATTATTATTATTATTGCTATTATTATTATTATTATTATTATTATTATTATTATTATTAATATTATTATTATTATTATTGCTATTATTATTATTATTATTATTATTATTATTATTATTATTATTATTATTATTATTATTATTATTATTATTATTATAACTATTATGATTATTATTATCATTATTTATTTATTTATTTATTTAAATTTTGTTTCGCTTTAATTTTTTTTTATATGAAAACCAAAACAGAATAAAGCTTTAAATTTACAAAAATAAGACAGAGTATCGATCAAGCGTAATTTTTTAAAGATTTACGTATCTTACGCAATAAATGTTCATTGAGATTACTTCGTATGAGCAAAAACATGCCAGATCAAGTAATACTTAAGGTTACAATACATTTATACAGTAAAAGTTTAAGTAAACAATACGGGGCGCAAGTCTGCATTTTTAGCAAATAGTAAAAATGAGACAAAAACAGACATTATGAGTGATTATTATGCAGCTAGCATGTGAACTGAAGTTTGCGCTTGTTTTTGCGGTTTCATTTTGATTGTTTAAAAATGAGTCCCTTTCGTTAATGACACTCAAAAGTTATACGCACGCCGTGTATGAGTCCATAATGGAGTAAGTTACCTTAATTCTGTATAATTTTGCTGCTTCTGTTCATGTCTTATGTAGCCGTCTAATATAAGTGATCTAAGATAGCTAAGCCCTAGTTATCTGGGTATTTATGATAATAAGCGATTTTCTTATGCTCATTACCAATTTCCAATGACTCGTCTACCCCAGAGCGCTTGGTGAGACTGGCAAATGGCAGAGCTTTGGGTTCGATTTTCTTGGCGCATTGTGATATGGATGGAGTCTCACTATAAAGCTTCACATTGTGATTTGATGTGACAAACGCGTGAAAGATGGAAGCGAAAAGAAGTTGTTGCTTCAACTTCGCCACATACCATGTGAACTGATTGTCTCATCTTGTATTTAAACAGAAGTGTAAGTAATGATTAAAAAAAAAAGCCATGTAACTAACAACTTCATGAACACGATGAAGAGTCATTCATTTTATGATAGATTAGTTTTAAAGGGAATGATAAAGCCTTTTTTTATTGTAGAGCCCAATAGAATGGACATTGGCCTGTATAATCTTCCTGATCAGCGAGTACCTATGAAAGGACCGGGAAGGGACTGGAGGCCCTTACTGCACATGCTTGCATTGCAGGACTGCGGAAATACAGCAGCAAACAGTCACATTTTGAGAGGTGTTCAATAACGCGCAGCAGGAAAGAAGGCGATAGGATGTGCTCGATCTGTTTCGTAGGTGATTAGTTGACCATTTTAATCGTGCAAAATCTCTCCTGGACGATCATTATATTCTGCGCGGGGGTTTGGAGTTAGGGTGTGACGCAGTTAAATTATATGAGACAGAAAACAATATAAGATTACATAAAACAAACATATTCATAATTAACAGACCCTTATTGTTCTCTTTTTTATGAATTATGTTCATTGTTGATTTTTAAGCCTTTGTTGCTTGCGACAAACTGCCTATTTCCAAGAAACAAAAATTGAGGTTAGCCTTGAACAATATACAATTGATGAACCACTGAATTTTGTCACTGGTTTTTATTACTTCAACTTAATTCCCCTGAAATATACAAAAACATTTCTAAGACAATCTGCTTTTTTTTTTGGTTGACACGACCATCCATTAAAAAAAAAATGTATCCCTAATTTCATGACTTATAAGACGAAAGGCCTTAAGTGAGCGCATCATAAAGTCCTTAAAGCTAGTTCTGAGCGCTTTATTTGGAATTTCATGAGCAGAGAACGTCGTGTATTTTACCATAGTTTTAACTATTTTTCACAGGTAATGCACCAGCTTTGGTCAACCTTGATGCAAGCGCTTCACCGACCAAAGTATTAAAATTCTTGGAGTAAATATTTCTCAAGAACGCTTGCCTAACATGGGCGCCAATAAAACATCAATTTTGAGAAAGGAACAAAATTTGGCGCTGTATCTGCTCCTACTGGTGATTCAGTTTAGCACCACAAGAGGCCACGGGCGTTTACTTGACCCTCCCTCCAGAGCCTCTATGTGGCGCCTAGGCTTTGATTCGCCTGCAGACTATGACGATCATCAAGGTTATTGTGGGGGAAAGAATGTAAGTAGACAAACAACATTTTTCTTTTAGAACTAGTCAATCTGTTTTACAAATTTTCTCGAGTAGATATCAATGGTAACTCAAATTAATGCTTAAATTAGATGCAAAGAATGAAAAGTAAAATAAGGGTAATGAAAACATTTGTATAGTCAGTACTTTTGTATGGTAGTGACTGTTGGACAATAAACAAGGAAACAGAGAAAAAACTAGAAGCAGCAGAGTTGTGGTTTATCAGAAGAATGATGAGGATATCATGGACAGAAAAAAGTCCAATGAATTGGTATTGAAAGAGGCTAATCTCGAGCGATCACTAATCAAAACCATAAGAAGATAGAGGCAACTATAGTTTTTAGGCCACATTTGCCGACATAAGTGTTTAGAACACTTAGCAATCACTGGAAAGATTGAGGGCAAACGCATTAGAGGTAGACAGAGAATAACATGTATTGAGTCTTAAGTCATGGGCAAGAGGCAAGGTTAGCGACAACAACCTTATTAAGTCAACTTAGAATAGGTTTGAATGGAGGAACATGATCGCCAATATCTGTTCCAGACAAAATACCTAAAGGAGAAGAAGCAAAGAGTAAAAAAAAAATACTCTTAATAGATCACTCTACTTCGAAAAAAATGTATCATCCAAAGCATTTATTCTTTTCCTTGCAAAGCATTCTTGTGTCATATAGTCCATTTACTCTTTAGTGCTCGCAGGCTGAGATCATGCGGTAAATGATAAAAACATTACTTATTTGCATAGAGCATTGAATCTGAAAGGTTTGATTGGAATTCAGTATGAAGTGGAAATCACACAGATTTGGAAAGATTTTGCAAAGTCTCAAAATATCTATGCATACCTGCATACCATCTACAAGGCCAAAATCGACTCTCTCGCTCTCTTCACTTCTCCATTTATTTATCCTCTCTAATCTCTATTCTGGCTAACGAAGAATCTGCCCTGAGATCTGCAAGTACAGCTCTGTCACAGGATCTCTACAGAGGCCCTGGCCTGACGAGAGCTTCAAAGCTTGAGACCAACTTGTTAAAGACAGAATGTATGCACAAAAAACAAACAAACAAAAAAAACAACAACAACAATAATTAATCAAATTTTTCTTTTTTCCCCTTCGATCTGCCTCAATCTCTCTCTCTCTCTCTCTCTCTCTCTCTCTCTCTCTCTCTCTCTTTCTCTCTCTTTCTCTCTCTCTTTCTCTCTCTCTCTCTCTTTCTCTCTCTCTTTCTCTCTCTCTCTCTCTCACTCTCTCTCCTACTCTCTTTCTTAAATGACAAGCACTAAATAACAAAGAACAATGTAATTTAATAGATTTTTGAAACAGGCAAACAATTATAACCTGATATAGTTTTCATTTTGTCTTTTCCACACTCCCCTCCCCCTCTCCCCATCCCACCCACCTCAAATGACATAACAGCCAATTTTGGCGAAATCTGGTATCACAAGTATATTTTAAGCCATTAATAGGAAACTGGAACTCTACATCCTTAAGCACGGCATATAAAAATTCTTAATGTCAGTATTCCAGAAATTTCATATTCAACACCGCAGTCTTCATCTAATTCTTAATTGTTGTTGGTTTTTTTTAATGCGCAAAGTTGGCTTTTCCTAGGGTCACACGAAATACTTCAAATCTTACGAGTGAAATAAAACTTCAAAAATTTAATGCATCTCTTTGATGTTTTTCAACCTATTTCGATTTCTTAATCATGTCAGCTATTTTTTAAAAAATGTCCCTTGTTTTAAGCTATCTATAATGCACCGATTCATGATATCTTTTTCGTTGCTTTACACAGACAATCAGCTTTTAGATTTAATTATACTGCCTCCTACGAGCGCAATAACTAACATGGCATACGAACCGCCGCTGTTTGTCCTCTGTAACAAATTTATCTACGTCGCTTTGCTTTTTTCGGCAGCAGTACAATTTGAGTCTAAACCGTAATTTTGAATCGACAGTCTCATAAATTAACTTTTTTTTGTTGTTGTTCGAAATTCCTGATCAGGCACTGTGGAGCAGATTTGGTGGCAAATGTGGCGTATGCGGCGACCCTGTTACCCCGAAGCCTCGCCCCCATGAAAGAGGTGGGCGGTACTATATAGGCACACCTACACGCGTTTACGAGTCAGGAGAAAACATTACTGTAACTATGGGGATTACAGCCAATCACAGGTGAGCATTACACAGGTGCGAAATATTGAAACCAGTCATCAGAATGTGTTTTCCCTAACGAACTCGAAAATCAGTATCAAATTTAGAGTACGTTTAATTTCGCTAGCCGGAGTTAAATATTTAGAGTACGTTTAATTTCGCTAGCCGGAGTTCAAAACGTCCCTCATGATGTAGTCTTCTAGCATCTGTAAATATAATGCTAAAAATTTTTATCTGACATTTTTATTTTTAATAAGCATAAAATTAAATAGCCTGAATTGACTCTAGCTCTTATTTTACGAAGAAAAAAGTCACCGTGATGCACATATCAAATCTACATCATTTTGCATTGGAACATCATCCGTTTGAAGAATCAAGTTGAATGCAAGAATTAAGGGGAAATAAGCCAAATGGAAAATACTCATAGGATTTTTATTATTGTGTCGCTTTACACTGTCACTGAAAAGAGATGTGTAGGTAAATCGTTGACTGCCCTTTGGGGTAAAAGTTCGGGTCCCTGCACCTACTAGTACTACGAATCGAGTCTGACAAGGATTTTATGGAACCTGAAACTTTAGAGATATGATATCAATGAAGGAAATTTTTTAGATTGCTACTGCGGATAGCGATTTCATTGCTCTTACGGGTTATTGGCTTTTTTTTTCAGCTTCAGTCTAAAAAAGCAATAGGCTGGGTGTTGCGCACCCTCAAATATCCATATAATTTTACAGTCGTTATTGTCTTTGATTTATGAATAGTTGCCTTGATGGCATATAATGACAGGAAAAAGAGACATAAACTACTATCGTTTCGGAAAGAGTAACAGATCATTAATAAAAAAAAAAAGCATATTTG